>CM023541.1:6793764-7306688 GCA_013350335.1 Chimonanthus salicifolius
TGGTTTCCATGAGATGGAACCACCACCTCTCCTTTGACCAATGTATGCCCTCCACCTAAGCTCTTTGTCTAGCCAAGGGGGTGCATGCCCTCTACACGGCACACATCACCCCCATCTCCAACGGTTTTGGCTTGATGGTTTCCTTTGGTGGTTTGGTGGTTTGGTGGTTTCCATGAGATGGAACCACCACCTCTCCTTTGACCAATGTATGCCCTCCACCTAAGCTCTTTGTCTAGCCCAGGGGGTGCATGCCCTCCACATGGCACACACCACCCCATCTCCAACGGTTTTGGCTTGATGGTTTCCTTTGGTGGTTTAGTGGTTTCCATGAGATGGAACCACCACCTCTCCTTTGACCAATGTATGCCCTCCACCTAAGCTCTTTGTCTAGCCAAGGGGGTGCATGCCCTCCACATCGCACACACCACCTCCATCTCAACGGTTTTGGCTTGATAGTTTCCTTTGGTGGTTTGGTGGTTTCCATGAGATGGAACCACCACCTCTCCTTTGACCAATGTATGTCCTCCACCTAAGCTCTTTGTCTAGCCAAGGGGGTGCATACCCTCCACATGGCACACACCACCCCCATCTCCAACGGTTTTGGCTTGATGGTTTCCTTTGGTGGTTTGGTGGTTTCCATGAGATGGAACCACCACCTCTCCTTTGACCAATGTATGCCCTCCGCCTAAGCTCTTTGTCTGGCCAAGGGGGTGCATGCCCTCCACATGGCACACACCACCACCATCTCCAATGGTTTTGGCTTGATGGTTTCCTTTGGTGGTTTGGTGGTTTCCATGAGATGGAATCACCACCTCTCCTTTGACCAATGTATGCCCTCCACCTAAGCTCTTTGTCTAGACAAGGGGGTTAATGCCCTCTACATGGCACACACCACCCCCATCTCCAACGGTTTGGGCTTGATGGTTTCCTTTAGTGGTTTGGTGGTTTCCATGAGATGGAACCACCACCTCTCCTTTGACCAATGTATGCCCTCCACCTAAGCTCTTTGTCTAGCCAAGGGGGTGCATGCCCTCTACACGGCACACATCACCCCCATCTCCAACGGTTTTGGCTTGATGGTTTCCTTTGGTGGTTTGGTGGTTTGGTGGTTTCCATGAGATGGAACCACCACCTCTCCTTTGACCAATGTATGCCCTCCACCTAAGCTCTTTGTCTAGCCCAGGGGGTGCATGCCCTCCACATGGCACACACCACCCCATCTCCAACGGTTTTGGCTTGATGGTTTCCTTTGGTGGTTTAGTGATTTCCATGAGATGGAACCACCACCTCTCCTTTGACCAATGTATGCCCTCCACCTAAGCTCTTTGTCTAGCCAAGGGGGTGCATGCCCTCCACATCGCACACACCACCTCCATCTCAACGGTTTTGGCTTGATAGTTTCCTTTGGTGGTTTGGTGGTTTCCATGAGATGGAACCACCACCTCTCCTTTGACCAATGTATGTCCTCCACCTAAGCTCTTTGTCTAGCCAAGGGGGTGCATGCCCTCCACATGGTACACACCACCCCCTTCTCCAACGGTTTTGGCTTGATGGTTTCCTTTGGTGGTTTGGTGGTTTCCACGAGATGAAACCACCCTCTTGACTTACTCCATTTAAATGCAACTCATTTCCCAACTCAATCATTTGAATTTATATCTAACTTAGGTCATTACAATTAAATAATTTAATTCCACTCACTACATTTAATCTTCTTTAATTTATCTTTGACTCACCCATGGTGGACCAAGTCAACCATGGTTGGAAGAGCAAGAATCAATTGGAAACGGTTTGTATTTTATAAATTTTGTTTAAAAGAAAAGAACCATAGGGTTCGGCCATGGTGTATGGCCGAACCCCATGGAAGAAGAATGGGAGATGATTTTGATAAATTTAATGGAATCATGAACCATAGGGTTCGGCCACAGTGCATGGCCAAACCCCATGAAAGAATACTGATTTAATGTATGAATTTTTAATGATGGAAACCTTGGACGGTTAAATGTTTTTAATTGGATTTAAAAGAGGGAATATGGAACCATATGGCCGAGGCCCATTGAAGGACATGGATTATTTAATGGAGGTTTGAATGATAAAAACCATGGAATAATATGTTGATGTTAAAAGGGTTTTAATGGATGATTTTTGTGAAGATCCTTAGACCATGGGTTCGGCCGTGGAGTATGGCCGAACCCCATAATCAATGATGGATTTATGTTCATGAATTTAGACCTTGGAAACCATGGAAGGAATACCAATGTTTTGAAGGGATTAAATGGAGACCGTGGAATAAGATTAAGGGATGAATGTTAATGTTTAATAATTTTTAGAAGGAGGATTATGAACCATAGGGTTCGGCCGAACCCCATAAAGTTGTATTGGTATTATTATTGAACTTATTTTGGTGATTGATTAAATGAAGATCATGGAAGATGATTATAAATTTGGAAACTTTCTAATTATGGAAGGATGGATGATAAATTTGGAAACTTTCTAATAATGGATGTAACACCCCAATTTCCCAATGAAGTGGATAATTACGAAAATGCCCCTGATGTGTTAAATTAATTATTTTGTGATGTTAAGTAAGGAAATGGTGGGGCCCATCGCTCAAATTAAGATCATATGAGTACATTATGAATGTCAAGTTTGATTGGATGGGTAATGTACATGAATTGGGTCAAAAATGGCTAAATGGGTCAAAGGGCCCAAATGGGACCCAATGGGTCTTAATGGATTATTTGACCATTGTGTCAACTTAAATTAAATGGGGTTAAGCTGATTTGATTGGAAATCAAGTGGAGTAAAAATGGGTAGGCCTGATGCACATGTGAAAAACAATTACAAATGACCAAAATACCCATAATTGGGTCATGGAGTCAAAAATCGGTCAAGGAGCTAAAGGGGGACCCAACAGGTCGGGTTGACTTTGTTGACCACAGCCGACTGTGTGGGCCCACAAATGAGTTCAATGGTGAGTTAAATCAGGTTAAGTGGAACTGATTTTATTTAATTTGAATTAAGAATGAGTTGACTCAAGTGTAATTAATGCATGATGTTTAATATGGTGAGTTAAGCCATTGAGTTGAGTGAGTCAAAATGGAAATCAAATGGGCTGTAAATTCAGTGAGTTAAGTGGAATATGAGGAGGTGTTTTGATCTCAAACAAACCAAAACAAGTCCCACACGTTGGGGACTTGTTATGGTGATTTCCATGCAAAACATTAAATGGAAATGATGTGAAGGTGATAAGATTACATGGGGCTGCCAAAGGTTGCAACGGTTGAGGCCAAGAGTGGTGACCGTTGGTACCAAGGGGTGCCTTAATGTTCCATCATTTTTGTCAAGAAGTTATGAAGGAATAAATGGATTTTGTGGTTGAAGAATAAAAAGGGTAGACCATCCATTTGGGCTGATTTTTGTCATTGCAAATCCAAGATTTTCCCATCTCTCTCTCCCTCTCTCCAATTCGTTTTTCTTGGCTGGAACAGCAGAGGTTTTGGCACCAGTTATTCAAGCTTAAACCAGCAAAGAATTAAGGAAGAAAGGAAGAAATAAACGGGAGGAAGCAAGGATCTTAGGTAAAGCAAGTTTGGTAAGTATTTATGTGTTATTTTGGTTTAATAACATGGAACAAATAGGGTGTGTATTGGGCCATGGTTATGGCCGAATACACCAAGGTTTTATCCTTGATTAAGAGAGACTTTAAAATGGTAAAGATGACCATTGGGTTCGGCCACCATGGAGGGCCGAACCCCATGTAAAAGATTGGTTGGTTTTCATGTTTTGAAACATGGAAACCATGGAGTTTTGTGGACTGTTTTTGAGTTTTATTTGAGATACAAATGCATGTTTTAAAGAGGGTTAAAAACATGGATCTGAATGACATAAGGACTGAAGGTATCATGGGTCTAAAACAGTGGTTTAAAACTGATGAAATGGACCATTTGGATCGGCCATCTTGGATGGCCGAATCCCATGAGGTGTTATGGTCATTTGGACAAAGTGATGAATTTATTGGATGGTTTTGAGAGGTAAAAATGCAGCAATGATGTACTGATTTTTATATGAATAAGTGACACTTAAAACATGCTAAAGAGGACCAAAACATGGACATAGGGTTCAGCCACTTTGGATGGCCGAACCCCATGTTAGTATTTGATGATTTTGATGAGTTTAAAACCATATAAAATATGGTGTTTGATGTGATTTGGTGAAGTTTAATTTGCTGTTATAGGTTGGTCAATGTAGGGCTGAACCATGTCAATATTAGGGTTAAGTTACTGATTCAAATCATGGGTAATTGATGGATCAATCAGATCAAGAGAACCATTGGGTTTGGCCATGTGCATGGCCGAACCCCATGGGACTATTTTTGGGATGAATGGACCAAGTTTATGGGTTTTCTTATGTGTGTTAAATGGAAATAAGCTTGCTAATTTTGGTTGGCCAATAGAGGGCTGAATCATGTGGCAATCATAACCAAAATTATGCATGACTGTTGGAGTTATGGAACCAAGGGAACCATTGGATTCGGCCATATGTATGGCCGAACCCCATGGACCATTTTATTTGATTGAAAAGTTTCTAAGTTATGAAATTTAGTGAACTTAGTGTAAACAAATAACAAATCATGGTTGATGAAGGAAAGTGGGATAAAAACCCATAGGATGTGGTTCGGCCATGTAGTATGGCCGAACCCCATCAATGATTATTTGATAGAATTGGGTTAAGTAATAAATGGGATTAAAGGTGATGAATGAAGAACTCCACATGATGTGGATGGATCGTAGATGTGATTGAATAAGTAAATGATGTTATGACTTACTGATTGATATATGGATAAGGTACCGGAAGTTGAACGACGTGCGAGTCGTGATCGGGTGATGCTAAAGAAAGATCAAGTACTGAAGTGAATCTTCAGTAGGTTTCCTACCTACTTGTAACCACAGTTTTACCCTAGTTTTTTCTTTATGAGACTCTTGTTTATTCTATGTGGTTTTGAATGATATATTATGCATTTACAAATGGCATACAAAGCATTGACATCTCATGCATGGACATGGGATGATGACTGAGGTTCTATAGTGTTGCAATTATGGGTTACATCCTCCTTAGGCGATGAGAGTCCCGCCAGGAGGAGTAACATGATGATCATAGTCACATTGGTCTCCTTAGGCGATGAGAGTCCCGCCAGGAGGACTAATATGTGATATGAATCAACTCAATGATGAAGAGATGGAAGTGTATTGTGATTTACCTTGACGGTGCGAGGCACGTCAAGTGATGGCTATGAATGTACATGATGGGAGAGACTCATTGCATGTGTATACTTCATAGCATTGTTTTACCTGTTTTTATTAATCATGTACTATGATATATATGCATGTTTATATGCTAATCATGTGGTAGCCCTGATTCGGGAACCTACTGGGCGCGTTGATCTAACGCCCTAATTCTATCCTCAGAGGAGAATGTAGGTACAAGGAAAAGGAAAGAGAAGGTCGATGACCGGGAGGGGAGCCAAGCCTAAGTGCTTGGATGATGAACAAGGATTATTTATCTACTGTCATTTGAATTATATTTTGATGGACATGTAATAAGTTAATACTTGCTATGGTTTGATTAGACTATTAACTATGGATGGTTGTTTATCTTAATTATCATTTGGGATTGTTACTTGCTATCTTTTCATATTATTTCCGCAGTTAATCTAGTTTATTCCGCATGTTGTAGTTTGTTCCATGTGTGATTTATTATCATGGTCTAGTCCATGTACACATGGGTGGCCAGTTAAGTTTCAGACTTGGGTAGTCTGAACTTAGCTCGCGTCGTGACGCCGTCCCGCTCTCTTTCGATGTTTTATTATTATTTTAAAAAAAAATTTAGACTCTGATTTCTCAGAGAGGGCGGGGCGTTACAATGGAAGGATGGATGCTAAATTTGGAAACTTTCTAATTATGGAAGGATGGATGATAAATTTGGAAACTTTTTAATTATGAATTATTGATGAAAATGGAAACTTAGACATCATAGTGTTCGGCCATGGTGCTTGGCCGAACCCCATGAACCAATTATGGATCTATTAAGTTTATGTGTTAATATTATAAATGGGTTTTGGACATAAACCTAAGGTAATGACAAAGTTGTAAATACATGTTAAAATGGAAGGTTAACCATGAATAGCAATATTGTAATTTAAATGGAATTAAGATATCATAGGGTTCGGCCATGGTGTGTGGCCGAACCCTATGAATCAAGTTAAATGGATTTTATGAACTTAAGATAGTGATTGGGTTAATGGAGAGACAATGATAGAGGTAATGGCATTTTGGTAATTAAGTAAAAATAAGGGACCATGGGCTCGGCCATGGTGTACGGCAAAACCCCATGGGGAATGTTTGCTGAACTTAATGTTTGATGTATCTTTGATGATTAATTGGGTTATCATCAGATTAATGCATAGAAATGGTAAGAATGGCATTATTGTAAATATGGTCAAAACTGAAAGACCATGGGTTTGGCCATGGTGTATGGCCAAACCCCATGGGGATTGGTTTATGGACTTAAAAGATTGTAAATCAAGTGGGACTTGGTTTTGATTAATTGTTATATTATAAGGTAACGGAATCTCACAAGGTGTTTACGATCGTGAGCGGTTACCAGACGAAAGACGCAAGGACACATTAGCGGTCATTGGTAGGATTCCACCTTTTTGAAACCATGGGTTGAATGTACAATGTTTTATCTGATTTTATGAATTTATATTGCAAAGGATAGGTTTCAAATGTGAGTTTTAAATGCTATGTTTATATGATAAAATAGCATGTGTTGGATATGATTCAAAATGTGATTTTAATGCTATGTTTATATGTTAAAATAGCATGTGTTTCATTGGCATCTCATGCATAGCATGTGGTGAAGGATTTGTAGCCGGAGGGTCCACACTCCGTCGGGGCGTCCAAAAAAGCTATGTGGGGTACCTTGATGTGCTTTTCCATCAGGAAGAAACCGGAGGGTCCGCACTCCGTCGGGGCGTCCGAAAGACCTATGTGGTGGGTATTTTTATGTACATGTGATGGGTGAGACTCATTGCATTTGTCATCATTGCATGGCATGGTTTTATATGGCTTTTTGGACTATTATTTTATGATATATGTTTTGTACTAATTGGAATACCTACTAGGCGCGTTGTTCTAACGCCTTACTTCTACCCTAGTGGATGACACAGGAAATCAGGGGAACGATGAACGCAAGGAGGGCCAGGCATAGGAGCTTGGATAATTTAGTTTATATTTTGAATAAAGTTACTTATGGACATGTATTTGAGTAATTGTTTCCGGGCATGTAATAACTTAAATGGTTGGATGTTTATTTGGATAATTATAATTAAGGACTTGACGTACTTTGCTATCTGAATGGAATAGAACTTGGTTCTATTATTATTCCGCATGTTATGATTCCGCAGTTATGATGTTATTCCGCATGTCGATATTGTTATGTGTGAACTGTTTTCATGGACTTAGTCCATGCACACATGGGGTTGGCCAGTTAAGGGTCGGACTTTAGAAATTCGGACTTAGCTCACGTCGTGACGTCCCGCTCTCTATCACTCTTTGATTATAAAAAAAAAAATAGACTCTGATTTTCAGAGAGGAAAGCGAGTGAAAAAGGGCGGGGCATTATAATTGGTATTAGAGTGAACCAGAAATATTGAATCTTTCGGAGTAAATTAATCCGGTTCCCATGCATTAATTTACTTCGTTAGATTCAGACGGATTATAACAAAGGAAGTACAGTCAAAATAATCGGATTATCAAACTTAGCAACATAGGATGTATTTCCCTAGAAACAAAGCAAAAATCAAGAGTGCTTATTTGAAAATTTTCCCCAAAAAGTAGGAAATACAAATTTTTATGATGGAAACTAAATCATGATATTTTTTTAATGGCTTAGGGGAAAATGGCTCCAAGGGGAAGGCCAAGGAGAAATACCCGACAAAACCCAAGTGGGGGTGAAGAGGAGGTGGAACATCCTCGAAATGAGGAGGAACAACAATCTCATCAGGAAGAGGAACACCAACCATCCCACCAAGAGGAGGAAGAAGAAAACAACATGAATATACCAGTGGTGCCTCCTGAACTGCAAAACCTGGTTCAAGCGGTGGTTACCTCGGTGCTTCAACAACACTTGAATGAGAATGGAACCACCAAAGAGGCAAATGACAGGAGTATGGTCAGGGACTTCCGGCAACAACGCCCTCCTTACTTCAAAGGGAGAGAAGGGG
Organism: Chimonanthus salicifolius; assembly: GCA_013350335.1. Lineage (NCBI taxonomy): Eukaryota > Viridiplantae > Streptophyta > Magnoliopsida > Laurales > Calycanthaceae > Chimonanthus > Chimonanthus salicifolius. The sequence goes on from CM023541.1 coordinate 6,802,049, forward strand.
TTGTCGAAGCAGAAAATTGGCTAATTTAAGGGGTCTTGGTACCTTCTAAGTTGGGACCAAGGGAAGTTTTATAAAAGAAAGAGGGGAGGGGCGCACGACTTACACACACTTATAGCCGAATTCTTTCTCTCTCTTTCAAGTCTTATTCACGGCAAAACAAAGAGGAAGAGAAGGCAGCCAGTTAAGGGTCAGACTTTAGAAGTTCGGACTTAGCTCTCGTCGTGACGTCCCGCTCTCTATCACTCTTTGTTTATATATAAAAAAAAAATAGACTCTGATTTTCGAAAAGGAAAGTGAGTGAAAAAGGACGGGGCGTCACAGTTGGTATCAGAGCGAATCAGAAACATTAGATTTTTCGGAGTAAATTAATCCGGCTCCCGTGCATTACTTTACTTCGTTAGGCTCAAATGGAACAACGATGAATGATAGCAAAGGAAGTACAGTCAAAATAATTGGAATTATCAAATATAGCAAATTAGGAAATATTTCCCCGATATCCCCAAATTGAGAACAAACAATTGATACTTAGGAAGTTTCCCCAAAAGCAAAGAAATATAAAGAGTACTGTTTTGGCAATTTTCCCAATGACAAGAAACACAAGTTGTTTATTTGGCAATTTCCCCAAACAAGAGACATTATGTGATACATAGGAATATTCCCCAAAACAAAGATTAGTTTGATTAGAATTACAGTTGTCATTGATATATTTCTGTTATGGTGATACAGATATGTCAGGCAACACGGCGTATACAGAGTTGTGGGACAGAGGGACACCTAGCTGTCCGATAGACCTGGTTTCTTCTTCCGACAATTCCAGCGTGCCAAACTTCATCAATGAATCGCCCGAGTATAATGTTGGGGTTGCTCCAGCCTTTGTACCCGAAGAGGACGAGGAAGATGTCCCAAATTTAGAAGAATCCGTAGGGGAGATAGGCTTGCCCGAGTATACTCCGGCTACTCCGACTTCGGATGAGTTGACAGATTATATGTACGAATTATGCAATCAGGAGGGGCACAATTGTACTTATTGCCCCCACCCTATTGAAGTTATTTGCCCTGTTTGTGGACTTCACGGACACGGGAAGGAGAGGACTAACTGTCCATACATTGGGGGACCAGGACTAATACCCTGTCTAACTTGTGGAGTATTGGGGCACACGTCGACGACATGCCCTGACAACTTCTTCGATTTTTATGATGATGCAAGGTCTTCTACGGAAGGTTAGGCTAAGGAGTGGTAAGAGAATGTCGGGGAAAGGGGAGATTTTGTAAGGGTTGTGAGTATGTTTTGGAGGGTTGTTCTAACCCTACCAACCCTTGTAATGTGATGGAAGTTGGAATAATTTTCAATAAAATATACAAATTTAAGAGTTTATGAGGACTTGGGCATTGAGATGTGAGTGACGAGGTCACTAGATTATATTGAGACGTGGTATGGGTACGTCCCTTACGTGATATTTATGAGATAAGTATATAGATTCTATGAGTATGGCTTAGAGTAGGTATGAGACTGTGGGAACCTCGATATGAAATACGGAGACTTGGTCCCGTAGGGTTGCCGTTGAGGAGTGGGTCCCTCACAAGCTACGCGCTGGAGGACGCTCTCATGGCTATTTTACACACTTGATGTGCGTTGATGCGCAGAGCTAGTTACTATTTTACCCCGGGGGGGTGGTGCTAGCTTCGTTAGATGTGGTCCGATCGCCTTAGAGCTTGACTGAATCACCCTTGGGGTGAAGGGATGCAGGGCGGGGTAGACTTGATCACGTTGGACGTGAGTCTTCCGCTTAGTAAGTCATGGGCCCTAAGTCTTGCTAGGGGTCAGGTATTTTATGCTTTGATGTTATTGCTACAGTCACGTAGTGATGCATTCGAGTGTTGTTCCTACGGATAGAATATCTCATGGTAGATGTTGTGGCATGAATTAATTATGCCCATGAATGGATTATACCCATAGGAGGGTTATTACCATGGATAGATAATACTCACTGATATAGTGGTACCACGGATGGATGTGTATAGCCGTGGATGATGATTCCTATGGTGATTTGGATTGATGGCGGTATTGGTATCGTAGGAGTCTTGAACAAAAGGTGATAGTCACATTGTGACTATGTACTGTAACACCTCAATTTCTCAACGAAGTGGATAATTACGAAAATGCCCCTGATGTATTAAATTAATTATTTTATGATGTCAAGTAAGGAAATGGTGGGGCCCATTGCTCAAATTAAGATCATATGAGCACATTATAAATGTCAAGTTTGATTGGATGGGTAATGTACATCAATTGGGTCGAAAATGGCTAAATGGGTCAAAGGGCCCAATTGGACCCAATGGGTCATAATGGTTGATTTGACCATTGTGTAAGCTCAAATTAAATGGGGTCAAGCTGAACTGATTGGAAATCAAGTAGAGCAAAAATGGGTAGCTTGATGCACAAGTGAAAACCAATTAGAAATGGCAAAATCAGCCCATTAATTGGTCATGTTGTCAAAACGGGTCAAGGGGCTGATTGGGGACCCAATGGGTCGGGTTGACCAAGTTGACCATGGCTGACCGTGTGGGCCCTCAGATGAACTCAAGTGTGAGTTAGTTCAGCTTGAGTTGGACTGATTTGGAGTGAGATTTAATTAAGAATAGAGTTGACTCAATTGTGGTGCATTAAATGTGTTGAGTTGGATGAGTTGAGTTGGAATAAAAAGATCATGAGTCAAGTGAGTCAAGAGGAAGTGGAAAGGAGTTCCAATCTCACACAACTCCTAATCAAACCAATCCTAGCCGTGGGAATGAAGAGGTGCCTTGGCAAAGCCAAGGGACACCAAGGTTGGGCGGCATCATGCATCTCATGAGATGCATGTGTTAAGAATGAAAGGCTACAACGTTTGGAATGAAGGGGTGTCTTGGATGGCACCCAATATCCCATTGTTTTTGCTAAGTAATGATGAGGGAAATGAATGTAGGATGTGGCTAAGATTACAAAAGGGAAATACCAACTCTTATGGCCGTTTTTCACACAAGAAAGGCTAAGGAAATTCTCATCTCTCTCCCACTCTCCAAACTCGTTTTTCTTGGCTGAACAGCAGAGGTGTTGGTACCAAGTAATCAAGCATAAACCAGCAAAGGATTAAGGAAGAAAGGAAGAAACAAGAGGGGAGAAGGCAAGGATCATAGGCAAAGGAAATTTGGTAAGATTTTCTTAAGTATTCAAGTTAAACAAGTTGTAAGAAAAGGGTATGTATTGGGCCATGGTTATGGCCGAATGCACCAAGGTTCTAACCTTGAGTAATAGAGGTTTTAAAATGGTAAAAATGATCATTGGGTTCGGCCACCTTGGAGGGCCGAACCCCATGTAAATAATTGGTTGGTTTTGATGTCTTTGAAACATAAAAACCATGCAATTTATGGGACTGTTTTGTATGTTCTTATTGGATTCAAAATGCATGTTTTAAAGAGGTTTAAAATATGGACTTGAATGTTATGAGGGACTGAAGGTATCATGGGTTTAAATCATGGATATAAATTGATGAAATGGACCATTGGGCTCGGCCATCTTGGATGGCCGAATCCCATGAAGTGTTATGGTTATTTGGATTGAGTTTTATAAAGTAGAAACCATGCAAAGTGATGGACTTATTTGGATGGTTTTGAGAGGTAAAAATCCGGTAATGTTATACTGATTATTACATGTTTAAATGAGACCTAAAACATGTTCATAAGGACCAAGACATGGCCATAGGGTTCGGCCACCTTGGATGGCCGAACATGAAAGTATTTGATGATTTTGTGAGATAAAAACCATATAAAGTTATGGTGTTCTTATGGAAATTAATGGAATACATGTTTACTGTTTTTGGTTGGTTAATATACGGCTGAACCATGTATTAATCCTGGTTGAATTAGCATGTTAAAACAATGAGTAATCATGGTGAATATTGAACCAAGTGAACCCCTATGGCCGAAACCCCATGGGCTGCCTTATGGGTTGTTTGTATGGGTTTTACTTGGGGTTATGGTTATTGATTTGGCTCAGCTTATGGATGGCTGAACCATGTAATAACCTTGGAAAAAGGGTGTAGCCTAAGTTAAATACCTAGGTTAAAGTTATTGGGTCCATATGGATTATTTTATGTGGAATGTTTTTATTGAATTAAAAGGTTTCAATGTAAAGATCATGGACCATGACAATAGGTTTTGGCGTGAATCCATTCCATGGAATTGATCGGTAGTTTTAAAGGTTAAAATGGGATAATTGAGTATTGGAACCAATGGCATAATGGTAAATATGGGTGAAATGATCAAAGGTGGAATGATCATAAGTATGGTTGTATGGACCCAAATCAAAGGGGTATGGTGTGGCCATGCTATATGGCCGAACCCTACCAAGGTATTTTTGTACAATTTAATGTTTAATAGGGATTAAACGAATGAGAGACCAAAAGGATAAATAGGTGAGGTTCGGCCATGGGCATGGCCGAACCCACATAGTGCATTTTTGGGACATTGACAAGTTGGAATTACATGATAAATGTTTGGTTTGCTGCTATTTAAATAGGGTATCCAGACTTGCGTATACAGCGTACGAGTCGTGAACGGCTGACGATTAAGAAAGATCAAATACTGAAGTGAATCTTCAGTAGGTTTCCTACTTACTTGTAACCACAACTATGATTTGGTTTTATTACGTTCTTATGAAATATGTTGTAATTGATTTATGTTTAAATGTGGTTTCGAATGATAAAGTATGTGTTTACAAAAGACATACAATGCATTGACATCTCGTGCATGGCATGGGATGAAGATTGTGGAACCCGGAGCCCACTCTCTGGTGATATGCTGTGATGCAACTCTGAACCTCCTCAGGCGATGCAGGTCCTGCCAGGAGTAGAATTATGATGATGATAAAACATTGGTCTCCTCAGGCGATGCGGGTCCCTCCAGGAGAAATGTTATGATGCTGAGAAATACATTGGTCTCCTTAGGCGATGCAGGTCCCGCCAGGAGAAATGTTATTGTGATTTACCTTGACGGTGCGAGTCACGTCAAGTGATGGCTATGAATATGCATGTTGGGAGGGACTCATTACATGTGCATATTTCATAGCATTGTTTTACCTGTTTTTGATAATCATATATTTGATATATGCATGTTTTACATGCTAACCATGTGGTAGCCCTAATAGGGAACCTACTGGGTGCATTGATCTAACGCCCTAATTCTATCCTCAGAGGAGAATGCAAGTACAAGGAAAGGGAAAGAGAAGGTTGATGACAAGGAGGGGAGCCAAGCGTAAATGCTTGAATGCTGGAATGGATTTATAATTGCTGTTATATGATACTTTATTATGGACATGTAATAATGTAATTACTTGCTATGGTTTGTTTATGATATTATCGATGGACGGTTGGTTTATGTTATTTACAAACTGAGACTGGTACTTGCTATCTATTCAACCTAATTCCGCAGTTAGTCTAGTTTATTCTACAAGTCATTGTTTAGTTCCATGTGTGTATTATCTATCATGGTTTAGTTCATGTACACATGGGTGGCCAGTTAAGGGTTGGACTTTGGGTAGTCCGGACTTAACTAGCGTCGTGACGCCGCCCGCTCTCTTTCGATGTTTTATTATTATTTTTAAAAAAAAAATTAGACTCTGATTTCTCAGAGAGGGCGGGGCGTTACAGTTGGTATTAGAGCGAAACGGGAAGTTGAATCATCGAAGTAAGATTAAGACGGTTTCATGTCTCACTGACGGATAAGAATCCCAACTGACCGACTCTTCGGAGTCCGCTGACTAGGGGCCGGATTAATTTACTTTGAGTGACTCAGACTGAACAATCAATCTGAGGACGACAATGAAAGATAGCAAGTAAAGTATAGACAACATAATTGGTCATATCAAACATAGCAAGGTAGGATGCACTCCCCTGAAATCCCCACACTGAGAAACAAAGCACATGAGATTATACATGAGAAATCCCCAAAACTGAAGACTGGTTCTTTATTGGAACGGTTGTTGTTGATTTATATGTTTTAAATGTTGTGGCACAGATATGTCAAGCAACGAGGAATATACAGAGTTATAGGATAAAGGGACACCTAGTTGTCCAGTAGATTTGGTGTTGACTTCCAACAGTATTAGCATGGAAGTCAATGTGGACCTTCAGGAGGGACCTCCTAAGGAAGATGATATGGACTTAGCACCTGTTCTGGAGGATCAGATGGATGACATTCCTGGGATGATGGAACCTCCCGAGGAAGATGATGTGGACTTAGCACCTTTTCCAGAGGATTTGATGGATGATATTCCTTGGATAATGGAACCTCCTAAGGAAGAAGAAGAGGATCTAGCACCTTTTCTGGAGGATCCTATGGTAGATGTCCCTATAATATTGGAATCGCTTGGGGAGATAGATCCCTACGATACGTGTAAGTTGTGCAACCAAGACGGGCACAACTGTATGTATTGTCCTCACCCGCTAGCGATTGTCTGCTCATTCTGTGGATTGCATGGGCACGGAGAGGCTAGGACTAATTGTCCTTATAATGGAGGACCTGGGCTAATACCTTGCACAACGTGTGAAGTGTTGGGGCACACGGCGATGACATGTCCTGATAACCGCTTTAGGTTCACGGATGATGCAGGATCTTCTACGGAGGACTAGGCTAGGAAGTAGTATGAAGGGACATTAAAAGAGAGGGTTATATTGTAAGGGTACATTTTTTTTATAGGGTTTTGTTTAACCCTACCCACCTTTGTACAAAGATGAATCATGAATTTATATAAAGTATGCGATTTTATGATTTTAATGAGGATTTGTGGCATTTAATGTATGTTGTGATGGAAACTAAGTTTATGATGTTTCCATGAATAGGAAGAAATGGCGCCACAAAAAAAGATCGTAAAGAATCAAAAGGGAAAAGAAAAGGTATTACAAATTGGAGTAGGCGAAGGGGCATCAAAGAGAATGACGCGACAAGACGGTAAAAGGAAGGAGGAAGTGTTAATAATCACGCCGCAAGGGAAAGTGATACCTCAACGTGAGAAGGTTGTACATGAGAAGGTACAATCAGTACATTACAAGGAACAATCAGTTCATGATGAGGAGAGATCAGTGCATGAAAGATCACGCAATGAGGAAGAGTCGCATCATTCCCGGCCAGAAGAGGATGATAGTGACCTTTCATATCAACGGGAGGAAGAAGGAAACAGCAACAGCAACGTGACTATACCTCATGTGCCGCATGAACTACACAGCTTGGTGCAAGTTGTAATTACTTCTGTCCTCCAACAACATATGAATGGAGGAGGAAGCACTAGTGAGACTAATGACCGGAACATGGTCAGAGACTTCCAACAACAGCGCCCACCTTACTTCAAGGGGAGAGAAGGGCCTGTCGGAGCTGAGAATTGGTTGAAAAAGATCTCCCACACACTGACTCTTTTGAATATCAAGAGTCATGCACACAGAATCCTATTGGCCACGTCACAGCTGATAGATGACGCTGCTAAATGGTGAGAAATAAGTGCAGAAATAGCAGACACTCGTGCTAGAAGGGGAAAGGATTGCTATGACCTGGGAGCAATTCTCAGCGACGTTCTTAGATCACTACTTCCCAGAAGAAGAAAAGGAACGTCAGATTCAAGCATTCTTGTCATTAGTGCAAGGTTCGATGACGGTTGCTGAGTATCTCCAAGAATTTCTCAGCCTGTCAATTTATGCATTTTATATTGTGGACACGGAACATCGGCTGGGCTCGCAAGTTCGAGCGTGGGTTACGGCCAAACATTAGGGCCAGGGTAACCGTGTTCAAAGCGGCTACGCTGGCGGAAGTGGTCAGCAAGGCTACCATTGTGGAACAAGAATTGGCGGAATTTGCAAGAGTGGACAACCACTGATTGCCGAGTGGGAGGGGTGCTTATCAACCCAACAAGAAGTTCAGATCGAACTTCAGCAGACCCTTGCCGTCTGTTGGATTTACCGGGGACTTTCGTCCCAATCGGCCCTCCCAATCTGTAGCAATCAGTCAAGCTTCTAGAGGAGTGAGCACCTGCTATAATTGTGATCAACCGGGTCATCTCCGGAGGGATTGTCCCAAACTTAACAGGCTTTCATATTCCAGAGGATCGTCACGTCCACCAGTTAGACCGACTAACTCCAGAGGAGGCATGACATATAATCGGGCGAGACGGGAGCCCAACCCTGCTGGAGCTGGACGATTATTTACCCTAACTTCTCCAGAAGAAGAGGAACATGCGGTGATACAAGGTATGGCGGCAGTGAGTAGTTCTTATGCATATGCACTATTTGATTCTGGAGCATCACACTCCTTCATAGCTGCATCATTTATTACTGCTACTGGTACATTGCTTCAAAGATTAGCCACGGTACTTACAATTGTGTCCCTTGTCGGAGACTTGGCATTGGGACTTATATGCACGGAAGTTAACATTGAACTAGCTGGACTCAGATTTGAGTTCAACTATCTGGTGCTAGACATGTCTGAGTATGACATAATATTCGGCATGGATTGGTTGGCTAAGTTCCAGGCCAACATTGACTGTTATCGTCGAAGAGTGACATTTAAGTCACCCGAAGGGAAGCAATACGTGGTTCGTGCAGACAAACAGAGTGGACTGCAGAAGGGGTTGAACCACGTGGTATTGAATAATATCACCATAAATAAAGCTCCAATTACTGAACTTCCGGCAATAGTAAAAGAATTTGCAGATGTGTTTCCGAAGAAACTCCCTGGTTTACCGCCTATGAGGGAGATCAACTTCGAGATCAAGTTATATCCTGGTACTTCACCAGTATCTCTACCACATTATCGGATGGCACCAGGAGATGTCAGAGCTAAAGAAGCAGATCGATGAGCTTCTTAGGCTGGGATGCATCTGACACAGCACATCATCATGGGGAGCTCCAATGTTGTTCGTAAAGAAGAAGGATGGTTCACTTCGGATGTGCGTGGACTACCGGAAACTGAATCAGCTAACAGTCAGGAACAAGTACCTCTACCCAGGATAGATGATTTATTCGATCAATTGAGGGGTTCCAGCCATTTTTCAAAGATTGATTTGATGTCTGGTTATCATCAAATCCAAGTTAGGGAGGAAGATATAGAAAAGACAGCCTTTCGGACGCGGTATGGACTGTTTGAGTTCGTGGCCATGCCATTTGGACTCACAAATGCGCCGGCTGTGTTCATGGATTTAATGAACAGAGTCTTCCGTCCCTATTTGGATCAATTTGTAATCGTATTCATTGATGGTATCCTGATCTATTCTAAGAGTCAGGAGGAACATGCAGAGCACTTATGTATAGTTTTGAATACTTTGAGGCGGAATAAGCTATATGCCAAGGCTAGTAAATGTGAATTCTGGCTATCCGAGGTCAATTTCTTGGGACATGTCATAACAGAAAACAGTATAGTCGTGGATCCAGCTAAGGTGGTGGCAGTAAGTGAATGGAAAGCGCCAAAGAATGTAACCGAGATCCGCAGTTTCTTAGGATTGGCGGGTTATTATCGAAAATTTATCATGGATTTTTCCAAAATTGTATCTCCATTGACTCGACTCACTCAGAAGGGAGTCAAATATGAGTGGACAGATCTGTGCAATCGGAGGTTTGAGGAACTGAAAAGTAGACTTACCACTGCTCCTATTTTAATTTTGCCGGAAAGGGGCAAAGGATATGAAGTACAATGCGATGCTTCAGGAGAGGGACTAGGGTGTTCACTCATGCAATGTCATCGTGTGGTAGCTTATGGATCAAGGCAGTTGAAGGTACATGAATGCCTCTATCCCACACATGATTTGGAACTAGCTGCAGTGGTCTTCGCTCTTAAAAGTTGGAGACACTACCTCTACGGCGAAAAAATTGAGGTATTTTTTTATCATAAGAGTTTAAAATATTTATTTGATCAGAAAAAACTCACTCTAAGGCAGCGTAGATGGATGGAGTATCTGGCGGATTATAAGTTCGCGCTTCGATACCATCCAGGCAAGGCAAACAAAGTGGCGGATGCCCTAAGCCGCCTATCACATGCATCGGTAGCAAACTTGATCAGAACAAAATGGGAGATGCTGCACACCATTCGAGAGTTCAATCTTCATATCAAAAATTGTGGGAGTATGTATAATTTAATCATACGGTCCAATATAGTCACCAAGATTGAACAAGAACAAAGAACAGATCCGGAAGTGGAGGACATATGGGCCAAGATGTCTAATGGCACCGTTGTACCGGAATGGGAATTACGACTAGGATAGGTTCTTGTATTCCGGGGAAGAACATATGTGCCAAAGAGTTGTAGGAAAGAGCTACTGATTGAGGCACATCAATCTAAGCTCTCCATTCATCCTGGCAGCACAAAAATGTATCATGATATAAAGAGGCATTATTGGTTGCATGGACTGAAAAGGGATGCAGCGGAATTTGTGGCACATTGTCTAACTTGTCAGCAAGTTAAGACTGAACATCAAAAGCTACCAGGGTTACTCAAACCCTTAGCAGTGCCAGAATGGAAATGGGAGCACATTACCATGGACTTTGTGACGGGGTTACCGAGGTCTTCAAAGGGCAATGATACCATATGAGTCGTAGTCGACTGGCTGACCAAGTCCGCACATTTCATTCCTATCAAGATGACGGATTCATCTAAGACGTTGGGTCGGCGATATATTAAAGAAATCATTCGGCTACGTGGCATTCCCCGAACGATAGTATCGGACAGAGATGGCCGTTTTACCGGCAGAGTATGGCAAAGCATGCAGTCAGCCATGGGGACAGATTTATTAACTAGCACCGCTTTTCATCCACAGACTGATGGACAGTCAGAAAGGACGATACAAACCTTGGAAGACATGCTGAGAGCATGCATGTTAGATTTCAAGGGTGGATGGGAGGACCACTTGCCACTGGTGGAGTTCTCGTATAACAACAGCTATCAGGCAAGCCTTCAGATGGCTCCATACGAGGCCTTATATGGTAGACCGTGCAGTTCGCCAGTGTGTTGGACAGAGGCTGGAGAGCCTGCATTGATCGGACCCGAGTTAGTTGCAGAGACTACAACACAAATTAAGCTGATACGTCAACACTTGTTGACTGCACAGAGTCGGCAAAAGAGCTATGCTGACAAAAGGAAAAGGCTTTTGGAATTTGAAGTGGGAGACATGGTACTCTTAAAGGTCTCGCCACGGAAGGGACATATGAGGTTCAGAAAGAAGGGGAAACTGTCGCCAAGATATGTGGGACCGTTTTCCATCATAAGAAGGATGGGGGATGTAGCTTACCAGTTAGCACTTCCTTCGCAGTTAGTAGCTCTACATGATGTGTTTCATGTGTCAATGCTAAGAAAGTATAATCCGGATCCGTCCCATGTTTTCAATGTTCAGGATATTGAAGTACAAAGCGACATGACGTACGTCGAAAAGCTGGTCAGGATAGTGGAGACCGAACAAAGGGTGTTGCGAAATAGAGCGATTCAGTTCGTAAAAGTGGTATGGGACCGACATGGTGATGAAGAGGCCACATGGGAACTTGAGTCGGAGATGAGAACAGCTCACCCCGAATTATTTGTGTAGTTAATTTGAAAACCCTACTTCACTCGATTTTCGGGATGAAAATTTTAAAAAGAGGGTTATATTGTAACACCTCAATTTCTCAACAAAGTGGATAATTACGAAAATGCCCCTGATGTATTAAATTAATTATTTTATGATGTCAAGTAAGGAAATGGTGGGGCCCATTGCTCAAATTAAGATCATATGAGCACATTATAAATGTCAAGTTTGATTGGATGAGCAATGTACATCAATTGGGTCGAAAATGGCTAAATGGGTCAAAGGGCCCAATTGGACCCAATGGGTCATAATGGTTGATTTGACCATTGTGTAAGCTCAAATTAAATGGAGTCAAGCTGAACTGATTGGAAATCAAGTAGAGCAAAAATGGGTAGCTTGATGCACAAGTGAAAACCAATTAGAAATGGCAAAATCAGCCCATTAATTGGTCATGTTGTCAAAACGGGTCAAGGGGCTGATTGGGGACCCAATGGGTCGGGTTGACCAAGTTGACCACGGCTGACCATGTGGGCCCTCAGATGAACTCAAGTGTGAGTTATTTCAGCTTGAGTTGGACTGATTTGGAGTGAGATTTAATTAAGAATAGAGTTGACTCAATTGTGGTGCATTAAATGTGTTGAGTTGGATGAGTTGAGTTGGAATAAAAAGATCATGAGTCAAGTGAGTCAAGAGGAAGTGGAAAGGAGTTCTAATCTCACACAACTCCTAATCAAACCAATCCTAGCCGTTGGAATGAAGAGGTGCCTTGGCAAAGCCAAGGGACACCAAGGTTGGGCGGCATCATGCATCTCATGAGATGCATGTGTTAAGAATGAAAGGCTACAACGTTTGGAATGAAGGGGTGTCTTGGATGGCACCCAATATCCCATCGTTTTTGCTAAGTAATGATGAGGGAAATGAATGTAGGATGTGGCTGAGACTACAAAAGGGAAAGACCAACTCTTATGGCCGTTTTTCGCACAAGAAAGTCTAAGGAAATTCTCATCTCTCTCCCACTCTCCAAACTCGTTTTTCTTGGCTGAACAGCAGAGGTGTTGGCACCAATTAATCAAGCATAAACCAGCAAAGGATTAAGGAAGAAAGGAAGAAACAAGAGGGGAGAAGGCAAGGATCATAGGCAAAGGAAATTTGGTAAGATTTTCTTAAGTGTTCAAGTTAAACAAGTTGTAAGAAAAGGGTATGTATTGGGCCATGGTTATGGCCGAGCCCCATGTAAATAATTGGTTGGTTTTGATGTCTTTGAAACATAAAAACCATGCAAATTATGGGACTGTTTTGTATGTTCTTATTGGATTCAAAATGCATGTTTTGAAGAGGTTTAAAACATGGACTTGAATGTCATGTGGGACTGAAGGTATCATGGGTTTAAATCATGGATATATATTGATGAAATGGACCATTGGGCTCGGCCATCTTGGATGGTCGAATCCCATGAAGTGTTATGGTTATTTGGATTGAGTTTTATAAAGTAGAAACCATGCAAAGTGATGGACTTATTTGGATGGTTTTGAGAGGTAAAAATCCGGTAATGTTATACTGATTATTACATGTTTAAATGAGACCTAAAACATGTTCATAAGGACCAAGACATGGACATAGGGTTCGGCCACCTTGGATGGCCGAACCCATGAAAGTATTTGATGATTTTGTGAGATAAAAACCATATAAAGTTACGGTGTTCTTATGGCAATTAATGGAATACATGTTTACTGTTTTTGGTTGGTTAATATACGGCTGAACCATGTATTAATCATGGTTGAATTAGCATGTTAAAACCATGAGTAATCATGGTGAATATTGAACCAAGTGAACCCCCATGGCCAAAACCCCATGGGCTGCCTTATGGGTTGTTTGTATAGGTTTTACTTGGGGTTATGTTTATTGATTTCGCTCAGCCTATGGATGGCTGACCCATGTAATAACCTTGGAAAAAGGGTGTAGCCTAAGTTAAATGCCTAGGTTAAAGTTATTGGACCAAGGGAGCCATTGGGTTCGGCCATGTATATGGCCGAACCCCATGGACCACTTCATATGGAATATCTTATGTGGAATGTTTTTATTGAATTATAAGGTTTCAATGTAAAGATCATGGACCATGACAATAGGTTTTGGCGTGAATCCATTCCATGGAATTGATCGATAGTTTTAAAGGTTAAAATGGGATATAATTGAGTATTGGAACCAATGGCATAATGGTAAATATGGGTGAAATGATCAAAGGTGGAATGATCATAAGTATGGTTGTATGGACCCAAATCAAAGGGGTATGGTTCGGCCATGCTATATGGCCGAACCCTACCAAGGTATTTTTGTACAATTTAATGTTTAATAGGGATTAAACGAATGAGAGACCAAAAGGATAAATAGGTGAGGTTCGGCCATGGGCATGGCCGAACCCACATAGTGCATTTTTGGGACATTGACAAGTTGGAATTACATGATAAATGTTTGGTTTGCTGCTATTTAAATAGGGTATCCAGACTTGCGTATACAGCGTACGAGTCGTGAACGGCTGACGATTAAGAAAGATCAAATACTGAAGTGAATCTTCAGTAGGTTTCCTACTTACTTGTAACCACAACTATGATTTGGTTTTATTACATTCTTATGAAATATGTTGTAATTGATTTATGTTTAAATGTGGTTTCGAATGATAAAGTATGTGTTTACAAAAGACATACAATGCATTGACATCTCGTGCATGGCATGGGATGAAGATTGTGGAACCCGGAGCCCACTCTCTGGTGATATGCTGTGATGCAACTCTGAACCTCCTCAGGCGATGCAGGTCCTGCCAGGAGTAGAATTATGATGATGATAAAACATTGGTCTCCTCAGGCGATGCGGGTCCCTCCAGGAGAAATGTTATGATGCTGAGAAATACATTGGTCTCCTTAGGCGATGCAGGTCCCGCCAGGAGAAATGTTATTGTGATTTACCTTGACGGTGCGAGTCACGTCAAGTGATGGCTATGAATATGCATGTTGGGAGGGACTCATTACATGTGCATATTTCATAGCATTGTTTTACCTGTTTTTGATAATCATATATTTGATATATGCATGTTTTACAAGCTAACCACGTGGTAGCCCTGATCGGGAACCTACTGGGTGCGTTGATCTAACGCCCTAATTCTATCCTCAGAGGAGAATGTAGGTACAAAGAAAGGGAAAGAGAAGGTTGATGACAAGGAGGGGAGCCAATCGTAAATGCTTGAATGCTGGAATGGATTTATAATTGTTATTTGGTACTTTATTATGGACATGTAATAATGTGATTACTTGCTATGGTTTGTTTAGGATATTATCGATGGATGGTTGGTTTATGTTATTTACAAACTGAGACTGGTACTTGCTATCTATTCAACCTAATTCCGCAATTAGTCTAGTTTATTCCGCAAGTCATTGTTTAGTTCCATGTGTGTATTCCATGTACACATGGGTGGCCAGTTAAGGGTCGAACTTTGGGTAGCCCGGACATAGCTCGCGTCGTGACGCCGCCCGCTCTCTTTCGATGTTTTATTATTATTTAAAAAAAAATTAGACTCTGATTTCTCAGAGTGGGCGGGGCATTACATGTACAAATGAAGATATGCTTACTTTTGGAGATGTACTTAAGGGAAATGTTAAGAGTCTAGTGAAACTCGAATGGGAAGCTATGGGTGACTGCCGAGTTAGACTGATCACCTGACTCTCTAGTTAGCCGATGGAGTTCCAGAAGAGTGCAGCTAGAAACCTAGCTAAAATGGAATCAGAAAAAGCTTTGAGCATAGGCTCGTATTGGCAGGCTACCTCACGCAGAAAGTAAACGAATGAACGTATTGAGCAAATACGTACGGAAAATATCTTAATAGCAGGTAAAGTGAAACAGAGTACATTGATCTACATAACATCGTAAATGGGTTCACGAGAAAAAGAGATAACATGAGATAGAGTAAATTCTGTGAAAATGAAAGTCATAGGTTGATATGAGTGACTTTGATGTAATTAAGTGGTATTTGACAATATTGAACAGGAACAACGGATAGACCCGGAAGTGGAGGAGATATGTACCAAGATGTCTATTGGTGAAGTCATACAGGAATGGGAATTACGACCGAGACAGGGTCTTGTATTCCGAGGAAGGATATATGTGCCTAAGAGCTACAGAAAAGAGTTACTGATTGAGGCACATTAGACCAAACTCTCAATTCATCCGGGTAGCACCAAGATGTATCACTACCTAAAGAGACATTACTGGTGGCACAGACTCAAAAGAGATGTGGCAGAATTTGTGGCTCATTGCTTAACGTGTCAGCAGGTTAAGACGGAACATCAGAAGCCACCAGGGTTACTCAAACCCTTACCAGTGCCGGAATGGAAATGAGAGCACATCTCCACGGATTTTGTGACAGGGTTGCCAAGGTCTTCAAAGGGCAACGATGCGATATGGGTCGTGGTAGAACAACTGAGTAAGTCTGCACATTTTCTTCCTATTAAGATGACAGACTCATCCGAGACTTTAGGTCGGCGGTATATCAGGGATATCATCAGATTGCATGGTATTCCTCGGACAATTGTGTTCGACAGAGATGGTCGATTCACCGGCAGAGTATGGCAGAGTATGTAGTCGGCCATGGGAATAGATCTACCAACCAGTACAGCATTCCATCCACAGACTGATTGTAACACCCCAATTTTTCAATGAAATGGATAATTACGAAAATGCCCCTGGTTTGTTAAATTAAATGTTTGTGATGTTAAATAAGGAAATGGTGGGGCCCATTGCTTAAATTAAGATCATATGAGCACATTATAAATGTCAAATTTGATTGGATGGGTAATGTACATTAATTGGGTCGAAAATGGCTAAATGGGTCAAAGGGCCCAATTGGACCCAATGGGTCATAAGGGACTTATTAGACCATTGGGTGAGCCCAAATTTAATGGGGATAAGCTAAATTGATTGGAAATCAAGTGGAGCAAAAATGGGTAGGCTTGATGCACAAGTGAAAACCAATTAAAAATGGCAAAATCAGCCCATTAATTGGTCATGTTGTCAAAACGGGTCAAGGGGCTGATTGGGGACCCAATGGGTCAGGTTGACTAAGTTGACCACGGCTGACCGTGTGGGCCCATGAACTCAAGTGTGAGTTAGTTCAGCTTGAGTTGGACTGATTTGGAGTAAGTTTTAATTAAGAATAGAGTTGACTCAAATATGGTGCATTAAATGTGTTGAGTTGGATGAGTTGAGTTGGAATAAAAAGATCATGAGTGAAGTGAGTCAAGAGGAAGTGGAAAGGAGTTCTAATCTCACACAACTCTTAATCAAATCAATCCCAGCCATTGGAGTGAAAGGGTGCCTTGGCCAAAGCCAAGGGACTCCAAGGTTGGGCGGTATCATCTCATTTAATGAGATGCATTGGCTGATTTCAATGGATGCAACGTTTGGGTGAAGGGGTGTCTTGAATGGCACCCAATATCCCATCGTTTTTGCTAAGAAATAATGAGGGAAATGAATGGAGGTTATGGCTGAGATTACAAAAGGGAAAGACCAACTCGTATGGCCATTTTTCACACAAGAAATTCTAAGGAAATCCTCATCTCTCTCCCTCTCTCCAAACTCTTTTCTTGGCTGAACTAGTAGTGGTGTTTGCACTAATTGATCAAGCATAAACCAGCAAAGGATTAAGGAAGAAAGAAGGAAACAAGAGGGGAGAAGGCAATGATCAAAGGCAAAGGAAGTTTGGTAAGTGTTTATGTGTTATTTTGGTTTAATAACATGGAACAAATGGAACATGTATTGGGCCATGGGTATGGCCGAATGCATCAAGGTCTAAACCTTGAGTAATGGAGGTTTTAAAATGGAAAAAGGGAACATTGGGTTCGGTCACCTTGGAGGGCCGAACCCCATGTAAATAATTGGTTGGTTTTGATATCTTTGAAACATAGAAACCATGCAATTTGTGGACTGTTTTAGATGTTTTTTTTAAGACTTAAAATGCATGTTTTAAAGAGGGTTAAAACATGGACTTGAATGTCATGAAGGACTGAAGGTATCATGGGTCTAAACCATGGATATAAATTGATGAAATGGACCATTGGGCTCGGCCACCTTGGATGGCCGAATCCCATGAAGTGTTATGGTCATTTGGATTGAGTTGTTATAAAGTGAAAACCATGCAAAGTGATGGACTGATTTGGAGGGTTTTGAGAGGTAAAAACTCGGTAACATTATACTGATTATTACATGTTTAAATGAGACCTAAAACGTGTTCATAAGGACCAAGACATGGACATAGGGTTCGGCCACCTTGGATGGCCGAACCCCATGAAAGTATTTGATGATTTGTAGGGCTTTCAAGAGATGAAAATCATATCAATTGTGGAGAGGTTTACGTGTTTTAAATAAAGCTAATTATTTGACAAAAAGGGTCTAAATCATAGGCCATGAGGTTCGGCCAATTGGGATGGCCGAACCCCATGAAATGGTATGACAATTTTATGAAAGTATTTGATGATTTTGTGAGATAAAAACCATATAAAGTTATGGTGTTCTTATGGCAATTAATGGAATACATGTTAGCTGTTTTTGGTTGGTCAATATATGGCTGAACCATGTACTGTTCATGGTTGAAATAACATGTTAAAACCATGAGTAATCATGGTGAATATTGAACCAAATGAACCATAGGGTTCGGCCATGGGTATGGCCGAACCTCATGGACCATGGTATGGGTTAAATGGACTAAGTTTATGGGTAGTAGTTATTATTGCTTTCATGATTTTATAAAGGGTTTAAAATATCCCAATGGAGAACCATTTGGTGATGGATAAAAGGGATTACAAGGTTCGGCCATGTATAGGGCCGAACCCCATCGAAATGACAATGGTTTTGATATGGCTTAGCCTAGTGGCAAAGCTGTAAATACGGGTGATAATGTAAATATGGATAGATAAAGTTTAAAAGGACATGAAAGAAGGGTTAAACTAAGGTGATATGGTTCGGCCATGGTATATGGCCGAACCCTACCAAGACATATTTAAAGGGTTAAGTATTTAAGAATTGATTAAATGAAAAAGGAGGTTAAATCCTAAGTTGGTGATGTTCGGCCATGGGCATGGCTGAACCCCACAAGATGTAGTTGGGTCTTAGATGTGAATGAACATTTAAATGATAGTATGATTTATTTACTGTTACATCACAAGGTGACGGAAGTGAACGGCGGGCAAGTCGTGAGCAAGTGACGCTAAAGAAAGATTGAACGCTGAAGTGAATCTTCAGTAGGTTTCCTACCTACTTGTAACCACAACTATGATTTGGTTTTATTATGTTTTTTATGAGATATGTTGTAATTGATTTATGTTTAAAAATGTGGTTTCGAATGATAAATTATGTGTTTACAAATGACATACAATGCATTGACATCTCATGCATGGCATGGGATGATGATTGTGGAACCCGGAGCCCACACTCCGGTGATATACTGTGATCCAACCGTGAAACCTCCTTAGGCAATGCAGGTCCCGCCAGGAGTAGTATGATGATGATGATAAGACATTGGTCTCCTTAGGTGATGCAAGTCCCGCCAGGAGAAATGTTATGATGATGAGAAATACATTGGTCTCCTTAGGCGATGCAGGTCCCGCCAGAAGAAATGTTATTGTGATTTACCTTGATGGTGCGAGTCACGTCAAGTGATGGCTATGTATATGCATGTTGGGAGGGACTCATTACATGTGCATATTTCATAGCATTGATTTACCTGTTTTTGATAATCATATATTTGATATATGCATGTTTTACAAGCTAACCATGTGGTAGCCTGATCGGGAACCTACTGGGCGCGTTGATCTAACGCCCTAATTCTATCCTCAGAGGAGAATGCAGGTACAAGGAAAGGAAAAGACAAGGTTGATGATAAGGAGGGGAGCCAAGCGTAAATGCTTGAATGCTGGAATGGATTTATAATTGCTGTTATTTGAATACTTTATTATGGACTCGTAATAATGTAGTTATTTGCTATGGTTTGAATATGCATTGACGAATCTTAGTTTGGTTTAAGTAAACTGAAAAGTATGACTTGTACTTGCTATCTGTTCAATATAATTCCGCAGTTAGTCCAGTTTATTCCGTATGGCATTGTTTAGTTCCATGCGTGGTTTGTTATCGTGGTTTAGTCCACGCACACATGGGTGGCCAGTTAAGGTTCGGACTTTGGGTAGTCCGGACTTAGCTCGCGTCGTGACGCCGCCCGCTCTCTGCCGTTGTTATTCCATTATTATTTAAAAAAAAAAAATTAGACTCTGATTTCTCGGAGAGGGAGGGGCGTTACACTGATGGGCAATTTGAGAGGACAATACAGACACTGGAGGATATGTTGAGAGCATGTATGCTAGATTTAAAGGGTGGATGGGAGGATCACTTGCCGTTGGTAGAATTCTCATGCAACAACAGTTACCAGGCAAGCCTCCAGATGGCTCCATTTGAGGCCTTATATGGTAGACCTTGTAGGTTACCAGTGTTCTGGACAGAGGCCAGTGAGCCTGCACTAATTGGACCTGAGTTGGTTGCAGAGACTACAACACAGATACAGTTGATACGGCAACATCTATTGACTGCGTAAAGTCGTCAGAAGAGCTATGCTGACAAGAGGAGGAGGTTCCTTGAATTTGAAGTGGGGGACATGGTGTTCTTGAAAGTCTAGCCACGAAAGGGGCACATGAGATTCGGAAAGAAGGGGAAATTGCCGCCAAGATATGTGGGACCGTTTTCAATCATAAGAAGGATGGGGGATGTGGCTTATCAATTGGCACTCCCATCATAGTTGGCATCTTTGCACGATGTGTTCCATATATCGGATGTTGAGGAAGTACAATCTTAATCCCTCTCATGTGCTGAACATACAAGACATAGACGTCCAAAGCTACGTGACATACGTCGAAAAGCATGTCCAAGTGGTGGACACAGAACAAAGGGTATTACGGAACCGAGCGATCCACTTTGTCAAAGTGGTATGGGATCGACATGGCATTGAGGAAGCCACATGGGAACTCGAGTCGGAAATGAGAAAAGCTCATCTTGAGCTATTTATGTAAATATTTGAAACCCTACTTCAGTCGATTTTCGAGACGAAAATTTTAAAAAGAGGGTTATATTGTAACACCCCAGATTTTCAAGTGATTAATATATATGGAAATTACCCATTTAATTTGTGAATTATTAGATATGGACCTTATATGGGTAAAGTGTTGGGTCAATGCCCAATTAAAACCCAATGGTTTTGGTAAATGGTTTCAATAGAATTAAATGGGCCTTAATTAAATTAGTAATGCATTATGTCTATAATTAATTATTATGCGCATAAAGGGATTTGGATTAATTGTCATGGCCGTGTATATGAGATATTTAATCCATGTTATGCGCATACAAGACAAGATTTTCTATGACAAAAATCAAGGAGTTATATGCGACCAAGGATTGTCCTAAATTGAGCAAAAACGTGTAGATGGATTGGGACTAGGCAATGATATCTTATTGCTTAAATAAAGAAGATGTTTAAATCCAAATAAAAAAGTTGTTTGGCTGAGTGGATGTGTTATAGAAGAGGGGCGCATGGCACCTTCTAATCAAGGCACAAGAGGGGCGCACGGCACTAAGGCAATTGCTAAAGGGATCTTGGCAACTTCTAATTATAGATAGGACCGATTGGAAGGTTTTATAAAGAGGCAACACAAGGAGCGCATGGCATTGTCTAAGTATGGAACCGAGTGGAACTTCTATAAAACTAAGGTAGTGCATACGGACATTGCATACAAAGAAAGGTAGCAGCAAAACAACAAGGACGCACGGCATTATTCAGAGAAGAAGGAGGCAGCCAGCAAGAGGAAAAGATCAAGAAGAAGGAGGCAGCCAGCAAGAGGGAAAGATCAAGAAGAAGAAGAAAAAGGCTAAAGAAGGATAAGGATTGGAAGAGCAAGAACAATTGAAGGAAAATCGGAGGAGTCACGGAACCAGTAAGTAGTTTTGATATTTTTGTTTAAGATAAGGAACCATAGGGTTAGGCCATGGTGTATGGCCGAACCCCATGGAAGGAAATTGGATGATCATGGTATTTAATTTAATGGAAAGAATGGACCATAGGGTTCGGCCATGGTGCATGGCCGAACCCCATGGAAAGACATGGTTATTTTTATGGGTTGGAAACCATGGAAGAACTTTGGTGATTTTTAATGGAAGTTTGGAGGATGAAAATCATAGAGTCATGGTTATAATTTTAAAAGGGTTTAAAGGATGTTTTGGTAAAGAACCTTAGACCATGGGTTCGGCCATAGTGTATGGCCGAACCCCATAAATAATTATGGGATGATGTTCATGTATTTAGATCATGGAAAATGATGGGAAAGGTTATTTATGATTTATTTTAAATGGATAGAAGGTTTGATGGTTTTAGATGCAATTAGATCATGAAAACCATGGAGGGTTATGATGTTTTGATTGCACTTAAAAGAGAACATTACGAATCCCAGGGAGGTGTATTGGTATTGTTAATGGATTTTAATTGATTAAATGAAGGATGGTTATTAAATTAGAAAGTTTCTAAGTATGGACTTTTGTTAAAAAAGGAAGGAACCTTGGATTATGGATTCAAGTATGGAAGTTGCTATAATTGTACATCATAGGGTTCGGCCAAGGTGTATGGCCGAACCCCATGAACCAACTTAAGGGATCTTATGGGTATTATGTTACGGGTAAAGGATTGTTTTATGAATCAATATTATGGATCGGTTTGGACATGAACATGAGGTAATGACAATTTGGTAATATCGGCTGAAAATGAAAGATCATGGGTTCGGCCATGGTGTATGGCCGAACCCCATGAATTTTGTTAGTGGGTTATTTATTAGCCTACGTATATTGTAAATCAGAATAATGGAATTATAGCCTTGGATGGAAATATGGTAATTATGTATAAATGAATGGACCTATGTATTGGAACCTAAACCTAAGATTATAAGTCATGTAAATGGTGAATGAATTATGTATGGATCATTCTTGGATTAGGGTCTATTTATGGTAGATTTAAATGAATTTAGTGGTATGAATGGCAATGTTGTAAATATAAGCAAAAATGAAGGATCATGGGTTCGACCATGATGTATGGCCGAACCCCATGAGGTAGGTTTGTGGATCAAAACATGGACTTAGGCATGTGTTAATGAATGAAAGGTTTGAAATGATTAGACCAATGGCAAAGTTGTAATAAAGGGTGAAAGTGAGGAATCATGGGTTCGGCCATGGTGTATGGCCGAACCCCATGAGAAATGTTTTTATGGATTTGAACAATGGCAATGATGTAAATAAGTGTGAAAATGATAGACCATGGGTTCGGCCATGGTGTATAGCCGAACCCCATGGGGAATGATTTGTGGTTTTAACGTATGAAGGGTTAGGTTAATGGAATGATGGCCATGGATGGCAATTTGGTAATTAAGTGAAAATAAGGGACCATGGTTCGGCCATGGTGTATGGCCGAACCCCATGGGGATTGTGTTTATGGACTTAAACATTATTGTAAATCAAATGGGACATGGTTTTAATTGATTAATGCATTATAAGGTAACGGGACCTCACCAGGTGTATACGATCGTGAGCGGTTACTGGACGGAAGCACAAGGGCACGTAGTGGTCTTTGATAGGATTTCACCTCTGTGAAACCATGGGTTTATGTACAATGTTTTTATCTTATTTTGATGAATTTACATTGTAAAAGGACATGTTTCAAATATGAGTTTTAATGCTATGTTGATATGATAAAATAGCATGTGTTTCATTAGCATCTCATGCATGGCATGGGGTGAAGGATTGGTAACAGGAGGGGCCACACTCCGTCGGGGTGTCCGAAAAACCTATGTGGGGTACCTTGATGTGCTTTTCCATCAAGAAGAAACCGGAGGGTCCACACTCCGTCGGGGAGTCCAAAAGACCTATGTGGGGGTACTTTTATGTACATGTGATGGGTGAGACTCATTGCATTTGACATCATGGCATAGAATGGTTTATATGGTTTTTGACATTATGATATTATTATATATGTTTTGTATTAACCATCTGTTAGCCCTAATTGGAATACCTACTGGGCCCGTTGTTCTAACGCCCTACTTCTACCCTAGTGGATGATACAGGAAACGAAGGGAAAGAGGAACGCGAAACGGGCCAGCATAGGAGCTTGGATGCTTTTATTTTTATACTTTGATTAAGATACTCATGAACTTGTATTTTTTGAGTATCTAGAATTCGGAATGTAATAACTTAGATAATATTTGCTATGGTTGGTTGTTGATTGGATAATTATGATACGTTAATTATTGATTAAAGACTTGACGTACTTTGCTATCTGAAATAGAATAGAACTGGGTTCTATTATAGTTCCGCATGTTATGATTTTATTTCCGCAAGTTTTATATTGTTATGTGTGAACTGTTTTTCATGGACTTAGTCCATGCACACATAGGGCTGGCCAGTTAAGGGTCGGACTTTAGAAGTTCGAACTTAGCTCGCGTCGTGACGTCCCGCTCTCTATCACTCGGAAATGAAAGCGAGTGAAAAAGGGTGGGGCGTTATAAATAGTCTCAATTATGATTTAATTATTTTAAGCCCTCTCTTAGTTATAGTTTAGGAGTTTGAATTAAATAGTTCATGCATTCTTGAGTTAGAATCTTCACCTAGGTTCGTGTGTTTTATTTTTCAGGGGTTTTGGAAGTCGTGAGTCAAAGTTGCTGGAATTTATGCGCATAAGCTAAGGTAAGTGCCTAACTGTCTTCTTTTAATTTTTATATTTCTCATGCATTGATATAGCTTTTATTAGGGTGCTTGCATTTATATTGCATTTTAAAAAATAAAAATATTTGCATATTTACTTTGATCATGCATTTAATGTAGTTTGTTTGGTTATTGTTTTGCATATTTGTTTGATGCTTGCATTGTTAGATTAGGTTGCATTCACATAAAAAAAAATTGTAATAAATCGGTTCATGCACTTTAAACTAAAATCAACTTTGGAACCATAGGTTAGCTAAAAGGTCTTTCATGCTCATTAAGACAGTCTTGCATACAAATAATTTTAGATAATCAATTCTAGTTCTTCTTTAATAATGGTGTCTAAGATTAGTTCTGTCACCAAGGTGTAAACAACCTAAGGATAAGTGGAACATAAGGAGATTGCCAAGTGCTCCGCCACTTACCTGGGAACTTACCTGACCATGATTGTGGTTAAACTTCTATTGGATGTTTAAATTTTTTGGAGAAAAGATTAGGAGTTGTCTAGGGTCTTAGGTTAGTTTAGATTTTTATTTTTAGTTTTAGGTCATTTATTTTGTTTGAAATTTGTTTGGTCTTCTTAGTTCTTGTTTGAGTAACAATGAATACTTGGAGGCGTGATTCAACTAAGAGATTAGTTAGAGTTAGGTCCCCAATTGGTGAACTCCAAGTTAGTCATCAATCCACTTTGGAAAACAGTAAGGTCTTTGGGGTCATGTCAGTTTCAACACTACCATCTTCAACAAATCCCAAGAGTTTCACCCGAGGTGCAGAGAGTCTAACTAGGGTATGTTATATTTCGAGCGTCAAATTCAAAATTGAGGTAGAAGAAGAGACTCAAATCAAGGAAGACTTTGTCAATGATGAAAAACCCAATATTGAGGCACATCCCGCACTAGACTGTATCCCTTTTGATTTAAATTATCCATGGGCTTTCATCATACCAGTGGGAGATAATAAGTGAGAAAAGAAATACTTGGCCCATGATGTTATGTACTCATTGGAGCTCCATCACAATCACCATTTGAAAATGACCATTTTACCCTCTGAATTTTGGATTAGTTAGCCTTTGATTTATGAATATTAGATGCGTTTATTGTATTTTTGAGTTTTGCAGTGTATTTGTGAGAATATAAGAAAAATGATTAAAATTCTGAAAAGTGGAACATAGTTTTATTTTTGAAAAGTTTGTAATTTTTATCACCTAATTTGATTTTGGAATTAATGTAAATTATTATAATCCAGATCGAGATATGAAGTTTGAATTATAATAATAATTTTTAGACTGTGTTAAATTGTAAAGGTGGTAGAAATTTACAAACAAACAAATGGATCCACTGTTCGAGACTGAAGCTTGTAGCCAAAGTCTACAGTAGGAAGCCTAAGAGCTAAAGTCCACCAGTATTCCTAGCAAGATAAAAGTCCAAGTATGGGATCCAAGTTCAAAATACCAAGTGGGACCAGTGAATTTCGTGTGAAGCATTGTGGAAGCAAGAATGAGATAAAAAAATGGGATTTGGATTGACCAAAATGAATTTTGGAAGGAGGAATATTTTGACAAAGTTTCAGTATTTTGGCCATAACGTTTAACTCTTATATTCGATTGCATTTATTCTTGTTGCGTTGGAAAAAAGACTTCAAAGGATTCAACTTTGTAGTTCACGAAATGTCGTGATTTGGATGTTAAATAGGTCATAATTGAGCTGCAAGACGGTACATCTGTAGAAAAATGGGATTTCACCTTACTTTAAAAAATAATCCAAAATCCCTAAAATCGTGGAGTCTTACCTGAAAAATTCGCCCCTGTCTTGGAAAAGACAGTGAATTTGGATAATTAAAAGAGAGAGAATTTGGGAGGAAGTTTAGGATTGAGAATTTTGGAGAGAATTATGGAGGAATTCTCTCCAAGTCTTGCCTAATCCTGTTTCTTTTTATCACTAAAAGTAAAGGGGTACATACATTGTAAAATTCGAATTTGAGCAAAGATTGAAGGAGTAGTGAAGATTGGAGACTGAAGAGACTAGAGAAGAAAAAAAAATTCTAATTTAATTTGTAAGTTCTTGTGTTTTCAGTCTTTGATGCAAAACTTCAAAAGCATTGTAATTCCATATTCTCATTTATTTGAATAAAATTGATGGTAGCTTATTTTAGACGTATGGTTTTTCCAATTATTAAATATCGTGTAATGATAGTTTGAATTTTTATTTTAATTTCTCTTATAAATGTTATGTTAAAAATTATTTTGAGAATTTTCAAAGAAAAACATAACCGCTTTTAGGATTGGTGGAACTTGATCTTCCTAGTCTAAGGTTCTTTTTAAGAATAACTTCTTTTAGATTTGAACAGGCAAGTATAAATTTCTGCCCAAACCTAAGGTTTGAATTGAGAATTTCTTATTTAATAGAAGTCATAATATTTTTAATTGGAGTTTTAATAAATGGTAAATTTGATTATGTATTTGATAATTCTTGAAGATTTCATAGTCTAGGCCGTGATTTTATCATTAAATGGGATAAAATACCTCCATTAATAATTGTCTCAGTTCCATTGTACATTATGCGAATATTTCATTCTTTTTATTAATTTGTTTATTCTTTTCTTATTCTCTCAAATTCTTTTGAAGTTGGTTGAGATTGATTTGATTGCATTTTAATTTTGTTATCTTAAATTGGTTTGAGATTATTTATAAATTCTAGATAAATGCCATTACTTTAATTAAATTGGATTTATTGGTTTGATTTTAGATTTAGATGATGATACTTTAACGTTTAGATTTGTTTCATAGAACTTGAATGCCATTGATTCAAAGTCATAATTGTAAAAATTAGAATTTGATTTTCATATTTAGGTTATTTCTAAGATCTATATTTTTTTAATTACAACAATTCAAATTCATATATTTAACTTTTTGCATATATTTTGTTGTTTCTTGTGGGATCGACCTCACACTTTTAACGCTATACTATTAAATGACTCGTGCACTTGCTAGTTATAAATTTAAAATTTGCACAACAATTTTTTGGCGCCGTTGCCGGGGAGACATGCAAATTATATGTTTCGAGAATTTGTGATTTTAAAAAATATTTCTATTTTTGGAAACTTCTAATTTAGACAACATTTTAAAATTGGAAGGTTCTATTTTTAAAAACTCTAAAAAATAGGGTAGGTGAGGAGAGTCTAACTAGGGTAGGTGATAATTCGAGCATCAAAGTCAAAATTGAGGTTAAAGAAGAGCCTCAAATCAAGGACGAGCCTGTCAGTGATATAAAACCCAATATTGAGGCACATCCCACACCAGACTGTATCCCTTTTTATTTAAATGATCAATGGGCTTTCATCATACCAGTGGGCGATAATAAGTGGGAAAAGAAATACTTGGCCCCTGATGTAATGTACTCATTGGAGCACATTCACCATCACCATTTGCTGAGCCAAATAGAACTCAATCAAGAAGGTCAAGGTTGTTTTATATGCGAACGTATAATTGAGTTTGCGTCTTTTATAGGTTTCTTTTAGAGTCAGTATATGATTTTTTTTAGTTAGTTAGTCTCATTTAGGATTTTGTTTTAGGTCCGTTGTGAGTGAACCCATTTAACTGCACTTGAACCCTAATTAACATTGTTCCAAAAAATTCCAGATTTGCACCGGATCACTGTTGATTAAGGAACCTTGAGGACAATGTTTGATTTAAGTTTGGGGGTATTTTGTGGTTACATTGGTTGAGTCCCAAAAAAAAAAAAAATTCAATCACGGGAAGAGTAAATGAAGACTAAGACTATCCCTTGTGGAAAAAAAGGAGATTTGTTGAGTATAAGTGATTTTTCAGCATTAATGGGTAAATATCATTTTTTATATCATTCTTTTTTGATAATATTTTTATAGAATTTATATTCGGAATAAATTTCACAAAGCCATATTTAATTTAGTAAGAAAAAGTAAAATTTTCACAAGTCTAGTAAGTAACGTAAGAATACTAGTGGAGACTTAACCCAGTAAGCTTTAGAGTCTTTCAATTTTTCTAAGGGATTTAAGTCAATCCATTGTTATTTCTTAAGTGCCAAGTCGTTGTGGATCTTATTATTCTTCAATTTTGGTCATATTACTGAGAACGCTATCAAATTTGAGTTAGTAAACTTGAAATTTTCCTAAATTTATTTGAAGTAACGAAATTACCGTATGAAGCTTAGAATATGAGTTACGCTATTTTTGGATCGTTTGAGCCTTCATGCCTACCTATTTTTGGTCATTTACCCTAATAGTTCCCAGTTGAGCCTTAATGACAAAATCAACATATTTTATTGATTAGCCATGTTTACTTTACCCAACTCCGGTTGTGGAGTCTGAGCCTCATTGAAATATCTGTGGCCTACTCTAAGGGCTCAGAAGAGGTCAGAGATGACAAATATTGAGATGGTATTGTAAAAATATGCACTTCAAAAAAAAGAGAAAAAATTTTTGAAAAGAAAGAAAAAGGGAACATCCAGACAGCAAAAGAAGGATGTGTACAGAGAAAAAGAAAGAACAGAAAGATGAATATTATGAAAAAGAGTTGAAAAAAAAATAGAGGAAAAATATCCCGTCTTACATTTTGAAGACCTCTAACTTTTTTTATTCAAAATATTAATTTTAGAGTCTTATTATCCTTCTTTGATATGACTTGGTCATAAGCCATGTTTCGTCCTATAAGAAGTCCTATTGATCTTAAGTCTAATAGGGTACTTCATGTGGAGAATAGAGGAGGGAAAATGACAGTGTATGACTCAACGTTCTGAGGGAAGTGGCATCCATTCATGAGATCTGTTTATTTTCTTTGATCTGTACCGTCTTTCTATACATGTGTGAGGAATTTTGATTTGAATACATAAATTGTGCTCACATATACCTTTGAGAGAAAATAACCCAAACCACTGAGTGTTAGTCTTTCTGAGAGATATCTAGTGAGGTTTGAAGTTGAAGCGCATTTTTCGAAAGTGGTTACAAAACTTGTGTCTATTTCGAAATGGAAAAGTATCTTAATATTGGCTAAAGCACACACTACACTTCGGTTATAAGTTTTGTAAACTAAACTTTGGAATCGTATGATATCTAGATTTTCATAGACATATTTTTGCCGAAGCCGAAACTAAGACTAGACAATTTCGATGTTTGTGGGTATCATCATAGCAAGGCCTTACGAGACTATAACTCGTCCAGTAGGGGTAACATATGGCTTTAAAGGCTTGTTGCATATGTTAAATGCAATCGAAAGTACCAACGAAAGTGGTGTAGATTAGGATTTGAATTTCTAGTTTCTAGTTTTTCGTTTTTGTTTTGTTCGAGGACTAACAAAATCTAAGTTTGGAGGTATTTGTTGAGCACTGAAATTAACCATTTTACCTTTTAATTTTGGATTAGTTAGCCTTTGATTTGTGTATATTAGATGCTTTTAATGGATTTTTTGAGTTTTGCAGTGTATTTGTGAGAATAAAAGAAAACTGATTAAAATGCAGAAAAGTGGGCCATAATTCTATTTTTGGAAAGTTTGTAATTTTTACCACCTAATTTGATTTTGGAATTAATGTAAATTATTATAATTTAGATCCGGATATGAGAGTTTGAATTATAATAATTATTTTTAGACAGCGTTAAAATGTAAAAGTGGTAGAAATTTTTAAACACACAAATGGGCCCACTGTTCGAGTTTAAAACCTGAAGCCAAAGTCTGCAATTGGAAGCCTATGAGCCAAAGTGCACCAGTATTCTGAGCCAGATAATAGTTGAAGTATGGGATCCAAGTCCAAAATACAAGGTGGGACCTGTGATTTTAGTGTGAAACATTGTGGAAGCAAGAATGAGAGAAAAAAATGGATTTGGATTGACCATATTGAATTTTGGAAGGAGGAATATTTTGACACAGTTTCAGTATTTTGGACATCACTTTTCACTCTGATGTCCGATTTCATTTATTCTTGTTGTGTTGGAAAGAATACTTCAAGGGCTACAACTTTTTAGTCTATGAAAGTTCGTGATTTGGATGTTAAATAGGTCAAAATTGAGCTGCAATATGGAACATGTGTAGAAAAATGGGATTTGCACCTTACTTTCCAAAATGATCCAAAATCCCTAAAATCATGGAGTTTTTGTAACACTCTGGATTTTCTTTAGGTTATAAATATATTGGATTGGTCCATTTGAATTGCGAATTAATTGAATTTGAGATTAAATGGCTGAAATGGACATTGGATGGGCAAAGAAATGGGTCAATTACCCAATTAAGACCCAATGGGTCATGGATGAACTTAATTTTAAAATAATTGGGTAAATTTAATTAAATAATTTGAATTGGATAATTAATGTAGTTAATGCATTAAAATCCACCTCATCAAGTGAGGTGACATGTGAGTGATGTGGCATTGCCATGTGGCATACAAGTTATCACATGGAAGCCAACTAAGTAAGGAGGCTACATCATCAAGGGACATGGCCAAGTGGGACTAAAGTGCCATGTGGTGACCAAGCCACCACATGCATGGCTGGCCATGACCTGGTTGACTTGGTCAGCCACTAATGAGTTCAAGTTGGATTAAGGTGTTGGTTGAGTTGAGAAGATGAAGAGTTTTCATCTCAAGAGACATGAAGCCAAGGGACTCATTGAGAAGCCAAGGGGTCTCTTTGGTTTAAGTCAAGGGTCTCCTTGGTTTAACCAAGGGCCTCATAGATTAAACAAACCATGATAAGGGAAAGTAAAGGGTTTAGGGCTGTTATACAAAAAGACAAAAACCAAGGGGCACTTCACACCCCCTTGGCCGATTCCTCCTCATTGAACAAAGAATTTCTCTCCTCTCCTCTCCTCTCTCTCCCCTACCTCTACCTCTATACTTGGACACTTTGAAGAGAAAAGAAAGAAAAAGAAGGATTAAGGAAGAAAAGACAGATCAATAGAAAAGAAGGAGACTGAAGGAATGTATGTCTAAGGCTTAATAGCATATGATTGAATCCAAGGAAATCATAGGTTTGGCCATGGTGTGGCCGAACCCATGGGTTCCATGATTGTTTTGAATGAATGACCAAATTGTTATAAGATCATGGAATTGGAAATCCATTCAAAGGATGAAAACAAAACAACCATAGGATTAAATTCAAGACCATATTATAATGGTACAATGATTGAATGGATCACGAAAAATTCAAACCTTGGCTAGCGAGTATGGCAAATTTACTAAGTGAAGTATGGAAGATGAAATCCATGTTTAAATAATGATAAGGATGGATTTCAAGGAAAAAGGCCTCACCATACATGCAAACAAAAAGGATCTGACATAAAGTCAGTCGACGGAATCTTAAGATTCAGTCGACTGAACTTGTGCTAGCAAAGCAAACAAAGGACATCTGGGTATTTCAGCCAACTGAATTTTATGATTTAGTCGACTGAAAATGTATAAGCCGAGCACACAAGGGATATCTGGGTGTTTCAGCCGACTGAATCTTATGGTTTAGTCGACTGAAAGTGGACTGACAAGGAATAAAAAAGAACTAACTCAAAGTCAGTCGATTGAATCTCATGATTCAGTCAACTAAAAGTACACTGGCTAAGCACAGATGGGGTCTATTGGTATTTCAACCGTTTGATTCAGTCTACTGAATGTATACGTACCAAACAAGTAAGTGATCTGGTGTGTTTCAGCAGACTGAATCGTATGATTCAGTCGACTGTAGGTATACTTACCATACACGTAAATGATTTGTTGGTATTTCAGCCGACTGAATCTTTGATTTAGTCGACTGAATGTATACTGGACAGACACACAAATGATCTAACCCAAAGTTAGCCGACTGAATCCTTGATTCAGTCGACTAAAAGTTTACGGGTCAAGTTTATATAGTACCTAGTTGTATTTTCAGTCGATCAAATTTTGTAATTCAGTATACTGAAAGTTTGCGGATAAAGAACAGATGGTATCTGGGTGTGATTCAGTCGACTGAATTGAAAAGCTACAATTTTGGATTATCATCTAGAGTTTCTTGTAGGGTGTAAGAGGTGATGAAATTAAAAATGGAAAATCAAGCTAATATATGTGGTTGAATTTAACAAGGTAAAGAGATTCGCAAAGGGATTGTGATTCGTTTCAACGCGATCGTTAGCATTGTCCTCACAAGACAAGCAAGGATAGTGTATTGGACATTGGTAGGATTCCTACCTTATTGAGAACACTATGGAATATGTTATGATACTGGTTTTTATTTCAAATATGATGATTACTTTGATTAAACAAATTGTATATGTTTATAAGCTAATTTTCAAATGATGTGATATGTTTTACATGGAATGGCATTCTTGCATACATTACCTCATCCATGGTATGGGAATGAACATATATGACCAGCAAACCAAGTTCTGAGCGGTCTGGACATGACTTGGGTATTGACACTAGCTTGTATGAAGCTATGTGAACTGTTGAGATTTGGCATCGTCTAGTTGAAAGGAAATGTATGGCTTATTGGGCCAAAGAGATCCTGGGTAGGCAGTCCCGAAACCCTGTGCAGAGGGAGGAGTCCACACTCCATCGGTAATCCCGATTAATTTGTGGATGGGTATACAATGCCCTGGTGGTTGCCGCCTCAAACACTGTGGACGTAATTGGCCAATGAAACTATTGATATGATTGATGATGTGATTTGATACGGTCATTGGTGAGAGTTCATTTGGCATTGACACTCATGACATGACACATATACTAGCATGATTATGATATGATCATGCACTGTTTTTAATACTTATAAGTTGCTTTACAAATATGACATGATATATATACCCTTGATTTATATAACTCCTAAGTGTACCATAACCCTACTTGGAATACCTACTGGGCATGTTGACTAATGCCCTACTTCTACCATATAGATGATGGAACAGGGAATGATCAGGAAAGGAACATGTGACTGGAAGGGAGCCAAACATAGGAGCTTGGGAAGGTTATGTTTAAATTACTCAATTTTAATTTCAATGATGTATTGGGAGGACTACATTTTGGATTGTAATAACTTGGACTTATTTGCTATGGTTTGATAATATTTAAGTTTCATTTTAAGTATATGGTGATTGGCTTTCCTTGCCTAATAATGACAAGTATATGAATAGTATCTTATTCATATAAATAATTCCTTAAGTATTCAGAAAAGCGTGTGAAATGTTTTAGTGGATTTAGTCCACGCACACATAATGGTGGCCAGTTAAGGGTCGGGTTTTGGAAACTCAGACTTGACTAGCGTCGTGGCATCCCACTCTCTCTCACACAGTTTAAAAAAAATATGTACTTTGATTTGTGAAGGTGGGAAAGGGAGGAGCGTTATAGTTTTACATGCAAAATTCGCCCATGTCTTGGAAAAGACAGTGAATTTGGATAATTAAAAGAGATAATTTGGGACGAAGTTTATGATAGAGAATTTTGGAGAAAGTTTTGGAGAGAGAATTATGGAGGAATTCTCTCCAAGCATTGCGTAATCCAGTTTATTTTGATCACTAAAAATAAAGGGGTTCTGGCATTGTAAAATTCGAATTTGAGCAAGGATTGAAAGGTAGTGAAGATTGGAGGCTGAAGAGAGAAGAGAAGAAAAGAATTTTTGAATTTAATTTGTAAGTTCTTGTGTTTTCTGTCTTTGATGCAAAACTCCAAAAGCATTATAATTCTATATTCTGATTTATTTGAATAAAATTCATGGTAGCTTATTTTAGATGTATAGTTTTCCAATTATTGAATATCGTGTAATGATAGTTTGAATTTTTATTTTTATTTCTCTTATAAATGTTATGTTAGAAATTATTTTGAGAATTTTCAAGGAAAAACTGAACCCCTTTTAGGATTGGTGGAACTTGATCTTTCCAGTCTAATGTTCTTTTTTAGAATATATTCTTTTAGTTTTGGAAAGGCAAGTATAAATTTCTGCTCAAGCCTAGGCCTTGAATTGGGAATTTCTTATTTAATAGAAGTCATAATATTTTTTATTGGAGTTTTAATAAAAGACAAGTTTGAATATGTATTTGATAATTCTTGGAGATTTCATAGTCTAGGCCGTGATTTTATCATTAAATGGGATAAAATGGCTCCATAAATACTTGTCTCAGTTCCGTTGTACATTATATGACTATTTCATTATTTTTATTAAATTTTTTATTCTTTTCTTATTCTCTCAAATTCTTTTGAAGTTGGTTGAGATTGATTTGATTGCATTTTAATTTTGTTCTACTGGTTTGAGATTATTTATAAATTCTAGATCAATGCCATTACTTTAATAAAATTGGATTTATTGGTTAGATTTTCGAATTAGATTATGATTCTAACTTTTAGATTTGATTCCTAGAATTGGAATGCCATTGATTGAAAGTCATACTTGTAAAAATTAGAATTTTATTTTCATATTTATGTTATTTCTAAAGATCTATATATTTTTTTTTTAAATCACAACGTTTTAATTTCATATATTTTGTTTTTTGCATATATTTTGTTGTTTCCTTGTGGGATCAACCTCTCACTCTTAACGCTATACTATTAAATGGTTTGTGTGCATGCGAGTTATAAATTTAAAATTTGCACAACAAGTGTTTGGTGACGTTGTCAGGGAAACATGCAAATTATATGTTTTGAGACTTTGTAATTTTAGAAAATATTTTTATTTTTGGAATCTTTTAATTTAAGTAACTTTTTAAAATTGGAAGATTCTAATTTTAGAAACTCTAATTTTGGAAGGTTACGTAAAATTAAAATTTATTTAAAATAGAAGGGATCTTAGAATTTATATAAACATGGAAATTTTGCTAAACTTAGATAGTTGTTGAATTTAAAAGTTTCTACTTTTGGAAATATGATGGATTCAACTAGTTTCTCCTTTTAGGCATTTTCTAATTTTTTAAATATGCTTTACTTTAGTAATATTCTAATTTTAGAAAAAATCTAATTGTGGAAAGTTTGAGAACTTCTATCTATAGAAAGTCTTAAAGTATCTAATTTGAGAAACATCCCATTTTTAGAAAATTGTCCAACCTTGGAGAAGTCCGATTTTGAATAATTTCTAAACCTAGGAAGTTTTAATTTTATATCATCATCTAAATTTAGAAGGTTTCCAAATAAAAATTGGGTTTAATTTTGTTAATGGGTAAATAAAATTTTTTATATCATTCTTTTTCGATGACATTTTTGTAGAATTTAAGTTCAGAACAAATTTCACACTTGCATATTTTATTTAGTTAGAAAAAGGATTTTTTTCACAAGTCTAGGAATTAACGTAGGAATACTAGTAGAGACTTAACCAAGTACGCTTTAGAGTCTTTCAATTTTTCTGAGAGATTTAATTCAATTTATTGTTATTTTTTAAGTGCACCAAGTCGTTGTGGATCTCACTATTCGTCAATCGTGGTCATATTACTGAGAACGCAATCAAGTTTGACTTAGTAAACTTAGAATTTTTCTAAATTTATTTAAACCAACGAAATTACAGTATGAAGCTTAGCATATAATTTAGGCTATTTTTGGATCGTTTGACCTTTCATGCCTACCTGTTTTTGGTCATTTACCCTGATAGTTCCCTTTTGAGCCTTAATGACAAAATCAGCCTATTGTATTGATTAGCCATGTTTACTGTACTCAACTCCGGTTGTTGAGTCCGAGCCTCATTGAAATATCTGTGACCTATTCTAAGAGCTCAGAAGATGTTAGAGATGACAAATATTGAGATGATACTCTAAAAAATAGGCACTTTAAAAAAAAAGAGGAAAAAAAAATTGAAAAGGAAAAAAAGGGAACATCCAGACATCAAAAGAAGGATGTGAATCGAGAAAAAGAAAAAGAAAAGAAAGATGAATATTTTGAAAAAGAGTTGAAAAAAAAAATAGAGGAAAAATATCCCGTCTTACATTTTGTAGACATCTAAATTTTAAGATTCAAAATATTTATTTTAGAGTCTTATTATCCTTCTTTGATATGACCCGGTCCTAAACAACGTTTCGTCCTATAGGAAGTCCTATTGATCTTGAGTCTAATAGGGTATTTTATGTGGATAATAGAGGAAGGAAAATGATAGTGTATGACTAAACGTTCTTAGGGAAGTGGCATCCATTCGTCAGATCTGCTTATTTTCTTTGATTTGCGCCGTCTTTCTAATACATGTGTTAGAAATTTTGATTTGAATACATAAATTCTGCTCACATATGCCTTTGAGAGAAAATGACCCAAACCTCTGAGCGTTCGTCTTTCTGAGAGATATCTAGTGAGGTTTGAAGTTGAATCTTATTTTTCGAAAATGGTTACAAAACTTGTGTCTATTTGGAAAAAGAAAACTATTTTAATATTGGCTAAAGCACACACTACACTCCGGATATAAGTTTTGTAAAATAAACTTTGGAATTGTATGATGTCTAGATTTTTATAAACATATAAGTTCGGTGGTCCTTTTTGAAATTAACTTGATTAATTAATTAAGTGCAGTGGATATAACAATCAAGAATGTGTATGTTAGTAAATATGATTAAACAATCAACACAAGAAACTAGATCTAACACCACAAACACAAGGACACACGCCGTATAGTGGTTCGGTTCACCAACCTACATCCACTACTAGGACTCGTTCAACCTTGAACTATCCCCAAATTCACTATGGGGACTTACACCCTCACAATTAGAGTAGGAATTCCGCCTCACTCAATTGGTTGAGAATTCCATCCACGACTATGCCAGAGACGATGCTCTAGAGTATTTTATAGTGGTTCCGGAGTAACTCCCCTTAATCCACATTTGCCTTAAACGTTTTAAAAAGAAAATTAAAACTAAGAAGCACTTTCCTTAAAGTTCTTTCTCGCTGATGTGTGCTTCTTGAAGATCCCACCCAACCTGTATCGACGCTCCACTTTGTAGCCAGTCGTAATGCAATCACAAACTCTGGGTGACAAGGAAACTTGGCTTAACCAAAGCTTTCCTAGTTTATGGCTTTCTCACTTGCAAACTCAATCAGAAGATTGATTGTTTATGATTTTTCTCTCCTCCTCTTTCTCACTTGCAAACTGAATCCGAAGATTGGTTGTTTATCATCTTTCTTTCCTCCTCTCTTTCTCACTTGCAAACACAATCAATAGATTGGTTGTTTATGATCTTTCCCACAAGAGTGTTGATCGTTCCTTATAGTGTATAACTCTTTTCAGCTCAAGGAAGATAGTAAACCGATCACACAACACTCATATTTATAGAGGAGTTTTAACGGTCATTTAGACTGTCCAGGACCGACAGATCGGTGGTACCGATGGCTCGATGTTCATATTTATTATCATTCAACCACCCTACAGTTGCGCATTAAATGCACCCCAACAACATAATTACTTCCCGGCCAACATGTCAGTGTTGCCGATGGGTCGACAGTTATGGTACCGATGGGTCGGTCCATACGAGAGGCTCGTTCTGGTGCAAAACATGCTTAACAGTAGTTTTAGCTTTGGAAACCTATTACCCCGAACGACCTGTCGCCCTTTGCCGAGGGGTCGGTCTTCTTACTCTCGATTGGTCGTGACATACCGAGATGTCTGCTTTATAGAGAGCCCTTATGAGTTTACAGTCCAGAGCTCATAAGTTTTATACGAAAGAGTCGTTGATCACGAGGGGTCGTTCAAGGTCATCACCGAGGGGTCAGTGCATACAAGACTCTCGGTTAGAGGCATATCTATAATGACAGTTCGAAGTTCCAGAACTTATGTCAAACCGGCAAACCAGTATTTGACCACGATAGGTCGTTCCTGATTACACCGAGAGGTCGGTGAGATATACTAGTCGTGCTAACAGTGAACATAATTCATGTTTACAAGTCCACTTCCAATTCACTATTCAACATCCTCTTTAGGCAAGTTATGTTTATTAACAACATATGCAACTAAGCCTAGGATTAGTCCTCTCTCAGGTGTGTGCTCCACCTAAGGTCATCTATGGCCATATACCTGTTTTTGTGATTGCCATGACGATGAGTTTTGAGGTTGGTGGAGCATGATCCTCTTCCTTGATCATCTTGAGTCTTCAAGCTTCTTGGCAAGTGCTTTTACCTGAGCCATGAAATTGACAAATAGGGACTCGGTCAAGTCGGGGCCCTAACACATATATTTTGTTGTTTACTCGTGGGATCGGCCTTGCACTTTTAATGCTATACTATTAAATGGTTCGTGTGCTTGCAAGTTATAAATTTAAAATTTGCACAACAAGGGACGCAAATTGCCCTTCTTCTCCTACTTTGTTGAAGCCGAAAAAAGGGACGCAAATTGCCCTTCTCAGCCCTTTTATTTGCTAGCCTTTATGGCTACAACCTTTTGTTTGCTAGCCTTTATGGCTATAACCATTGTTGGTCTTTATGGCTACAGTTTTTTGTTTGTTGGCCTTTATGGCTACAATCATTGTTTGCTTGCCTTTATGGCTACATCCTTTTATTTGTTGGTCTTTATGGCTACAACCATTGTTTACTGACCTTTATGGCTTTAGTCTTTTTGTCTGCTGGCCTTTCCAATCTGATGGATCGATGTGATGGCTTCAGCCTTGTTTTGGCATTTATTATACCCTTGTTTTTCAGGTGTTCGCCGCCTGTCATTTTTTCAGCCAATCAACGCTGCCACATAAACACATATTTGGAGCTAGTCAACGCTGTATCTTCAACAAAATTTTAGCACTCAACCAGTGTGCTGCTTTTTCAACAAATCTTCATCGCCAGTCGATGTCCCATTTTTGCAGTTCATTTGCCATTTCTTCACATTCTAAGCTTCGCCTTCATCCACACTTCAGCTTGTGGGGGCGTGTTGGAATATATTTATGATTTTATCAATTACTAGATTTATTGTAATTAAGATTCTTAATGTGCCTTTATCTCTAATTAAGAGATATAGTTGATTTAGAATAAGATAAGTGTTTGAGTTTGATTATGATAGCCCTGGGGTCAGATAGATGCTATATAAATACATGTAATAGCTTAGATATTGAATACAATATACAGTCTATTATTGTTTACAAATCTCGACGAATGCGGCTTATTTCTGTTGTATTTGTGATAGTCAATATTTACAAAACCCATTGTCACTACATATCAAATAAAATTGAGAATAATCCAGTGTATCCAGATTTCTTTTTAAGAGTTCCCATTGCATCTTGTTGCACCCCAAACTGCCCATATCTTTAAGAATCCTTAATGCAGAGACCCTTTTTTCTTTTGTTCAAATTCTATATCGATGATTGGAGATATTCTTTAATGCCAGTCTCATCAAAGTGATACTCATAGTTGGATTGAAAAAGTGGAAATGGTATGATGAACCCACTCATCGAGTCATGTCATTAGTATTGTTTCAGTCCAGGCATGAAAATACTAAGATGAAACATGTATCTGAAAATGTCTATATTAAAGGAAACTAGAGTCCTAATGTAAGGCCCTGCCCATTTAGTCTCAACAAACGGGTCCTCACACTGATAACAAGACTAAATAATATGGGACGTCCAATATGGCTCAAATTTTTTTTCTTAATTCATCATGAACATGGTATCGCATGGTTCACAAATAACATCCAGAGTTGCGGCATAATTGTTTATGAAAGTCCTGGAGTGCTAGAATAGATTGTGTAGAGGAGGGTGAATAGGACAATCCCCAAATTTTCTAACCTTTGGCAAATGAATTGATTAATAAATTAATGTAACAATGTAATGCGAATAATCAAGTTGAAAGAGTACACAATCCACCAATCACAAATGACACACGATGTATAGTTGTCCGGAGTACACCCTCCTACATCCACTGTTGGACTCACTGTTGAGCACTGAAAGATTACATTTTTACCCTTGATATTTAGGTCAGTTAGCATTGGTTTTGTGTATATAAGTGCATTTAATGATTTATTTTAGTTTTGAAGGAAAATTCAGGGAAATACAGGAAACTATCATAAATCAGTGGATAATTGCCGGAAAAGAGCTTTAAATAGAAGATTTGAAATTTTATAATTAATTCAGGCTACTTTCAGGTTTTCAAATGTAAATTGATTAATCTGGATTCGTTTATGAGAGTCTGGATTAAGTCAATAATTTAGATTTTTAAGTGGTTGATTAATTATTTAATTCCAATACAAAAGAGTCTACAATTAAAGATGCCAAGAGTTTGAAATCAAGATCCATGAGCCAGATATCTACTGCAGTTGGGCCAAGCTTTGCTCCAAATGACAGACATTGGGCCAGGCCAAGCACTCCATGCACATTCTCCAATGAGGGTCAGGCCAAAGTGAATGCAAGTCCAGCAAGCCCAAGTCTACATACTGCAGTCTAAGATGTCCAAGCCCAATTCAAAATCCAATGCTCCAGATTCATATTTGAATTTTGCACCCTTAAATCCAAATCCACCTAAGCCCATATCCAAAATCCAATTCCTTATCCATGCAATCTCAACCATCCAATTTTCAATCACTAATCCACACCATCCATTAGCCCTACCCTGCAATCCAAACCATTCAATTCATGCATCTCATCCAAGTCATCCATTTGCATTCATTTAATTAGGTAAACCCTAGAGCCTCCCATCCAATCTAATCCACTCATTCGTCATGATTAGATCTAGGCCATCCAATCCATCCATCTTATAGATTAACCTTAGAATATCATTCATTCATGCATCACCTAACCATTCATCCATTTAGATCATGCATTCATCATTAAAGCCCTTAGATTTTAGGTCATTTAATCATAGCCCTTCATTTGATGCATCCATTTAATAAAACCCTAGGATTGGTGTAACTTGCCTCCCAAGACCATCCAATTCCACTTCACACGTTGGTCACATAATTTTGGAAGCCTCCATGAGCATAACACAATGGAAAATCCCTATTCTTTCTCCAATCCACTCCACCTCATCTCCACATCACCTAGATCCTATGTTGTCTCCCAATCCAATCCAAACATAGCCATACATGATTTTTGTTCAAATCCTTTCCATCCATTCGAATTTCACCTCCATATCTTAAGCCACCTCATCATCCATCCATCCATCCATTCATCTTAACTTTTAATCCCAACCATTCATGCATTGCACAACCCAAAATCCTAAGTCCACAAGCCAAATTTGACCATGCCCCATTTCCAATTCAAATCCCAATTTTCTCTCCAATTCCTTTTCTTTCTCACCAAGCTACCTTGTATCCCAAGTCACCCATTGCTCAAGCAATCCAAATTCGTGTACACCACTGTGCAACCCTAGTTTTGCAACTTAAAATCCCATTCACCCATATTCCATTAGATTTAATCCCATCCTTTCACTCATTAACTTAAACATAATTTAATCCCAGCCATCCATCCTTTTCTTGAGCCTATAAATATCCAATTCCACCATAGCCAAAATCAAATTTGACTTGGAGCTTAAGAGGACCAAAGGCTGAGGAGAAAAGATCAAGAGACAAAAAGATAAGAGGTCCCACACGATTTTACATGTGAGAATTGTAAATTTACGTCTCCATTTAATTTTCTTATTCTCAATTTTATGAATGCCTGTACTTGAATTTTTCCTTGAAATAAATAAGAGATGTGCCATTAGAATCCTGGAAAGTCCGATTATTCAGATTTCTGTTTATACTCTCATTTAATTTAATTTTCTATACTATGTTTAATTATAGTAATTAGGTTATAAGTGTTAAATCTAAGAACTAG
The DNA here is from genome assembly GCA_013350335.1 of Chimonanthus salicifolius. NCBI lineage: Eukaryota > Viridiplantae > Streptophyta > Magnoliopsida > Laurales > Calycanthaceae > Chimonanthus > Chimonanthus salicifolius. The sequence continues at coordinate 6,844,108 of CM023541.1, forward strand.
ACTTTAATTAGATTAAAGATTATGAATTTTAATTAAAAAGTGTAAATTGATATTTGAATTCTAAGTGTGAATTTTAGATCTAGATATTTTATTTGCTTATTTATTTTGGGGAGAATAATTCCATAACCACCTGTAAATTATGCATTTTTATATTCTGCCTTTTATTTTATTTGCAAATTTATTTCCTGTCTTTAGTTATGTTAAATCTTATGTGTATGTTGTATTTTTGTTATTTAAATTCTTTCAAATTCTTTAATTTGTTTACCATGTATTTTAATACTTTCGCATTTTATTTTATGTATACAGACCACTCCTTCAAGATGTATTAACTAGTTTGAAATTTAATTTAATTAAACTTTAATTTTGCTTTCTTGAGCTTAGGTCTACGATTATCCATAAATTCTACACTAATCCATTATCTTAATTGCATTTACTTAATGTTCTAACTTTTGGATTTGAATCTTAATTAGAGATTTTATTAACTTAGAATTAAATTTATGAAAATAGGATTGAGTTTTATGATTTGATTTATTTTAAATCTTTATTTCTAGAAAACATAATAATTCAAGCACTAGATTCCAAACATATATACTTTGGTGCATATACTTTGCTCGTTCTCTGTGGGATCGACCTCGCACTCATAAAGCTATGCTATAAATGGTTCGTGCGCTTGAGAGATTTATAAATTTAAAATTTGCATATCAACACTCACCCAATCTTGGGCTATCCCAAATTCATTATGTGGAGAATTTCACCCCCACTTACAGTGTAGGACTTTCACCTACACAATCCATTTTGAAAGGTTCGACCATCCCCAGTCTACTTCCTTATCCCTCTATTGTTTATAGTGGTTCAAGAGTAAATCCTCTCTAATCCACTTCACAAGATGATAAATGAAAAATAAAATCTAAATGAAGCACTTGCCTTTGTAGCTCTTTTGAATGTAGATGTGCTTCAAAGAATCTCCCATGCTTGATTGTCTTGGTGTAGATGATATACCAATGTATGCACAATCACAAGCTTGGGAGGTTCGAGGACCTAAAGTTCACCAATGTAATCCTAGAAGCAATTTTCCTTTCTCTTTAAAATTCACTTAAGTGATGATTTTCCAAGATGAAAATTTACTAGAGAGAATGAGGGTTTGAGAGAGTAGAAGCTTCAAATAATATCTCAGGTGTTTGATTTTGAAAGCCTCTCCCTAAAGGAAAAAAAATCGGAGATTAAATAAGCCAACCAGATAAGTTCAAGTATGAATTGTACCAATAGGTCGAGGTTACCGATGGGTCGGTGAACTCAAATGTGTCTGTTCAACCACTCGACCGTTGTGCATTAAATGCACTCCAACTGTACAGTAACGGGAACAACCAATGGGTTGATATCACCGATGGGTCGACAACCTTATTTCCTAGATGTCGATCTTGTCGATAGGTTGGTCCAGATTATCAAAGAGCAGCACAAAAATACAGAGCTTGCTCATCTAGAACCTTGAAAATACTGATCGACATGTCTGTCCACCGATGGGTCAGTCCTGGTACTCTCGATGGGTCGATGACCTCGATGTGTCTATCTGAGAGTACCCTAGAGTTCTAAGTCCAGAACTCAACTCGACCAAGGTCAAAATGTCGAGTTCTCTAACAGTCTATTAGAGAGCATACTGAATTTACAGTCTATTCTTTCTAGAGACTTCATAATTCCAGTCGACATATCGAAGATCTCATTGCGTTGTTCCTGTGTCGATCGAGGGTCGGTGGACACGATATGATCGATCCCTAAATGACAGTTTTTCCAGTCCAGAACCCTTGTCAATAAAGTCGATGTATCGATGACCTCGATGGGTCGGTCTTGTCTTCACCGATGGGTTGGTGGACACGACGGGTCGCTTGACAGATTACCAAATTTCCAATGTTTATCCCATTTGGTTCTGTGACTGTCTATGGTGCACTAAGGCTTTACCAATATGTTCCACTAAGCATATGCAAGGACCACTAAGGGTATGGGTTCCTCCTAAGGTCATTTATGACCAATTTACCTGTGTGGTTTCCATACATCGATGAGCTTGGAATCTTCAGTGCTTGAGGCTTGATTCATTCACTTTAATCTTCCAAGACATTGCTTCACTGAGGTCACGAATTTTGACAACAAGGTGACTTGGCAAGCCGGGGCACTAACAATCTCTCCCTTTGTCAATTCGTGACAAAAACCTAGAAGCTAATGAATACAAACATAAAAACCCAACCCTCACAATTGATTTGAACAAATATATACAACAATTTCAAGATTTCAATTCAGATGACAATCCTAGGACACTAAGCTCCACCACTTTGCTCCCCTTCAAGATGTGTGTACTTGTTGTATGCAAGTCATAATACACTAGGTGGAAGCACAATGTCTCCCCCTCAACTATTAGTCCATAAAACACATGTATTCAAACCACATTAAATTATCTCCCCCTCAATGTATACCATAAGCTTGTTTCTAAGCTTCAAAGATTCTCCCCCTTTTTGTCATAAATTGACAAAGGGTGTAAAATAAAATAAATATATAAATGAGAGTGCTTCAAAAAGTCCCAATTGTTGGACAATGTGGAGAGGAAAGATGTAACGCCCCGCCCTTTCCGAGAATTTCAGAGTCTAATTTGTTTTTTTTTAAGTTATAATAAAACATCGAAAGAGAGAGGGCGGCTTCACGACGCGAGTTAAGTTCAGACTACCCAAGTCTAAACCTTAACTGGCCACCAATGTGTACATGGACTAGACCATGATTACGAATCACACATGGAAATAACATCAACATGCGGAATAACCTAGATTAATTGCGGAATAGAAAGACCAGATAGCAAGTAACAGTCTTAAACATTATTTAACATAGATCAACCATCCAAATGTTATCAACCTAATCAAACCATAGCAAGTAGTGAATTATTACATGTCCCACAAAAGTATTCAAAAGACAGTAATATAAAGTAGTTCAGTCCTTCATTCAAGCACTTAGGCTTGGCTCCCCTCTCGGTCAACGACCTTTCCTTTCCCTTTGCTTGTACCTGCAATCTCCTCTGAGGATAGAATTAGGGCGTTAGATCAATGCGCCCAGTAGGTTCCCGAATCAGGCTACCACATGTTAGCATATAAAACATGCATATATATCATATTACATGATCATTAAAAACAGGTAAAACAATGCTATGAAATATGCACATGCAATGAGCATCCCCCATCATGTACTTTCATAGCCATCACTTGACGTGCCTTGCACCGACAAGGTAAATTACAACACACTTTCATCTCTTCAATAAAATATGTACATGCAATGAGCAACCCCCATCATGTACATTCGTAGCCATCACTTGACGTGCCTTGCACCGACAAGGTAAATTACAACACACTTTCATCTCTTCTATAAAATATGTACATGCAATGAGCAACCCCCATCATGTACATTCGTAGCCATCACTGTAAAACTTCATTCATTATCCCATAACTATGCATGAGATGTCAATGCCTGTATGCCATTTGTCAATGCATAATATATCATTTGAAACCACATAAAATAAACAAGAATCTCATAAAGAAAACCAAGGTAAAAAGTGTGGTTACAAGTAGGTAGGAAACCTACTGAAGAATCACTTCAGCGTCCGTTCTTTCTTAGGCTTTATCCGGTCACGACTCGTTCGTCGTTCAACTCTCGTCACCTTGTGATACAATAATCAGAAAATCATATTGTCACTTAAATGTCCATTCACATATAAGACCCAAAACATCTTGATTTGGTCCTTCTTTCAAGTCCTTCCATTATTGCCCATATTTACAATTTTTGGCATTGGTTCCAACCAATCTACTTAGTCATCCAATCTTTAATCCACCAAACTTACTCCATGGGGTTCGGCCATACATTTGGCCGAACCCAATGGTTCTTTTATCCATTACCATATGGTTCTCCATTAGGGTATTTTAAACCTTTTAAATCAACATAGAACCATTACCAACTACTACTTATAAGTTTAGCCTATTTAACCCATTCACCATGAATTAGCATAAAGTCCATCAACGTGCTTGGTTATTTACTGATATTAAGTACATAGATACATACATGATTCTTGAGTCAAAATCATAGAACCCAATCAGTAAGCATAACCATATATAAACCAAATAAAAGCCATAAAGTAACCCATGGGGTTCGGCCACTCGCATGGCCGAACCTCATGGTTCTTTGAATCCAATTCTTCTAATGATCTTTCATCATTTATCATGTATCTTAGGCATAAAAACAGCAAACATAATTCTATTTAAAATCCATAGAAACCCCATGGTATTGCATGGTTTCTAACTCTTTAATTTCACAACAATCATCAATCTCTTTCATAGGGTTCGGCCATTCAAGTTGGCCGAACCCTATGTCCATAAATTGATCCTTCAAACATGCATTAGGTGTTATTTAAATCATGCAATATCAGTACCCTTTTGCTGCCTTTATACCTCTTAGAAACCCTCTTTAAAACATGTATTTTAAATCTAATAACATATGTCAAAACAATCCCAACGTGCATGGTTTTAAATTTCAAAAACCATACAAACTAATCAACTTTTTCCATGGGGTTCGGCCACCCAATGGTCCATTTCCACTCCTTTAATCCACTGATTTAGACCATATAAACTTCAGTCCTTGATGACCTTCAAGTCCATGTTTTAACCTTTTTAAAACATACATTTTATGTCCAATAACAAATCTAAAAACAGTCCTATACTTGTATGGTTTTAAATTCCAAAAACCATCCAAACCAACCAATTGTTTCCATGGGGTTCGGCCATCCAAAGTGGCCGAACTCCATGTTCTCAATTTCCATCCTTTAAACCTTATCATCACACTTTAAAACCTTACTTATTTCGGCCACAAAATGACCCCAAAAATCAGTCCATAAAACCCATGGTTTTCATGTTTCCAAAACATGAAAACCATGCAATCTTTTACATGGGGTTCGGCCCTCCATGGTGGCCGAACCCAATGGTTATTTTCACCATTTTAAATCCTCCATAATCAAGGTTAAGTATTGGTGTATTCGGCCATGACCATGGCCCAATACATACCCTACTTGTTTTATGTTTTTAAACCAAAAAATCATAAAGATACTTACCAAATTTTCCAAACTTCCTCCTTGTCTTTGATCCTTGTTTTTCCCTTTTATTTCTTCTTTTCTTTTGCTGTTTTTGCTTGAATATTTGATGCCAAAACCTCTGCTGTTCCAGTCAAGAAGAACAACGAATTGGAGAGAGGAGAGAGGGAGAGAGAGATGAGGAAAATCTTAGGCTTTGCAATGATAAATTGGCCAAGTGATGGTGTTCATTGGTTTTGTATTTCAGCCATCAACACCCCTCCACTTCCTCATCAACTCATGCACAAAACGATGGGCATTGGGTGCCCTCCAAGGCACCCCTTGGCAGCTACCCATGCAGCCATTCAGATTTCTATGTAACTCACCTCAAACCCATCATTTACATTAACCATTCACCATGGAACTCACCAAAACAAGTCCCCAACGTGTGGGACTTGTTTTGGTTGGTTTGAGACCAGACAACCTCTTCAAATTCCCATTAAACTCACTGATTTACAGTCCCTTGGATTTCCATTTTGACTCACCCAACTCAAGATATTTTTATTCCAACCCAACTCATCACATTTAATGCTCCATCTTTGAGTCAACTCTTTTCTTAATTTAGACTCACTCCAAATCAGTCCAACTCAAGCTGAATTATCTCACACTTGAGTTCCATTGAGGGCCCACAAGGTCATCCGTGGTCAAACTAGTCAACCCGACCCGTTGGGTCCACTTTTGGCTCCTTGACCCGTTTTTGACTCCATGACCCAATTATGGGTATTTTGGTCATTTGTAATCGGTTTTTGCATATGGGTCAGGCCTACCCATTTCTTCTCTACTTGATTTACAATCAAATAAGCTTAACTCCATTTAATTTAAATTCACAAAACGGTCAAATCATCCATTTTGACCCGATGGGTCCCATTTGGGCCCTTTGACCCATTTAGCCATTTTTGACCCAAATGATGAAAATTACCCAACCAATCAAACTTAACATTCATAATATGCTCATATGATTTTAATTTGAGCAATGGGCCCCACTATTTCCTTTCTTAACATCACAAAATAATTAATTTAACAACTCAGGGGCATTTTGGTAATTTTCCATTTCATTGAGAAATTGGGGTGTTACAAAAGAGATGGATATACAACACATGCATTCAAATAAACAAGAATATTCAAATATAAGTACACATTCAAAAGTTAGAGCATTCAAGGAGAAACACAAATGCCAATGGACTTCCTAAGGTAAAGGAACCTATATGAATCCAAGGGTTTGGTCAAGATATTAGCCAATTGGTTCTCTGTACTATTGTGCTCAAACTCAATGTTTTTCTCCTCCACTAATTCTCTGATGAAGTGGTGCCTTATGTCAATATGCTTGGTCCTTGAATGTTGCATGAGAGTCTTTGATATGTTGATTGCACTTTGTTATCACAATACAAGGGCATGGATTTTTAATCGATTCCATAATCCAATAACATTTGTTTCATCGAAATAAGTTGGGTGCAATAACTTGTAGTTGCAATGTATTCTGCTTCAGTTGTAGAGAGAGGGACTGGGGATTGTTTTCGGCTATGCCAAGCCACTAAACAGTTATCAATGTAGAAACATCCTCCACTTGTTGATTTCCTATCATCAATGTTTCCAGCCCAATCCGCATCTGTGTATCCGTCAATCTTGGAAGAAGTATCATATGGAAACCAAATGCCAACATGGTAGTCCCGGCTACATACTTGATTATCCTTTTTACTGCTTTAAGATGTGACTCATTTGGTTGAGCTTGAAATCTCACACAGCACCAACACTAAAAGAGACGTCCGGTCTACTCACTGTGAGGTACAGTAGGCTCCCAATCATGCTTCTATATAGACTAGGATCAATATCCTTACCATTTTCATCCTTGAATAACTTCACTATAGTGCTCATGGGGTAGTTGAATGCTTGTATCCTTTAAGACCAAATTTCTTCACATGTTCTTTGGAATATTTTGATTGGGAAATAAAGAGGCATTCTCTGTGTTGCTTGATTTGAAGACCAGGAAAGTAGTTTAATTCTCCCACCATACTCATTTCAAATTCCGATTTCATGAGCTTTGAGAATTCAATGATGGTCTTCTCACAAGTAGACCCAAACACAAGGTCATCAACATAGATTTGGGCAATAAGGATGGATCTATTGGTCTTTTGGACAAACAAGGTTTTGTCCACACTCCCCCTTTAGAAACCATGGTCAAGCAAGAATTGAGTCAACCTTTCAAACCAAGCTCTTGGGGTTTGCATGAGACCATACAAAGCTTTCTTAAGCTTGAACACATGATACTTTGGATCAATGAACCCTTTAGGTTGTTCCATATACACTTCTTTATTCAAAAGTCCATTCAAGAAGGCATTTTTCACATCCATTTGATATAGTTTGTACTTGACATAGCATGCAATGGAGAACAAGATTCTAAGGGATTCCAATCTTGCAACCATGGCAAAGGTCTCATCAAAGTTAATTCCTGCAATTTGGGTGTACCCTTGAGCTACTAATCTTGCCTTATTCCTTACAATGGTTCCATGCTCATCCAACTTGTTCTTGAATATCTATTTTGTTCCTATTACATGAGTATCTGTGGGTCTAGGAACCAAATCCCACACTTCATTTCTACGGAATTGTCCTAGCTCCTCTTGCATGGTATTGACCCAATCCTCATCATTTATCGCTTCTTTTACCTTCTTGGGTCCAATTGTGAAGTGAAACAAGCATAATTAGCCAAGTTCTCAAGTTGTCTTCTAGTTTTCACTCCAACGGTGGGTTCTCCTACGATTTGCTTAAGGGGGTGTTCCTTTACATTTTTGAGAGGTTTGGGTTGAGGAGAGGATACTTTTTTTTTTTTCTTTCTCTTGACATTCCTCATTTTGAACTAGAGTGATAGTGTAATAGCCCAGATTTTCAATGCAATAAATATATTGGCTATTATTTTTTTTTAATTGTTAAAAATTAAGATTTATGGATGGATTGGATGTTTAATGGATAAGAATTGGGTTAATGGCCCAAGTATGGTCCAATGGATCATGGATAGGATTAATTCTATTTAATTGGGTCAATGTGGTCAATTGGGTCAAATGCCCAATTGGGACCCAATGGGTCAGGATGGATTGATGATTAGGGTAAATGGGTAAGGAATGGATTTAATCGGGTCATGGATCCAATTAAGATCAAAGGCATGGGGTCCACCTCATCAAGTGAGGTGGCAAGTGTATGAGGAATTATCCAAGTGGCATAGCCAAGTGGGACCCAAGTCCACCTCGTCAAGTGAGGTGGCGTGTGGACCAAGGCACAAGTGGGGCCGGCCACAATGGTTGACTTGGTCAACCATGGGTGAGTTCAAAGGTGAATTAAAGAGGATCAAGTGAAGTGAATTGAGGTAAATTATTTAATTAAAGTCACCTAAGTTAATTTAGAATAAATCCAAGTGCTTGAGTTAGGAGCGAGTTTCATTTAAATGGAGTGAGTCAAATGGGGGTGAGTCACATGGAAGATGAAAAGATGGAGTGAGTCAAAGGGGAGGTGGGTGGTTTCCATCTCATGGAAACCACTAGCCACCAAAACCATTGGACATGGGGGTGGTATGCCATGTGGAGGACATGCACCCTCTTCGCTAGACAAAGAACCCATGTGGAGGGCATGCATTCTCATGGTTGGGCAAAGGAGAGGTGAGGGTTTCCATCTCATGCAAACCACTAAGCCAAAACCGTTGGAGAGGGTGGTGTGTGCCATGTGGAGGGTATGCATTCCCTTGTTTGGTCAAAGGACTCATGGGGAAGACTCCACATTGATGAGGGTGGAGTCTTACCCAAGGAAACCCTAGACAAGATGGAAAGGGTTAGCTTTCCATCTCATTCACTCTCTCACTCTCTCCCTCTCACTCTTAGCCGACCCTCTCTCATTGAACAAGATAAGAAACACTTAGAGTTTCTATCTCAACTTCTCTCAAGCTTGGCAGATCACTCTCACAAAACAAGGAAAACACTTAGGGTTTTTACATTCTCTCCTCCTCTCCCTCTCTCAAACCTTCATCTTGGCCGAACCATCTCTTAGGGTTTTTATCTTAAACCCTCTCCCTCTCAAGAAACACACTCTTGGCCCGAAGATCAAGGAGGAAGAAAGAAAAGACTAAGGAAGGAGAAGATCGGAGGAGCAAGGCGGAACGAAAGAAAACGGAGGAGTCGCGGAATCGGTAAGTATTGCTTGACAAGATGATTTATTAATTTAAAGGAGGTTAAGGGAACAATCCATTTCGGATTGGAAAGTTAGCCAAAAATATTATGGGCCATGGATTTAAAATCCATCCAAGGAATGAGATGGAAAAATGGACAAAACCCTAATGGGTAAGATGGATTACTAAGGACACTATGTATATATGGTTTATGTCAACATGCATGGCTAAACATGAGGAATGGTCAAAGAACATGGTTCGGCCCTTTCGTGGCCGAACCCTAATCTTGTCATGCATAAGGACCTCATGCATGTTCAATATAAAGAATGGGATATGATCAAAGATCATGGTTTGGCCCATGCATGGCCAAACCCTAGATTTATGTATAAGGACCATTAAGAAAAAATGGGATTGGATGAGGTTCGGCCATGATGTATGGCCGAACCCCATCAAAGGATCTAATCATAGATATGTAGATTGGAGAGGAAATGATTAGTCATAGGGTTCGGCCATGTTGTATGGCCGAACCCCATGGAAGAATATTATTGGTTTTAATGGGGTTTAAAGGATGAAATGATGGAAGAATGTTGGTGATTTTAAATGGGTTTTTAATGTTGTAAATGATGATTTAAAAATGAGGAGATGATGAAGAACCATGGACCAACATGGCCGAACCCCATCGGAGAAATGTTGATGGATTTTTGGGGTTTTAAAATGATGGACCTAAGGATAAGATTAAACACCCATGGAGGAACTTTGTTTATGGGTCTAATGTTTGTAAATAATTTAAAGGAGAGGATGAAAATGAGACATCACATGGCCGAACCCCATGAACCATTTTGATGGATCATTTGGTAGATCCATGCATGTGTAGGAGATTGAATGATCAAGCTAAGGAAGCGAGGGATTTATTATGGATTTATGTTATGTTAATGAATCATTTTGAATGGACCATTTGTAGATCTATGTATGTTTAAAGAGATGGAATGATCAAGCTAAGAAATGAGGGTTAAAATGAAAAGATGATGGAATGAAAGGACCATGGGTTTAGCCATGTTGTATGGCCGAACCCCATGGAGAATGTTTTATGGACTTAGGGTTTTTATTAATTTAAAATGATTAACCTATGTGATTGGTTTAATAAATCAAAAGATGGAATGATATTGGACCCACATTGATTAAAATAATAAAGGACTAAAAAGAGGGACCCAAAACCAAGAGAGTGAGGTTCGGCCATGTTGTATGGCTGAACCCCACTAGTGCATTTTGTGGACTTAAGCATGGTTGGAAATCAAATGGATCATTGGGTTGATTTATTTATATGTAATAATGTAACGGGATTTCACAAGTGGTGTACGATCGGCTTGACGCGATCGGTGATTGGTGTTTGGACGGAAACACAAGGACCTGATATTTGGACATTGGTAGGATTCCTACCTTATTGAAAACCATGGAATATGTATATGTGATGTTTTACTTGAATTATTTTGGTATCAAATGATATGTTTTAATGATGGGATTTTAATGCTATGATGTTTATTATTATTACATAGCATGTTTGCACTTGCATCTCATGCATGGCATGGGAGGGAACAAATGAGGGGAGTCCACGCTCCATTCGATTTTCCGATAAAACAACCGTGGGGAGGAATCCACACTGATTCCAAGGGATGTATGATTGAATTGTAACCGGAGTCCATGCTCCATTCGGGGCGACGGATAAGGCATTCGTGGGGATACCTTGATGTGGATTATCCATCAAGAGGGATACTATTGAATTGTAACCGAAGTTCGAGCTTCGTTCGGGGCCACCGATAAGGCATTCGCAGGGAGTCATGACAATCCCTTGATGTGGATTATCCATCAAGAGGATACTATGTGATTGTGATATGGATGATGGGTGAGACTCATGGCATATGACACCCATGGCATGGCATTGACTTGTATGATTTTGATATTATTTATATCTATGTGATTTTATTTATACTAACCCATGTGTTGACCCTACTTGGAGTACCTACTGGGCGCGTTGTCTAACTCCCTACTTCTACCTTAGATGATGACACAGGAAATGGACGAAGCGAAGGACGTGATCGGAACCAAACTTAGGAGCTTGGATGAGCTAGATTTATTTCATTTAAGTTTATTTATGGACAATGTAATTTGAGTAATTAGCTTGTTGGGACTGTAATAACTTAAACTATTTGCTATGGTTTGGACTTTATTTTGGACATTTTAAGATTAAGGTATTTAGTATTTATTATTAAATGATAGGCTTCCTTGCTATTTAAAAATGGATAGGATAGAACTCTATTATAATTCCTTATTATGTTTAATTCCACAAGTATAGCCTTAGTGCATGTGAACTGTTTTTGTGGACTTAGTCCACGTACATGCATGGTTGGCCAGTTAAGGGCCGGGCTTTGGAAGCTCGGACTTAGCCCGCATCGTGAAGTCCCGCTCTCTCTCACTCTTTTATTTCAAAAAAAAAAAAAAAATAGACTTTGATTTTCGGCGAGTGAAAAAGGGCGGGGCGTTACAGATAGAGTCCTCTTCTTTTGGTTCACTAGGGGTGAGCACTTGATCATCCACTACAACATTCACTGATTCTTGAATGGCTCAAGTTCTCAAATTCTTAACTCTATATGCACGACTAGTGTTGAAGTACCCGAGGAAGATACCATCATCACTCTTGGATTCAAACTTACCCAAATGTTCTCTATCTCCAAGTATGTGACATTTACTTCCAATGACTTTGAAGTACTTAGAGTTGGGCTTTCTACCAATCCAAAGTTCAAAGTCAGTTTTGTTTAGCCCCACTCTTAAATAAACACGGTTAATAATAAAGCATGTAGTGTTAATGGCTTCGATCCACAAATTTTTAGGGACATTTTTAATTTGAAGAGTGTTGGTCATCTCTTGGAGGACTATTTTTCCTCTTGGCTACTCCATTTTGTTGTGGAGTTTTGAAAGTAGAATATTCATGATGAATTCCACGTTTTGCATAAAATTTATCAAATGATTGATTTTCGAATTCTCTCCCATGATTAGTCCTTATTCTATAAATATTGGACTCCTTTGCATTCATTATTCGTTTTGCAATGATTTTGAATTCATGGAATGCATCTGATTTCTCCCTTAGAAAGGTCACCCATGTATATCTGGTGTAGTCATCAACTATCACCAATAAATATTTCTTTCCACCTACAATTTCATGTTGAGTAGGTCCAACCAAGTCCTTATGAAGCAACTCTAAAGGTCTAGATGTTGCAATCAAATTGGTGTGTTTGTGAGCTGCCGTAATTTGTTTTCTCTTTTGGCAATCTCCACATATGCACTTTTCGGATCGACTTACTTTAGGTAACCCCTTTATATGGTCTCTCAATTTGGACAAATCTTTGAAATTTACATGTCTAAGCCTTTGATGCCAAAGTTCAGCCTCACTTATTTTGGATATGAAACAACTATGTTTGATGGGAGTTGCTGCACTATCCAAGACATAACAATCTTCTGAAGTAAGAATGTCACTCAAAACAACATCACACTTATTGGAATAAACATGGCAATCATTCTTTCTAAAGGTGACTTCATTATCTTTAGCACATAATTGAGAAATAATAAGTAAATTATGCTTAAGCCGATCAACATGAAATACATCATTAATGACACCGGAAGATGATAGACTTAATGAACCTTTCCCAATTATGTTGGTCATATTTCCATTGCCAAATACGATGGCACCTCCCTTGAAGTCAGCCAAATCTGCATATATGCACTATTTTCAGTCATGTGTCGGGAGAATCCACTATCCAAGTACCATTTTGATTGCGTTTTAACATTTAAGGCGGTGTGAATCATGAGGTTCTTAGCCTTTGGAACCCCCTTTGACAAGGAAGATGAAGTAGAGTTCAAGGTTTTTTGATGTACAATTTGACCAGATTTAAAGTAAGGCTTTCCATGAAAATATTTGAGCCTTGGGTTCCCCAACAAATTTAGAATGTTTTTCAATTTTTGATTTAGGAAGTCATGCCTTGTATTTCCATTTTTCTTTTGTCTTTCATGATTCACACTTTTGTATTTTGAGACAAGTTGATGATTTTTCAAATGGTTTTCCTAATGGAGAATTCAAATTTGAAGTGACCAACCTTACCACAATAATAGCATACTAGATTTGAGAGTTTAGATAATTGTCTCTTAACAAAGGTGATAGGATGTTTAGCTTGATTTCCAAAGTTTCATTGTATCCAAGCCTTGACCTATCCTTGTACTTCTCCGGAGTTAAGAAGTTTCTCTAGTTTGTCTTCAACTTGATTGAATTTATCTTGAAATTGAGACTTAAGATGCTTCAACTTTTATAAATCCGAGCTCAAGACAAAAAATTTATTTTCAAGGCATCTTTTCATTTCAACCAAAATCTTGTGTTCCCTTTTCACATAATTTTACTTGGCCTTGAAGGTCAACTTCGCCTTTTCTCAACTTCAGCATCTCATCAATTGAGTTCTTAAATTTTGTTGATAGAGCTTCTTTCTCAGATTTCTCAATTTCAAGAAGGTTTGTAAGATTGACATCTTCACTTCTAAGTTTATGAACTTTCTTAGCCAAGTCCATAATCTCAAGATACAGTGCACTATAAGATTCTTTGAGTTCATCATGGTCTTCATCATCTTCAGATTCACTAGTGCATTCATTTTTATCGGAAGTAATTGAAGCTACAAAAATATTTAAAGACTTACCTTTGCTTTGTTTCTCCAAGCTTGATGCCGAATCAGAATCTTCCATAGCATTTAGAGTAGTCTTCACTTCCTTCCCGATTTCATCATCATTTTCTTGTTTGCAAGTGTGGTTACCTGTCAAAGTATTCACAGAGGCAAGACCAAATACAGAGTTGCATGTATCTCGATAGTGTAGTGAATTTGAATCATCCAAGGAGAGTTTTTCAATGAATTCATCTTGGATTGAAGTCCATACATTGTCTTCATATGAAGCCAACACTTTTTCTATTTTTGTTTTAAATAATGACAAGATAGTATGTACAAATAATAAGAGAATAGAAGATGAACTTTTTGGTGCCGATGATTGGTGTTCTAGCACAAAGATCTATTCGGATGGTTAGATCCTTTATGAAGAGCACGAGGCTCTGATACCAATTGAAAGTCTCAGAGTACTAGAATAGATTGTCTAGAGGGAGGGAGGGAGGAGGAGGGGAGGGGGGGGTGAATAGGACAATCCCCAATTTTTTCTAGCATTTGACAAATGACTTGATTAATAAAAAAATAATGGATCGATGTAATGTAAATAATCAAGTTGAAAGAGTACACAATCCTCCAATCACAAATGACACACGATGTATAATGGTTCGAAGTAAAAAGATCTATTCAGATGGTTAGATCCTTTATGAAGAGTACGAGGCTCTGATACCAATTGAAAGTCTCAGAGTACTAGAATAGATTGTCTAGAGGGAGGGAGGGAGGGGGGGGGGGGGGGGTGAATAGGACAATCCCCAATTTTTTCTAGCATTTGACAAATGACTTGATTAATAAAAAAATAATGGATCGATGTAATGTAAATAATCAAGTTGAAAGATTACACAATCCTCCAATCACAAATGACACACGATGTATAATGGTTCGAAGTAAACCCTCTACATCCACTGTTGGACTCACCCAATCTTGAGCTATCCCAAATTCACTATGTGGGGAATTTCACCCTCATTTATAGTGTAGGACTTTCACCTACACAATCCATTTTGAAAGGTTCGACCAACGCAGTCTACTTCCTTATCCCTCTATTTTTCATAGTGGTTCAAGAGTAAACCCTCTCTAATCCACTTCACAAGATGATAAAAGAAAAAGAAAAACTAAATGAAACACTTGCCTTTGTAGTTCTTTTGCATGTAGATTTGCTTCAAAGAATCTCCCTTGCTTGATCTTCTTGATTTAGATGATATACCAATGTATGCACAATCACAAGCTTGGGAGGTTCTAGGGTCTAAAGTTCACCAATGTAATCCTAGAAATGATTTTTTTTTTCTCTCTAAAATTCACTTAAGTGATGATTTTCCAAGATGAAAATTTACTAGAGAGATGAGGGTTTGAGAGAGTATAAGCTTCAAATAATATCTCAGGTGTTTGATTTTGAAAAACCTCTCCCTAAAGGAAAAAATCGGAGATTAAATAAGTCAACCAGATAAGTTCAAGTCAGAACTGTACCGATAGGTCGAGGTTACCGATGGGTCGGTGAACTCAAATGTGTACGTTCAACCATTCGACCGTTGTGTATTAAATGCACTCCAATGGTACAGTAACGGGAATAACCGATGGGTCGATGTCGATGAGTTGGTCCAGATTATCAGAGAGCAGCATGAAAATACAGAGCTTGCTCACCCAGAATCTTGAAAATACTGATCGACATGTATGTCCACCGATGGGTTGGTCCTGGTACTCTCGATGGGTCGATGACCTCGATGTGTCTGTCGGAGAGTACCCTAGAGTTCTAAGTCTTGAACTCAACTCGACCAAGGTCGACATGTCGAGTTCTCTGACAGGTTGAACCTGATTATCTGAGAGCATACTAAATTTACAGTCTATTCTTTCCAGATACTGCATAATTCCAGTCGACATATCGAAGACCTCCATGGGTCAGTCCTGTGTTCACTGAGGGGTAAGTGGACACGATATGCTCGATCCCTGAATTATATTCTTTCCAGTCTAGAACCTTTGTCAATATAGTCGACGTGTCAATGACCTCAATGGGTCGATCTTGTCTTCACCGATGGGTCGGTGGACACGACGGGTCGACCTGACAGATTACCAGATTTCCAGTGTTTATCCCATCTGGTTATGTGACTGTCTATGGTGCATTAAGCTTGTTAATGTTATTACTAATATGTTCCACTAAGCCTAGGCATTGACCACTAAGGGTATGGGTTCCTCCTAAGGTCATCTATGGCCAATTTACCTGTGTGATTGCCATACATCGATGAGCTTGGAATCTTCAATGCTTGAGGCTTGATTCATTGGCTTAAATCTTCAAGGCATTATTGCTTCATTGAGGTCACGAATTTTGACAACAAGGTGACTCGGCAAGCCGGGGCACTAAAGGTTTAAAATAGCCATGATCGAATAATATAACATCCCACATTGCCTATACAGGTATGATTTATTAAGCCAAACCACAACTAAAAATACTCAAATAACTAATGAGAATTATTCTAAACTCAATGTCTAACACCCAAGGCAAATTAATAAAGATATTCAAGTCTCAAACCAACTAAATTATTACGAATCCTCAAATGACACTTAGAGTGCCTCAAAAGAAACCAAGAATACACTAAACTATTAGTATCTAATATTGAAATAAAATTGGTCTAAGACTCTCCTAACAACTCCAAGAAATCTAAACTTTCTTTTGAGCTGCTCCTCGATATAACACTAAAGATACTCCTGAAACGTAAGGGGAATGAGCTCCAAGCCCAGCGAAAAAACAAACACAAGCATGCAACTTAATCGTACATGAATTTTTTATAGATCAAGGTAAATAAAATATGTGCAAACAATGCATGTAATACAAAATGCCATGATGGTGCATGAATCCCCATCACATGCCATCATCTGAACTCCAATGCTCATATAACATGGTCCACAAACCTGGTTTGTCAGCCACAAGCTAAGTTGCCCATTACAACGTACCACCCAAATACTTCCTTGTCAAACGACGTGACTGCCTCTCAGTCACCTGCATAGGCATGACTTGTAACGCCTCATTGACCGACAACTTAAGTTGGTGGTCATAAAGGTCCATCCCCTTTGGTCATCAACTTAACATCCAAGGTCATGACCAAACCGGTCCCCAGTAGTCCAAGGAACAATCTGACCCAACTGGTCCTCTTTTGGTCTCAGACTCAAAAGTCACAAATAAAATAACAAGGCTCGTAGCCCAAAAATCTCCAACACCCACCCAAACTATGGATGCTCATGTATGATAACATAATAATAATCCATGCATGAATGCCATGACCAAAATAATATATGGAGATATAACATAATAAACATAATAACATATGCCAGAGGAACCAAATCTAAACAATTTAGCAATTCTAAATTGAAATCCAGGCACATATAATTCCACATAAACATGTGCAATAATCAAGCTTCAACAAAAATAGGATAAAACATAATCCATTCGTAATCACCAAATATCCAATCATAGCACAGATAATTTCCAAATCAATTTCAAATACATATCATGGGTTTTTCAACAAGGTAACATGTATGAACCACAAGTCCAGACTGACTGAGTCACCCACTGGCTTAACCAGTTAGACAAAATAATTATCGCTTTACACTCTGTGAGATGCACATGACTTTACCAGTTATTCCATAAATTCTCAGCCATTTTGTTTAAACCCAATTCATGCATTCCAACACACAAGAATAATATAATTTTACAGGAACCCATAAATCAAAATATACATGAAAGTGTTTGATTCCCTCACCTAAAATTTCAAAGCAACACAATGCCAAAAAATCCAAGTTTTAAACATCAAGCTTTCAAACCAAACTCTCTGCAATTAATTTAAAGTTCCAAAACCTTTTAGGAATTTTATTCCTCATTATTTTAAGTTAAATGAGTCCATCTCTGAAGATCATAGTGGTTCTGGTCCAACAAATAAAAACTCAAAAATCCAACGTTTCCACAATTTACCAACTTTTCCAAGAAAATCAAAATAAAATGAAAATACACTCATATTACAGAATTTTCTGGAAACAACATGTTCATCAATAAATACCCATCTTTTGCTAGTAGATAGGTCTCTGAATGCCGTTTCTGAAAATATCTTATTTGGCCTAAAGACGATATTCCTAGCCCAAGTTATGGCCAAATTACTTCGGCGGTTATTGTAACGCCCCACCCTTTTTCACTCTACACTTTGCTTTCCGAAAATCAGAGTCTATTTTTTATTTTTTTATAAACAAAGAGTGATAGAGAGCGGGACTTCACGACGAGAGCTAAGTCCAAACTTCTAAAGTCCTACCCTTAACTGGCCAACCCTATGTGTGCATGGACTAAGTTCATGAAAACGGTTCACACATAACAATATAAACATGTGGATTAAAATCATAATTGTGGAATTATAATAGAACCTAATTTTATTCCATTTTAGATAGCAAAGTACGTCAAGTCCTTATCCATAATTAATATAACATAATTATCCAAATAAACATCCAACCATAGCAAATTTCTAAACTATTACATGCCCGAAGTCTAGTTACTCAAATTACAAGTTCATGAGTAACATAAATAAAATATCATCCAATCACATATCCAAGCTCCTATGCTTGGTCCTTTTGCGTTCATCGTTCCCCTTGTTTCCTGTATCATCCATTAGGGTAGAAGTAGGGTGTTAGAACAACGCGCCCAGTAGGTATTCCATTTAGGGCTGACACATGGTTAGTACAAAACATATATAATAATATCATAATGTCAAAACGATATAAACCATGCCATGTCATGATGTCAAATGCAATGAGTCCCACCCATCACAAGTACATATAAGTACCCCCACATAGGTCTTTCGGACGCATCGACGGAGTGTGGCTCCTCCAGTTTCTTCTTGATGGAAAAGCACATTAAGGTATCCCACATAGGTTTTTCGGAAGCCCCGACGGAGTGTGGCTCCTCCGGTTACATATCCTTCACCCCATGCCATGCATGAGATGCTAATGAAACACATGTTATTTTATATTGTAAACATAGCATTAAAACTCACATTTGAAACATATCCTTTACAACATAAATTCATCAAAAATAAGATAAAAACAATGTACATAAACCCATGGTTTCAAAGAGGTGGAATCCTACCAAAGAAAAGACCACTAACGTGTCCTTGCGCTTTCGTCCGGTAACCGCTCACGATCGTACACACCTTGTGAGGTCCCGTTGCCTTATAATATATCAATCAATTAAAACCATGTCCCATTTGATTTACCATAATGTCCAAGTCCATAAACCCAACTTGTGGGGTTCGGCCATATGCCATGGCCGAACCTCACTTCTTTAGTTTTAGTCCCTCCTTTGATTTATTCAATTAATTCCGTAACCATGCCATCCTTAATTCATGAAACCAAACACTTATAGATTAATCATATAACCTTATCAAGTCCATAAAATCCATAAATCATTCCCCATGGGGTTCGGCCGCACACCATGGCTGAACCCATGGTCTATCATTTCCTCCTATTTACAACTTTGCCATTGGTCTAATCCTTAGTTAACCTTTCATTCATTTTAATCTACCATATATAGACCCTAGGTCCACCAAATAATTCCCATGGGGTTCGGCCATACACCATGGCCGAACCCATGGTCCCTTATTTCCATTTAAATTACAATATTGCCATTTCCTCCATCACTTTATGTTTAGGTTCAAAACATAAGTTCATAAACATCTAAGTCCACCAATAACTCTTCATGGGGTTTGGCCATGTGGCATGGCCGAACCCATGGTCCATAGTTCTTCACCATTTGCAATGTTTAAGACCATTTAAATCATTAACCTTCATCTATTATTTTCATCCATTAAAATTATTAAAACAGTCCACTTAAATTCAATATCTAAAACCCTAAGTCCATAACCAATAACCTAGTCTTAATCATTCCTTTATTTACCCATAAAATTGCTTCATGGGGTTTGACCATACACCATGGCCGAACCCTATGATATCTAACATTCCAATTATATCAATTACCATCCTTGAATCCATAAATCAAGGTTCCTTCCTTTTTTATCCAAAAGTCCCTCATTATAACCTTTCTAAATTAATAACCTATCTTCCATGGGGTTCGACTATACACCATGGCCGAATGCTAGTGGTTCATAACCTCTCTTTAAAAATCATTCATCTAATATAAATTCCTTAATAACTTTTCCATGGGGTTCGGCCATGTTCATTGAGTCTTTTAGCCATAATAAAAATTAGGGTTCAGCCATTGTCCTTAACCATATATCCAATTTAAATCATTTTAAACCTTTTAAAATCATAAGCATACATCTATAATTTTCATGCTTTGAAATCCAATAAAATTATTAACCACTTCCATGGTTTTCATCCCTCAAAAACCCATAAACTAAACCATGTCTTTCCATGGGGTTCAGCCATGCACCATGGGCGAACCCTATGGTCCATCCTTTCCATTAAAACACAATATCATTCCCTCAATTTTCTTCCTTGGGGTTCGGCCATACACCATGGCCGAATCCTATGGTTCCTTTCTTTAAACAAAATTATCAAAATACTTACCGGTTCCGCGACTCCTCCGGTTTTCCTTCGCTCCGATTTGTTCTTCTGATCCTTTCCTTCCTTAGCCTTTTCCTCCTTCTTCTTGATCTTTCACACAGCCGAGAACACCTTCTTGTCAGAGCACCAGCGTCAATCCTTCCTTCATTTGTGTATGTTGTGCGCCCTTGTTGCCTTTCTTTTTATCAACCTTCCAATCGGTCCTATATTGCTGAAATAGCAAGTGATGATTCCAACCGTGTGCATAAGATTGCAATTCCTATTCGTCCTTTCCTTTGCCCGGCTGCCCTCTCCTTCTCTTGATATGTCGTGCGCCCCTTGTGTCTCTATTATAAAACTTTCAATCGGTCCTAATTAGAAGATGCCAAGTTCCCTTCAAATTAGCAATTGCCTTGTGCCGTTCTTAATCAAGGAAAGGACCTCTTTTTAAATGATCTTATGCTCATCCTCATGGATGTGCAAATCCCACACACACAACCAAACATCTTTTATTTAATGTTAGACATCTTCTAAAGATACACTAGCGCATAATCATGGATTGCATTTCTCATACATTGCCATGCACAATATCCCATTCCTAATCCCTACAACTGTATGCAATCTTCCAAATTCCCTTTATGGGCATGCCTCTTAGTCTAGATCCCTTATTTATAGATATTGCATTACCATTTTAATTAAGCCCCATTTAATTCTATTGAAACCATTTCCACAATCCGTTGGGTCCTAATTGGGCCATTGACCCAACACCTTACCCATCTAAGGTTCATATCTGTTAATTCACAATTAAAATGGAAAATTTCGTAAATATTGATAACGTGGAATTCCTAAGTGTTACAGTTACACTGCCCAAAGAGATAGTAGTCTATCATGGACTTATGGTTTACAGACCTAATACGACCCATCCAATTAATTTATTAAATTCTCAATTTAATTCTAGAGATAGGTCTCTCTATTATCTTGAATTTAGGGACAAATTTTACTCCATTTTGATTTCTGTAACTCAAAATAAAAATCTCTTACACCAAACTGCTGCAAAACTACCTTTAATTCTAGATTCTCGAATTTGATCTGACTTACAAATTAAATCTAAGGTATCAAACTTCATTAAAAATTCTCAAATTTTAACTGGAGATATCTCTCTTTGTCTAGATCAGAATATGCATAAATTTTACATCGTTTCAATATCGGGAGATCAAGCTATGATTTATTTAATGAAGCTCAACAAAATTGTATCGCAGATTTGAACAAAAAAATTGGTCCGTCTTTCTGATCAGATTTAGGGCATCAAATCATCTTCATTTGCTCTTAAATTTGGATAGAAACCAGAACTGTCAGTCTTATTTCCATCAAAATAAATTTCGTTGAAAAAAATCCTTTGGGAGCCCCAGACATGAATTTTCTCGCGACGACGCGTAAAACATATCCGTGAAACAGTTCCGCACGTCTTAACCAAACACATCAAATCCAAACTTGATCAATTAAATCCATGGGTTCAAAATTCGTGTAGGGTGTGATTGGATGGTCAATATAGTTTTGAAGCAAAGTATTTCCATCCAGAAATTTAAAATAATAGTTTTCCCAAAAATAAATCCATGGAAAACAAATTCCATGATTTGATTCACATGCCCATGATCAAATTTTCTTCTCTATGGATCCATTGTCAAATTCGAATTCTCCAATCAAATTCCTAATCCTCTTTCTTTCTTCACTCTACACGAATTTCAGATTTAAGAATTGAGGTGAAAAATAATTAAAAACAAAAGAATTTTCATGGAAAATACTAACCTTGAATGGATAAGAAAACCAAAACCAAAGAGAGAGAGAGAGCTCCACACCTCCAAGGCTCCAAGGCTACAACGAATTGTGTAAAATTCGTCGAAGCTCTTGGAGTCTTATTTATAAATTTTCTCCATGGTTTAATTACTTAAAACACCCCCACCTCCTTACCCAAAACATCAATTAGAAAGGGTAAATCGGTCAAATCCAAAATTAGTAAGGACGTGGCCAAAATAGTAATAACCATTGATGAGCACAGAAAAAATGACTATTTTACCCTTGTATTTGGACTAGTTAGCCCTTGTTTTGTGTGCTTTAGGATATTTTAATGGGATTTTGGAAGTTTTACAGAATGTACAGGGAAATACAAGATATGGGAATTCAAATGGTAAATTTTGCAATTTATGGGCATAAGTGATATTTTTTTGAAAGTTGGAATTTTTAATAATGATTTTACTACAATTTTAGGGGTTTTATTTATAAAGTAATTAATTCAAATCAATTTATGAGAGTTTAGATTAGTTTAGTAATTTTTAGGATTAAATGTAAGCGGTAAAATTATTTATTAGATTTTCCATACTTTGAAAAGCTCAATTATTAAGCCCATTAGAAAAAACCCACGAAGAAATCCACATGTGTGAAGTCTATTTTCACCATCTCGAGATACATATGAGGAAATTCAAAATTTACAAGTCATTATAAGAAGATTTTCGAATTTGGTAAGTGAATTAAGGAAAAAGAAACAAAATAAGAAGTGGAGAAAAATGAGGAAGGTTTGACATAGCTTCAGTATTTTGGCCATAACGTTCTACTCCGATATCAAATTGCTTTGATTCTTTTTGGGTTGGAAAGAAGACTTCAAGGGATACAACTTTGTAGTTACAAAAGTTTGTGATTCAAATGATAGCTAGGTCAAAACTGAGCTATAATTTGGTATATGTGTAAAAAATGAGATTTTGCACCCACTTTCCTTACACGAATTTTACTATTTTTTCACCTCTTTGCGTCCTTAAAGTCATTCCATTTTTAGCACAAACCATATCAGCCCTTCAAGTGTCCCTTACTTTATTTAAATCTTTAAATCCAAGCCATTCATTCCACCTCCTTTCATCTATAAATATTCCCTCTCCCATTGAGAAAATTGAACCTGGGCATTGAAGAAAAGGTTGTGCAAAGGAGAGGAGAGGAAGAAGAGAAGGAGAAAGACTTTGGGATTTTCAATCCACATTGGGTTCTAAGGTTGGTGGATTTTTATTTCCATTGTATTTTTCTTTTGTCTTTAATTCCAAAATTTCATTGATTTGTAATTTTTAATTCCATGTTTTAATTAATAAAAGAAGGTGAGATTATTAGAATTATGGTTTTCCAAATTTTGATTTTTATTATGATGGTTTGAATCATATTAGTTCTTGACACCTCCCTTGGTAATTAATTTGGACATATGAAATAGTTAGATCTTTGATTAGCATTACTATTCTAGGTCTAAGGTTCTTTGGAACAATGAAATAGTTAGATCGGAGAATTGCATGATTAATCTAGATCTAAGGTTCAGATTAATTAGGGAACTAATTTAATGAAAGACTTGAATAAGATTGAAATTTTACGTGAGCTCCATGTTCTACGCCGTTATTTTATTATTAAAATTTGGATGATAATGCCTCCTTGATTCTTTGATCCAGTTCCATTGTAAATATGTATATAGGTAATTTAGATGTTATTTTTGTTTTCTTTTGTTTATAAATTCAAATTCTTGAAAATTGTGGAACTAGGTTGGTAAATTAATTAATTGTATCTTAATTTTGTGTTCTAATTTAGATTAAGATTATTATAATTTTTAGATTAATTCTACCATCTTAATTGAAACTAGATGAATTTTGTGTTTTCTATGGAAATTAGATCTCTTGAATGGTTAATTTCTAATTTTAGATGTTGTTCCTATTTTAGGAATTGTTTTCTATTTTTTGAATGTTTCTAATTTAAAATTAGATTTCCTAAATTAGATAATTAATCCCATTTTTAAGATTTATTTCTATGATTTTCTAAATTTCTTAAAATATATAATTTAGTGGTATGTTTTTCACAGATATATTTTCCTAAGTTTCGATGGGTTCAACCTCGCACTCAATCGCTATACTATCTAATGGTTCATGCACTTGTGAGTTATACATTTAAAATTTGCACAACAGCCATACACTTGCCAAATTCAACTTTGACATGTGTTTGTCCAAGCCAAACACGCCTATAGTGGGGTCCACACACGACTAAGGTGGGCCCACATGCAGATGCCCAATACAATTAATTATTAGCTTAAATACAATGTGGACTTTAATTCAACCAAAAAAATTCGAACTTACCTTATAAAATTCTAGAATTTGTATAAAAGGTAGCATTTATTAAACTTTCATTTTTTATTGAGAAATTTAAAATTAATAAATACACATCACACCAAATTCAAAAGTTCAGAAATTAGAAACTTTCAATAATTAGAAACTTTCCAAAATCAGAAAGTTGTTATTTTTAGAATACTGGTCAAAATTTTGATTTTTTTTTTCAAATATTAAATTTTAAACAAATTCAAACAAATAATAGGCCACCAAACAAAACACCCTATAAAAATATATCTGAAAATTCTAATTGGGTCAAAACCCGCTAATTTGTATCGGGTTGCTGCACCTACTTGACTTGTCTTTGTATTCTAGAGTCCTAGTTGACTTGTTTTTGTATTCTAGCTGTAATCCCTAAATCACGGGACTCCTTCTCTAATTAGGTCCGTATTATGTAATAAAATGGACCCGACAAATGGAATAGATCGTCAATTCTCAAGACTCTTCATGGTACAGAGCTATAGCTCTATTCCAGTTTATGTTCCTCTCTCTCTGGACACGAACGGAACACAAAACGCCTCTGTTGTTTCCTCTGCTGCTTGACAATACAACAACGTTTTTTTTTTTTCGTGCCACGCCAGTTATTCGGCTAGCCCGTTGTCATCCCCATCTCCATTCAGATCTAAGTCTAGATTTGCTTGGTTGGATGATCTACTGTCCCGATCTGAGTCTAGGATCCCGACGAGAGCAACAAATCTCTTCCTACTACTATCTTCCGTCGGATTGCGTTCTCTGCTGCCACTCACACTCCTCTCCACTACAGTACTAACATTTTTCTGCAAGAGCCCGTTCCCTCACATCTGGTTCTTTCACCTTAGTCTCCACGGACGATGCCTCTTTTGTCCATCGTAGCCACAAAAATTGATCCTGGACTTGTAATGCACTGCCCCTTTTCACTTGCATAAATCAGAGTATATTTTTTTTTTATAAGTGAGAGAGGATGAGCCGTTATGACGCGAGTCAAGTCTGAGTTACCAAAACCCAACCCTCAACTGACCACTATTACGTGTGCATGGACTAAGTCCACTAACACATTTATACACGCTTATTCTATTGCTTACGGAATAATTTATATGAATAAGATGCTATTCATTCTCTTGTCATCATTAGGCAAGGAAAGCCAATCACCATAAAATTCCAATAAAACTTAAAAGATTATCAAACCATATCAAATAAGTTCTAAGGTGTCCAAAATAGTCTAAATTATTACAATCCAAAATATAAATCCTCCGAATACATCATTGAAATCAAAACTAAGCAATTTAAAACTTTAATCTCTCAAGCTCCTACGCTTGGCTCCCTTCCGATCCTACGTCCTTTTCTTTATCATTTCCTGTTCCATCATCTATAGGGTAGAAGTAGGGCATTAGTCAACATGCCCAGTAGGTATTCCAATTAGGGTTATGGTACACATAGGAGTAATATTAGAATATCATAAATCAGGGTTTATACATCATTAAGGGCATATTTGTAAAAACATCTTATAAGTATAAAACAATGCATGATATCCATATCATAATCATGCTAACATAAGTGTCATGTCATGGGTGTAAATGCCAAATGAAATCCAACCCAATATCCATACCCAATCGCATCATAATTCAATCAATGGTTTCCTTGGCCAATTATGTCCACAGTGTTTGAGGCGGCAACAACCAGGGCACTGTATACCCATCCACAAATTAACTGGGATTACTGATAAAGTGTGATCTCCTCCCTCTGCGCAGGATTTCGGGATTGACTATGTAACGCCCCGCTCTTTTTCACTCGCTTCCTTCCGTAAAATCAAAGTTTACTTTTTTTTTTTTATAACAGAGTAGAGCGATAGAGAGCGGGACGTCACCGCGTGGTAAGTCCGAACTTCAAAAGTCTGACCCTTAACTGGCCAACCCTATGTGTGCATGGACTTAGTCCAAGAAAATGGTTCACACATAGCAATATAAACATGCGGAATAAAAATCATAACATGCGGAAACATAATTAGAACATAGTTCTATTCCATTCAGATAACAAAGTACGTCAAATCCTTAATCATCATTATCATATCATAATTATCCAGTAAAACATCCAGCCATAGCAAATTCATCTAAGTTATTAGAATCCGAATTCTAGATATTCAAAATACAAGCACATGAGTATTTTAAACAAAATATAAATTAAAAGCTTCCAAGCTCCTATGCCTGACCTGTTTCGCGTTCATCGTTCCCCTTGTTTCCTGTATCATCCACTAGGGTAGAAGTAGGGCGTTAGTACAACGCGCCCAGTAGGTATTCCAATTAGGGTTAACACATGGATTAGTACCAAAAATCCAGATATAATAAATATATCAAATCCAGTATAATTAATCATACCATACTTATAAAACATTGTATCCAAAACAGTGTATGATAATAGAGATCCAATCATACCGATAAAAAATCAAAAACTTGCATGATAATAGAGGTCATAATCATGCCGATTCAATGCCATGCCATGCTATCATATGCAATGAATCCCACCCATTACAAACTCATAGTATCCTCTTGATGGGATTCTCATCATCAAGGTATCCTTCCACGAGTGTTTTACGAACGCCCCGATAGAGTGTGGATCCCTGGATATATAGTATCCTCTTGATGGAATGCTCATCATCAAGGTCTTCCTACAAAGTATCCTCTTGATGGGATTCTCATCATCAAGGTATTCATACATAGTATCCTCTTGATGGGATTCTCATCATCAAGGTATCCCCTCATGAGTGTTTTACGGACTCCTCGACGGAGTGTGGGTCCCCGGTTACCTGTTATCTCTCCCATGCCATGCATGAGATGCAAATACCACATGCTATGCAATTATACAAAATCATAGCATTTAAAAGCTCATATTTAAAACACATGCTATTTTATCAAATAAACATAGCATATAAAATCACCATTTGAAACATATCTTTTGCAATATAAATTCATTAAATCAAGATAAAAACAATGTACATAAACCCATGGTTTCAAAAAGGTGGAATCCTACCAAAGACTGCTAACATGTGCTTGCGTCTTTCGTCCAATAATCGATCACTGATCGCGCACTGCTTGCGAGATCCCGTTACCTTATAATATAATAATAAATCAAAACCAAGTCCCACTTGATTTACAACATTTAAAGTCCATTAACCAAACTTGTGGGGTTCGGCCATACACCATGGCCGAGCCTCACCCTTTTTGTTCATTTATTCCATTAATTACCAAAATGCCATTGGTCTAAACCTTAGTTAATATTCTATTTATTTAATCCAAAATACATAACCCTAGGTCCGCCACACAATTCCCATGTTTAGGTCCAAATACATAGATCATAAACAACTAAGTTCTCCAAATAATTCCTCATGGGGTTCGGCCATACACCATGGCCGAACCCATGATCCAACACTTTCACTTATATTTACAACAATGCCATCCATGGCTAACATAGGCCGTAGTCCAATAATATAATTGATAAACGTAAATTGGTATACTCCGATTAATATTTAATCAATCACTTATGTTAAGTCCATGACCAATCCATGTTAGAGCTCCATTAATGATCCATTAACCTAAGCATATCAAGTCCATAAAATCCATAATCATTTATTGCATTCTCCAATTGGTCCACCATTCATTTAAATATTAAGACCATAAAGAACCTCATGGGGTTCGGCCATACACCATGGCCGAAGCCATGACCTTTCATTTTAACCTTTAATTACCACTTTGCCATTATAAGAAAATCCATAAATAGTAAGTCCATAACAAGAAGGTCCATAAATAGAAAGTCCATAATTAGAAACTTTTCTAATTTAATCCCCATCTTTTCAAAAACAATCCATTCTTTCCATTCTTAGATCCATTCTAAATTAAACTCCACCTTCCATTTAAAAATATTTATAGACATACATTTATAGAAATTGATTCATGGAGTTTGGCCATGCACATGGCCGAACCCATGATGTCCAACTTTCTAATCATATTACTTCCCATAAATAGATGCTTTCCAAATTTAGCAACCAAAAATCCATCTACCATTCCAAAACAACCCCATGGGGTTCGGCCATGGTGGTTCACATTCCTCCTTCTATTTTAATTAATTATCATACATTAAAAATATACCAAACCAACTCCATGGGGTTCGGCCATAGTGCATGGCCGAACCCTATGGTTCTTTAATTTCTTTTGAAATCCTACATTCCCATTCATCCATTAATTTGTCTTTCCATGGATCTAAAACCATCAACCATACTTCATTTACCATTATCATAATCGTTCATTAATCCTCTTTCATGGAAATCATTATTTCCATTAAACTAAATGATAACTCCTTTTAAAATAAAGCCAATCTCTTTCCATGGGGCTCGGCCATACAACATGGCCGAACCCTATGGTTCATCACCTTCCCTTAGATTTATTTTATTCATCTCCCATAGTTTTCTTCCATGGTTTTCCAACCATAAAAATATAATCAACAACCTTCCATTAAAACCATACAAATTTATTAACCAACTCCAATGGTTTACCTCATTAAAAATCCATACAATAACCATAATCCTTCCCAATTTTCTTCCATAAAATAACTAATAACATTTCATGGGGTTCGACCCTTCATCATGGCCAAACCCTATGGTTTATCAACCTCTTCTTAAACCATTTTAAATCCCTTTTAAATCATGCATAATCAGTCCATGGTTTTCAACCGAAAAACCTATAATTTAAACCATGTCTTTCCATGGTTTTCATCCCTTAAAAACACGCAATTTAAACCATGTATTTCTATTAAGACCTCATCATTCATCCCTCAATCTTCTTCCATGGGGTTCGGCAATTCTTTAAATAAAAATTATTAAAATCACTTACCGGTTCCGCGACTCCTTTGGTTTTTCCCCGGTTGTTCTTTGCTTTTCTAATCCTTTTCCTTCTTAGCCTTTTCTTGTGTATGCCGTGAACCACTTTGTTTTAATGCTCTTGTGCTTGCTGCTGCCTCTCTTCATTTGATAATGATTGCCGTGCACTCCTCTCCTTCTCTCCTTATATTACCTTCCTTTTGATCACAACTTAGAAAGTGCTAAGATAAGAATTTCCCTTATGCCGTGTGCACTACCCTTTAAATTAGACATTGCTAATGCCGTGTGCCTCTCCTTTCTCTTTCTTTCTTTTAAATAAAACTCCACACGGTTCCATGGTAAGAAAGTGCCTTGTGCGCCCCTTCCTTGTTGCCTCTTATTACTTTCAATTAAACCCAACTTAGAAGGTACCACGACCCTCTAAATTAGCCATTACCTAAACCCAAATCCATCTACACGATTTTAATCAAGAAAACCCCTCTTAAAAAGATCTCTTGCTCATAAACATGGATATCCTATCTTCACTTAGATTAGATATCTTTCAAGATACTCTAACATATAAATGTGGATATGAAAATCCCACATACGCGGCCAAGCCATTAATCCAAATTCCCTCATACGCATATCCTTCTTAAATG
This sequence comes from Chimonanthus salicifolius, assembly GCA_013350335.1. NCBI lineage: Eukaryota > Viridiplantae > Streptophyta > Magnoliopsida > Laurales > Calycanthaceae > Chimonanthus > Chimonanthus salicifolius. The sequence continues at coordinate 6,874,342 of CM023541.1, forward strand.
ATCTTCTAGCACATACTCATAGATATGAATATCTAAAATTCGGCCAAGCCACCTATTTTATTTAGTTATCTCCTTATGCGCATATTCATAATTCATATCCCTTATATATACTTATGTTTCATTACCACTTAAATTCAACCTTATTTAATTTATTTAAAATCATTTACCAAAAACCGTTGGGTCTTGATTGGGCAAAGACCCAACATTTTACCCATCTAAGATCCATATCTAAAATTTATAAATTAAATGGGTAATTCTCGTAAATATTTATAACTTGCAAATCCGGGGTGTTACAGACTACCCAGGACCTCTTTGGCCCAATTACGCCGTACTTTTCTATCAATCGAACGCGGCCAAATCTCAATAGTTCATATAGCTTCATATAAGCTAATCTCAAGCCCAAGTTATGTCCGGACCGCTCAGAACCTGGCTTGTTGGTCATATGTGTTCTCTCCCATGACATGCATGAGGTAATGTATGCAAGAATGTCATTTCATTTTAAATACATAATATCATTGAAAATCAACTCATAATCATATACAATTCATTTAGTCCATGCATTCATCATATTTTTAATATGACAAGTGTCATGTTATACTCCATAGTGTTCTCAATGAGATAGGAATCCTACCAATGTCCGATATACTATCCTTTCCTTGTCTTGGAAGGATAATGCTAACAGGTCGCGTGAGATGAATCGAAATCCCTTTGCGAACCTCTTTACCTCATCAAATTCAAACATACTTATCAGTTTGATTTTCCATTTTAATTTCATGTGAGTCAGTCATTCATTTTCTTAATCTAATAATCCCAAGTTAGTCATTTAACCTTTAAACATACATAGGTCCATAAAATCTTCCATGGAGTTTGGCCATACAACATGGCCGAACCCATTGTTCTTCCTTTTCATCTCCCTTCCTTCCTACAAGATGGGCAGATGCTCTGGAGGAAAATCTAGAGTAAAACCTTCTAATTCAGTTGACTGAATCATAAGATTCAGTAGGCTGAAACACAACCAGATTCCATGTGTGCTTGGCCAGTATACTTTCAGTCGACTGAATCATGAGATTCATTTGGCTAAAATACAACCAGATCCCATCTGTGTTTGGCCAGTATACTTTCAGTCGACTGAATCATAAGATTCAGTCGGCTGAAATACAACCAGATCCCTTACGTGTTTAGCCAGTATACTTTTAGTCGACTGAATCATAAGATTCAGTCGGCTGAAATACAACCAGATCCTTTACGTGTTTAGCCAGTATACTTTCAGTCAATTGAACCATAAGATTTAGTCGGCTGAAATACAACCAGATCCCTTACGTGTTTGATCAGTATACTTTCAGTCTACTGAATCATAAGATTCAGTTGGTTGAAACACAACCAAATCTCTTACGTGTTTGGCCAGTATACTTTCAGTCGACTAAATCATAAGATTCAGTCGACTGACTTTGTGTTAGATCCTTTGTGTTTGCATGCATTGTAAGGCCCCTCTCCTTGAAATCCAACCTTAATAATATTTAAACATAGATTCCATCTTTGATACTTAACTTAATAAATTTATCTTAACCACTAGTCATGTAACGCCCCGCCCTTTCCGAGAATTCAGATTCTAATTTTTTTTTTTAAATAATAATAAAACATCGAAAGAGAGCGGGCGGCGTCACGACACGAGTTAAGTTCTGACTACTCAAGTCTGAACCTTAACTAGCCACCCATGTGTACATGGACTAGACCATGATAATGAATCACACATGGAACTAACATCAACATGCAGAATAACCTAGATTAACTGCGGAATAGAAAGACTAGATAGCAAGTAACAGTCTCAAACATTAATTAACATAAATCAACCATCCAAAGTTATTAACCTAATCAAACCATAGCAAGTAATGACTTATTACATGTCCAACAAAATATAGTTCGAATGACAGTAATATAAAGAAGTCCAGTCCAACATTCAAGCGCTTATGCTTGGCTCCCCTCCCAGTCAACGACCTTTTCTTTCCCTTTCCTTGTACCTGCATTCTCCTCTGAGGATAGAATTAGGGCGTTAGATCAACTGCGCCCAGTAGGTTCCCGATCAGGGCTACCACATGATTAGCATATAAAACATGCATATATATCATAATACATGATTAGTAAAAATAGGTAAAACAATACTATGAAGTATGCACATGCAATGAGACCCTCCCATCATGTACATTCATAGCCATCACTTGACGTGCCACGTACCGACAAAGTAATTCACAATACACTTCCATCTCTTCATCACTGACTGATTCATATCACGTAGTAGTCCTCCTGGCGGGACTCTCATCGCCTAAGGAGACCATTGTGACTATGACCATCATGTTACTCCTCCTGGCGTGACTTGCACCCCCGAAAGAGGACGTAACCCATAATTGTAACACTGTAGAACCTCATTCATCATCCCATGTCTATGCATGAGATGCCAATGCTTGTATGCCATTTGTTAATGCATAATATATCATTCGAAACCACATAAAATAAACAAGAGTCTCATAAGAAAACTAGGGTAAAACTGTGGTTACAAGTAGGTAGGAAACCTACTTAAACTTTGCTTAAGTGTCTGTTCCTTTTTGTGCTTCACCTGGTCATGACTCGCCCGCCTTTAACGTTCCGTTACCTTGTTATGTAACAGTAAATCAATACTTAATCTACTTGATTCCTAATCAAGTTTAAGTCTCATATACCATATCGTGGGGTTCGGCCATGCCCATGGCCGGACATCACCCACTTTAATTTGATCTCTCCTTTATTTAATCCTCATTAGCCATTACTTATTACAAACATATCTTGGTAGGGTTCGGCCATGCATCATGGCCGAACCATACCACTAGGGTTTTGGCCCACAAATCAATTCCTTTGGTCAAGCCTTTCATATTGAACTTTGACTAGTATTTACGGTTTTGCCATTGACCTTAAACCATATTGAAACTAACATCCATAACTATTCCACCTTAGTGGGGTTCGGCCATACTACTTGGCCAAACCTCACCACCTTTCTTTGGTCCTTTACATCATACATACATACCTCTCCCATTCATTATGAATTAGCACAAAGTCCATCAATAATCATTGGTGGGGTTCAGTCATACTACATGGCCGAACCTCACCCTATGTATTTTTTTATCCCATACTTCCTTATCTATCATGCTTGGTTATTTACTGATATTAAATACATAATATACATACATAATTCTTGAATCAAAATCATACAACCCAATCATAATCTCCAACAAAACAGTCTATGGGGTTCGGCCATTCATATGGCCGAACCCTATGATCCTCCCACTCAATGATCCATCATTTGTTTACAAGTTAGGCTCTACTCTTTAGCCATGTTAACTACATGATTCAGCCATCCCATGGCCACCCAAAACAGTAACCTTTTTTTCCATTTAAATCACGTAAGACTCTCCACCATTGGTATGGTTTTTATCTCTCCAAAAACCATACGAAATTATCAAATACTTTTATGGGGTTCGGCCATCCCATGTGGCCGAACCCTATGCCCATTTGTTGGACCTTTTTAGCTTACATCTTAGGTCTAGTTAAACATACAAAAACAGTCCATCATTTTGCATGATTAAACTTACAAAAACCATCATAATAACCATATTATATCATGGGGTTCGGCCAACCTAAGTGGCCGAACCCTATGGCCCATATCTTCTATCTTTGAATTCTCATCATACAATTTTTAAAACATTGATTAATTTGGCCACAACATATATTTTGAGTCTCCTTAAGTCATGTACAAATCTCCATGGTTTTTGTATGGTTTTTAGCCTTCAAAACCATCAAACCAACCAAAATAATCTCATGGGGTTCGGCCATCCCATGTGGCCGAACCCTATGGTCCATTTCCATCTTTTAAACCATCAATATTCATATTCTAAACCCCTGGTAGATTCGGCCATCTCATGGCCAAATCATATTCCATGTAACCCATTTTACAATAAAACTCTATGGATTACATACCAATTTTCCAAGCTTCCTTCTTGCCTTTTGATCCTCTTGCTTCCTTCCTTCTTTCTTCCTTAGTCTCAGCTGATTTAGAAGCATGAACCAATGGTGAAATCACTAAGGTAAAATTCGGCCAAATGAGAGTGTTCATTCCTTTTGTATTTCAGCCCCCAAAACCCCTCCACTCCCTCATCAATTCTTGCATAAAACGATGGGTCTTGGGTGCTATCCAACACCCCTTGGCACCTACCAATGCAGCCATTCAGCTCTCCATGTATCTCATCTCAATCCCATCCATTTGTATTTAACTTAGCATGAAAATCACCAAAACAAGTCCCCAACGTGTGGGACTTGTTTTGGTTGGTTTGAGACCAAGCCACCTCTTCATATTCCCTTCAACTCACTGATTTACAGCCCCTTTGATTTCCATTTTGATTCACTTGAACTCAGGGTCCTTTTTGATTTCCATCTCAACTCACCAAACTCACCATACTTAATGCATTTCATTTAATGCACATGAGTTAACTCACACTTGATTTAATTCCAACTCACTTCAGTCCTACTCAAACTGATTTAACTCATGTTTTAGCCCCCTTGAGGGTCCACACGGTCAACCATAGTCAATTCGACCCGTTGGGTCCACTTTTAGCTCTTTGACCCGTTTTTGACTCCATGACCCAATTATGGGTATTTTAGTCATTTGTAATTGGTTTTTACATATGGGTCAGGCCTACCCATTTTTCCTCCACTTGATTTCCAATCAAATCAGCCTAACCCCATTTAATTTAAGTTCACAAACGGTCAAATAATCCAGTAAGACCCGATGGGTCCCATTTGGGCCCTTTGACCCATTTAGCCATTTTTGACCCAATTGATGTAAATTACCCATCCAATCAAACTTAACATTCATAATATGCTCATATGATTTTAATTTGAGCAATGGGCCCCACTATTTCCTTACTTAACATCACAAAATAATTAATTTAACACCTCAGGGGCATTTTGGTAATTATCCATTTGATTGAGAAATTGGGGTGTTACAAGTCAAGGTTAGGGTTTTTCATAATTCATCCAATCATAGTATTATCATAGCATGGGTTCAGATTTAATCTTATGGTTGTTTTGTTTCAATACATAACCATCCTTTGGATGGATTTACAACTCCATGGCCTTGTAACAATTTTGGCCATTCATTCCAACCAATCATGCAATCCGTGGATTCCTTAGATTAATCCCCATTTTATTAAGTCTAGACATACCTTTCTTGAATCTCCTTCTTTTCTTTTGGTCTTTCGCTTCTTCCTTAGCTCTTCTTCTCCTTTCTTTGTTCTTCAAAGTCTTCAAGTGTATGGAGGTAGAAGTGAGTGAGAGAGAGAGAGAGAGAGAGAGAGAGAGAGAGAGAGAGAGAGAGGAGTGGAGAGAAAACTCTTGTCCAAGAGAGGACGGGTCGGCCAAGGGGTTTGAAGTGCCCTTTGGTTTGTGTTTTTGTATTAAAGCTTAATATCTTCCCTTCATATTCTCATAATGGTTTGGCCTAACCAAGGAGGCCCTTGGTTTAACCAAAGAGGCCCTTGGCTTCCCAAGTGTTTAAGTACAATGTACTTAGAAAGATAACCCATCCTTTAATCTCCACCCTTGATCTTCCTTTAGATGAAATCCTAGCCTCCCATCTCATCCCTTCATCTTCTCAACTTAAGCAAAACCCTTAATTCAAGACTTAAACTCAAAATGTGGCTGACCAAGTCAACTCATGTCATGGTCGACTATGCATGTGGTGACTTGGTCACCACATGGCACTTGGGTCCCACCTTGGCCATGTCACTTGATGACGTGGCATCCTTGTTTAGTTGGCTTCCATGTGATGACATGAATGCCACATGGCAATGCCACATCACTCACACGCCACCTCACTTGAAGAGGTGGAGTTTAATGCATTAAATGCTCTAACTTATCCAATTCAACTAACTTAACTAAATTTACCCAATTATTTTAAAATCAAGGTCACCCATGACCCATTGGGTCTTAATTGGGTAATTGACCCATTTCCTTGCCCATCTAATGTCCATTTCAACTTTTTAATTTCAAATTCAATTAAATTGAAATCCAAATGGGCCAATCCAATAATTTTATAAACTAAGGAAAATCCGGAGTGTTACAAGACTCAGTTCTGCTAAGTTGAACCAAGCACTGCCTTTGGTTGTCTTCCCTAGAAAACATCCCTTTCTTTGCTCACGGTTGCTCTCTAAGAAATCAGATCTGAGAAGGCTAGTTGCAACCTATCACTGGCCAGCTTCGCGGTCTTGCCATCTACCCACAAACACATCATTAGTTCAAATCTAGCCTCCTAGACGACTGTTGTGTCTTAAATTTATAGTTGCAAGCGTGTGAACCATTTTATATATAGTGTTATGAGTGTGAGGTCAAACCCAAGGGAATTTTGGATGATACATCCAAAATATTTTAAAATATATAGCAATGATATTTAAAAGTTATAAAATCTTGGAATCGAATCTAATAATTTTCTTATCTTGGAAATAAATCATAAATATAGAATTAGTCTAATCATAGAGAATCAAACTAAAAATAGATTTTTTATCGAAAGTTGGAAACTAAGCAACTAAAATACCAAACCCATGATTAAGATGGTGGACTTAATCTAGAAAATTAATAACAACCATATTTTACTTAGAATAAGCAAAATTAAAATACACACATCTAATTCCAACTTAGTTCACAGTTTAATAAAAAATGAATTTATATAAAAAACAAAAATAAACAAAATATATACATATGTACAGTTGGACAAAGACAAATATTCAAGCCGGCATCATATCCCATATAATATTTATGAATTAAAATTCTAAACCCTTGTATGCTAGAACACGATTGACCCGAGGGGAGTGGGGTTGGGGTTGTTGAATAGGTCAATCTGAGTTTCCATGGTGTTTACAAATTTTTTGATTGTTTCGAGTAAAAGTGCTACAGATATTAATCAACAGATTTGTTAAGTGTGATAAATTGTTTATAATTTCTTTAAACGATCACACTAAGTTTATAACCCTTTGCATATTGCTTGATTATCGATGCTTATTCACAATGTCTAAAATAAGACAATCAACATGCAAAGTGATGTGTGTTGAGAAGAGTACTTAAATACTAAATACAAACACACAAAGATCAAACACTATAAGACAAAATTTATAGTGGTTCGGTTAGCCAACCTACATCCATTGTTACGACTTGCTCAAATTTGAGCTATCCCCAAATCCACTAAGTGGGGAATTACACCCTCACAATTAGAGTAGGAATTCCACCTCACTCAATCGACTGGGAATTCCACCCACCACTGTGACAGATATGACGCTCTAGAATTTTTTATAGTGGTTCCGGAGCCAATGCCTCCTTAATCCACTTTCATAGGACAAAGATTTTAAATAAAATTAAAACCAAGAAGCACTTCTTTTGAAGCTCTCACTTGATGATGTGTGCTTTTCGAAGATCCACCCATTGTGTGCCGACATTCCTCCTTCTAGCAATCGTATAGCAATCACAATTCCAGGGTGACTAGGAAACTGATTGTACCAAATCTTTCCTACTTTATTATCCTTTCCTCTATCTCACAAACTCAATCCATATGATTGCTTGTAATAGATTCTCCAAGTGTAAGCACAAGTGAGAGTGATCCTTTTGTTGGCCTATGTTTAAGCTCACTGATAATGATGACGGTCCAACGGATTTGCCAAAGGATAGTAACTGGTTGCACAATGATTGGTATTTATAGACAAGGCAACCAGTTTCAGCAACGGTCATGTACCAACAGGTCGGGAGCACCGAGGGGTCAGTGGCTAAAAAATTACCGTTCAACAACCCGACCATTGAGCATTAATTGCACTCCCAAAGGTATAATTCTTTCCTGGTCGACAGGTCGGTGTCACTGATGGGTAGACTAGTCATGTCACCGAGAGGTCAGTCCATACGAGAGGCTCAGGTCTGGGGTAACACCATGCTGATAGAGTTTCAAGTCCAGAAACTAGTCTTACCCAGACTGACCTGCGCAATTTACCGAAGGGTCGGTACTGGTACTCTCAATCGGTCTTGAACTACCGATATGTCTATTCTCTCGAGACCTCACCTATGTTCTAAGTTCCAGAACTCATAAGTCTTTATCGAAAAATCATTGACCACGAGGGGTCATTTCAGCCTTTCACTGAGGAGTCGGTGAATACGAGACTCTCGATCAGAGGCACACGCAGAATGACAGTTCTATGATCCAAAACCTTTGTCAATCTGGCCGACTAGTCTTTGACTACGATGGGTTGATCATGTCTCCACAGAGGGGTCGGTGAGGACGACTTGTCGAGCTGACAGTGAAATCAAATACATATTTCCAAGTTGGGTTCCAATTCACTGGCAAGCTTACTCTCTAGGCTTTTAATGATTTTACCATTTGTTCAACTAAGGCTAGAATGGTCCTCTTAAGGTGTGGGTACATCCACTCTTAAAAGAGCCTGAGACTGGAAAAATCAAGTTCCACCAATCCGAAAAAGGGTTCCACTTTTCATTGAGAATCCTTAAAATAAATTCCAACATAAAATTTATAGATAGAATAAAAATAAATTCAAACAATGACCATGTAGTAATTGAAAATTGGCTGCTTTGAATTTTATTTAATGATGGGAAAAGATTTAGAATTACATTAGAAGGAACTCAATTTGAAAATACAAGAATTACAATGCATAAATCAGAAATTCACCAAACTGAAAAATTCCTTGTGAAACTTGAATTCTGCACAGCCTCCTCTTGACTTTCTCCTCTCCTATTTCAATGCATAAGTTTATGCTCTGGTCAAATTTTCTATGTCCCAGGACCACTATTTATAACTTTAAGAGGATGAAGAATGAAATAGAGCAACCAATGTGGGACTTTTGTTTCACACGAATTTTGGAGTTTTTTTTTTTTTTCATATAATCGTTTGGGGTATGAACGAATGGAGGGTGGGAAATCTCAATGGATTTTGGATTCTATCTTGCTGACTCAGCTTGCTTAATCCAAAACCTATTTTTTCACTTTTTTTCTCGCCTCCACAATACTCCATACAATTCTTTCCTGTGTGTAATTTCCCCATGTGCATATCACAATCCAAACTAGCCTCCATACGATTTTTACACATGGGATTTTGAGAAAACTTCTCCACAAATTTCTTTTCCAAAAATCTCTCTCCAAAATTCCAATCAAATTTGATTTCTCTCAATCAATTTTTAATGTGCATTGTACGCCAATTGCAAATTCCCATTTAGCTTAGACAAATTTTTATTAGAATGTTTGGCAAAAATCTCTCTTTCAGGACACATGGTAATCTCACGATCCATTCAAATTTTATTTGCCACATCACCAATTTCGAATTGCAAAATTTGAATCCTTTGGGCTTGAGATTGACTTGGGCTTGGGCTATTAAAGTCAGGCTTGATTTCTTGATGGACTTTGGCTCATAAACTTCAAATGCATGATTGGTCTTTAGGCTTGAACATTGGGCCCACTTAGTATGTTGTGAATTTTTCCACCTTTTCAATTTAATAAATCTAGAAAAATATTATCATAATTCAAATTCTCATAAATGGACTTGAATTATAATATGTTAGTGCCCCGGCTTGCCAAGTCACATATTTGTGAATTCCATGACTCAGGAGAAGAATTGCCTTGGAAGATTGAAGCAATGAATCAAGACTTAAGTGTGGTGAAGATTGAATCAAGAGTGAAGCATTGGAAGATCAAGTGCAAGATTCAAGCATCTCCATGTGAATGGCAATCACAAAAGGTAATTGGTCATAAATGACTTTAGGGTGGACCCAACACACCTAGGATGACTTGGACAAGGTTTAGGAATCAGATTGGTAAAATCTAATCAACCTAGTGGACCATGACAGCCAACAGAACCAGATGGAATCAAAATTACATAACTGATAAACTGTTTGGACGACACATCATGTCTAGCGACCCATCACCAAGGATAGGGATGACCCTTTGTGGTCTAACGATCCATCTTCTGGAATGACAAAGGTTCTGGTTGGAAAGACACTATCAAACTAGTCTGTTGACAGGATGATATTATCGTTGGCACGACCCATCGTATGGAACATGACCCACCACCGGGTTCACGATCTATCGGCTGAGATTTTTAATGTTCTGGTTTGAACAAATATTGTCAAACTCAGCTGGCCCAAGGACGATCCTATCGTCAAGTGGCGACCCATCGGCACTCGACTCCACTATCTATTATGCGTTATCTTTTTCTATCTGTTGGGACTGTACTAAATGCTAACAATCACATTGCAACTACAAATTTTTAAGTCACGATCCATCGTGGTGCCATGACCCATTGCCATGTTATTTCAGAATTTTTTTCTGTCTGCCTATTTATTCTCCAAACATTGTTGAGTTTGGTTGGAACCCTTCACATAGGAGAATCCTAAGGCATTCTCAGAGATCCCAACCTCTCCCAATATCTCTCTAAGTACTATACTTGGTGAACCATTTGAGAATCCAATCAAATACTTTGATTGAGATCAAGGGAGAGAGAAAAACAAAGTCTCAGTTTCAACATGCAAATCCATAATCCTAGAACCTTCTCCCAAAACTTCTGGTTGCTCATACATTGGCACATCTTCTTCACAAAGGACATCAATTGGGAGGACTCTACGAGAATCTTGCGAGCTAAAAAAAATAAGTGCTTTCTAAGCTTGATTTTATTTTAAATCATCTTGTTAAGTAGAATAAAGAGTGTTTTTGAACCACTATAAAAAATAGAGGGATAAGGATTAGACCAGGGTTAGTCAGACCTTTCAAAATTAGGATTCGAGTTGGGTGAAAGTCCCACTCTATTTGAGTGAGGCGTAATTCCTTCTCTATTCGTGAGGGTGTAATTCCTAACATAGTGAATTTGGGATAACCCAAGGTTGGGTGAGTCCATTAGTGGATGTAAGAGAGATTTACTCGGAACCACTTTATATCGGGTGTTTGGTTTACTTCTGTGATTGCTCTAATATTTGCACACTTTCTTATCACAAAACACTTATCTCTCGATTAATCGTGTTTATTCTATTGGATTTATTTTAATTAATCAAGAAAATTTGGAAGACCATAAAAATCGGGCATTGTCTTATTCACTCCCCCTTTAGAGACAATCTTGTTCTAACTCCGGGAACTTTCAATTGATATGAGATCGCTGTGTGCTCTTTATAAAGGATCTAACCATCCGAGTTGATCTTAGTGTTAGAACATCAAATATGGATGCCAGAAAAATTATCTACAAATCTCTATTGTTTGTGTACTCTATCTTGATTTATTTGAAAACAAAAATAAAGAATATATTGGCATATTTTGATGAAAATGATTGGATCTCTATCCAAATTGATCTCATTGAAAGTATTTCAAAATCCTTAGATGGTCCTACCTCCCATAATCTAGTGGATAATGTTTCTTGTGTTTCCAATGGAAAAGAAAAGTAATATCAATATAAATGTATTTCAGATATGGAGAATCAAGAAAGAGGTGAAAATATAAAATATTTTATTGCCTCCATTTCAAGTGATCAAGGGGATTCCACAAGTGATGAAGAGGATGATGAAGATAATGAAGAGGGTGATGACCTCCAAGAGTCCTATAATGCTTTGAACCTTGTGTTAGTGCCCCGGCTTGCCGAGTAACCTATTTGTCAATTCCATGACTTAGGTGAAGCATTGTCTCGAAAGCTTAAGCAATGATCAAGACTCAAGTGATGAGGATTGAATCAAGAACTCAAGCATTGGAGGATCAAGTGCGGATTCATCATCACTATGTATGACAATTACAAAGGTAATTTGGCCATAGATGACTTTAGGGGAAACCTAACACCTGAGAATGACCTTACCTAGGCTTAGTTGACTATGTTCATAATGGACATAAACAAGCATAGAGGTTGCTTGACAGTGAATTGGATCCCAACTTGGAAATATGTATTTGGTTTCACTGTCAGCACGACCAGTCATTCTCACCAACCTCTCGGTAGACACATGATAGACCCATCCTGGTCATAGACTGGTCGACCAGATTGACAGGGGTTCTGGATCATAGAACTGCCATTCTGGATATGCCTCTAATCGAGAGTCTCGTATGAACAGACCCCTCGGTGATGAGCTTATCAACCCATCGTGGTCATCAACTCCTCGATCTGAAGAAGGTGAGTTCTGGGTCTTAGAACTCAAAGGGGTGCTCTCGGGAACACAGACCCATGGGCAGACAGATCGGCCGAAAGTACTAGGACCGAACCCTTGGTGGGGAAGACATGTCGTTCTGGGCAGGACAAGTTTCGGGACTTGAAACTCTGTCGGCAAAGTGTTGTCCCAGATCGAGACTCTCGTATAGATCGACCCCTCGGTGCCATGGTTGTCGACCCATCAGTGACACAAATTTGATGGTAGCCTAACATCAGATCAATCTTGGAGAAATGGCTGAAGCCTCTGAGTTGATCGAACAAATCATCAATTCTAGGTAGAGGGTACTTGTTCCTGACCGTCAGCTGATTCAGTTCTTGTAGTCCACACACATCCGAAGAGTACCATCTTTTTTTTTTACGAATAATACAAGTGCTCCCCATATGAGGTGTTGTGCCAGATGCATCCTAGTCTGAGCAACTCATCAATTTATTTATTTAGCTCAGTCATTTCTGCTGGGGCCATCCGGTAATGCGGCAATGATATAGGAGTAGTGCCAGGATAAAGTTCAATCTCGAAGTCAATCTCCCTTTTTTGGAGGCAAACGAAGGAGTTCTGTCGGAAATACCCTTGCGTAGTCTTTCACTACAGCAGGTAGTTCATCCATTGGTGCCTTGTCTAGTCTGATGCTGTTCAGTACGAGATGGTTCATTTCTTCATGTAATCTCCTAGTCATACGAATGCTCTGTCTGTTGGCATGTACTAAAACCGTTTTCCCTCAGGTGACCAAAATATCACCCTGCGAAAATGATAGTCAATGCAAGCCTCGAAGGTAACCAACCAATCCATGCCAAATATAATGTCGTATTCTGTCATCTCGAGTACCAGATAGTTGAATTTAAATCTGAACTCAGCAAGTTCAGTGTCTACAGAGGTGCAGATTAGACCCAGTGATGTGTCACCAATAGGGGATACAATAGTAAGTGCAGTGGACAGTTGTTGTACTAAGGTACCAGTAGCATATATGAAGGTAGCAGATATAAAGGAGTGGGATGCTCCTGAATCAAATAATGCAAAAGCATAAGAACTACCAACTACTGCTGTAATGACCCGACTCAACATTTCTTTGGGTCTTAGAGAGTTTTGTGGATCTTCGGGTTGTTTTTTGTGTTTTGGTGGCAATGGGGAGAGTGTGGGCCCCGTGGTAGGCCCTAGATTGCTTGATTTCGAGCTCGAAAGCTCGAAGGGCATTTTGTAATTTTGTGAATATTATGTAAATTTTCATGAAAAAAAAAAGATGTTGAAAATCACACATTTTCTCACTCGAGACGTTTGGCAGTCGAGATTTTTTCGGGTTTTTAGTTTCATTGTATTTCTTTTTCTTTTGAAAAGAAATTATTTTAAAACCTTGGTATTTAATTTTATTTATTTTTTTTTTTAGGAAAAAGGGGGACTAAAACTCTAAACCCTAATTCCCCAACCCTAACCCTTAAAAACCATGTTTTTGTAGCACTGTAGCGTTCCAGCTACAGTGCCGCCGCACATGTTCGGACCCCCCTCTCTTCTCTCTTCTGATCCCTCTCTCTTCCTTCTCTCACACTTCTCCTTCCCCTCCGCTGTTCCAGCTGATCCCAGCCTCAGCCCTTGCTGCTTGAACCTTCGTCTTCAGCTGCCGGATTTTCCCCCCTTCTCGCTTTCTTCTAAGTACCCCCTTCTTCCCTCTTTTCCCCTTTTCTCTCTTGGGTTTTCCTTTTTCTTTTCCTGATTTTCCATTGATTTCCATCGTTTTCCTCATTGGCTTTCCACTGTTTTCCCTTGTTTTACTTGACTTTCCCCGATTTCTTTGATTTTTCCTAGATTTTTCATTTCTTTTCCTCCCTTTCTAAACTCGTTTGGGTAACTAGGTTGACTCGGCTGATCCCGAGTCAACTCAGTTAAACTTCTGAGTTAACCCAAATCCTTGGGCTTGGGTTGTACTCGACCCAACCCAACCAGTCTTGGCCTAGGTTCGGCCAAGCAGTCTGTCCTGGACTTGGCCCAGTCCAATCCCAGTTAGACTCGGCATGGTCCCAACGCAACCAGCCTTGGCCCATCCCTGTTCTGGTAGGCCCAGCCCTTGGACCCGACCCGTTTTCGGGCTAAGCCCAGTTTGGCTTGTTTTGGACCCAGAACAGTTTTAGGCCTGTTTTTAGTCCGGATTCTTTTTAGCCCGTTTTACCTTATTCACTTATTTGTTCTTCCTTGTTTCAATAGATTAAGTTCCTTCAACCCATCAAGCCGTTTTTCGCTTCGGACTTTCGACTCCACACACACTGTGAGGGGACTTATTACTGTTTTAGCATACATTCGCATCTGTTTAACCTTTGACCTTGAACATGTAGTGACTTGAATGGAGCCCTTCATTTATCAAGCCACTCGGTAAGGGAACCATTGAAATGAACATGTGGCAAGGGACCCGTTCGGGTGCACTCATGTCAACTATATACGATTAATGGAGAATTGTGATTGGATGGATAATTTTTGAACTTGGAAACTTGCGGGTAACATACTGTTTGTTTAATTATTACATGGGATTGAATTTATGATGAGAGTGAGATATGCGTTGGATAATAGACATGATGTTCAAAAATTGTTGATGATATGCTTGTGTTCTATCATACTGTGTATGTGAATTTATGATGGGAATGAGATGTACGTTTGGTTTTGAGCATGATGCTTGAAAGTTTATTGATGAAATGTTGTGTGATTATCTATAATATGTGAACATTGTAATGCCCCGTCCCTTTTCACTCGCCGAAAATCAGAGTATATATATATTTTTTTAAAATAAAAGAGTGACAAGAGAGTGGGACGTCACAACGTGAGCTAAGTCCGAGCTTCCAAAGCCCAACCCTTAACTGGCCAACCGTACGTGTGCGTGGACTATGCCACTAAAACAGTTCACACGTACCAAGTTAAGCTTGCAGAATGTAAACTGTAGATGCGGAATTATAATAGAATCTATCCTATCAATTATTAAATAGCAAGGAAGTACATCACTTAATTAATAAATACCATAACTTAGAATGTCCAAAAGTAAAGTCCAAACCATAACAAGTAGTCTAAATTATTACAGTCCAACAAGCTAAGCTACTCAAATTACATTTCCATAAATGAAACTTAAATAAGTGAAACTAACTCCTCCAAGCTCCTAAGCTTGACTTTGGTCACGTCCTTCACTTCCTCCATTTCTTGCGTCATCGTCTAAGATAGAAGTAGGGCGTTAGACAACGCCTAGTAGGTACTTCGAGTAGGGTCAACACATGGATTAGTATAAACAAAACACATAGATATAAGTAGATCAAAAACCATGCAAGTAAATGCCATGCCATGGGTGTCATATGCCATGAGTCCCACCCATCATCCATATCATCATCACATAATATCCCTCTTGATGGAAAAGGCACATCAAGGTATCCCCACGTTTGTTTATCGGTCGCCCCGACTGAGCATGGACTCCGGTTACAACCACAATCAAATAATGTCCCGCTTGATGGAAAAGCCTCATCAAGGTATCACAATCTCATAGTATCCCTATTGATGGATAAAGCACATCAAGGTATCCCCACGTTAGTTTATCGGTCGCCCAGATGGAGCATGGACTCCGGTTACAACCACAATCACATAATGTCCCTCTTGATGGAAAAACCTTATCAAGGTATCACAATCTCATAGTATCCCTCTTGATGGATAAAGTGTAATAGCCCGAATTTTTGAATCAATATATATTTGGCATTCATTGATTTTAAATTGAATTTTGACATGATGGAATACCAAATGGATCAACTTTGGGACAAGGGTCCAAGAATGGCCCAATTGGGCCATGGATTGGATGAAATCCATCTAATGGGTCAATGAGGACTAATCGGGTCAAGGATGGTCAAATTGGGCCCAATACTCATTTGGGACCCAATGGACCCAATTGAGGTAAGCCTAAAGTAAGGAGGGAATTTAATTGGGCCATGGGCCCAATGTTTACCCAATAAACCATGAATTGGAATTAATACATGTAATTGGTCAATGGTAAGTAATCGGGTCAAAGATGGTCAATTTGGGTCAAAGAGCCATATGGGACCCAATGGGCCTAAGGTAGGTAAGCCCTAAGATAAATGGGTAAGACAAGAATATAATTGGGTCATGGACCCAATGGTAATCCAATTAAGATAAATTAAATGGATTAGATAATTATAAAATTATCTAAGTTAAGATGTATCAAGATTAAGTGATATGGCCAAATGGGGCCCACCTCCACCTCACCAATTGAGGTCGCGTGTGGACCAAGGAAAAAGTGGGGCCAACCATCATGGTTGACTTGGTCAACCATGGATAAATTTAAGAAGATTAAGGTGGATTAAGGTAAATTAGATGGATTAAAATTATTGTAAGATTACCTAAGTTAAAATTAATAGAATTAAAATAACATGGCCAAGTGGGGCCCACCGCCACCTCATCAAGTGAGGTGGCGGGTGGGGTAGATACATGTGGGGGCCGTCCACCATGGTTGGATTTATTAGATAGATAATTTAATGGAATTAAATTGGATGGAAATTAATTAACCTAAGTGAGGACTTAACTTAATTAATTAGGTTGATTAATTAGGGTCAACATAAACAAGTCAAAGAGGACATGGGAGCCATGCTTGGTAGTTGGGTCTCAACCACCACCACCAAAGTCAAGCTAGCCCATGCTTGGTGGGCGGGGAAGTTAATGTGGAGTCTAGGTTACTCCACCCACCTCCATCTCCTTTCCAACTAACCCATTTCACTCTAGCTCTCCTCTTACACACAAAGAAAAACCGTCCCTCCATGTTGCAAAGGAAAGAGTGAAGAAAACTTAGAAGAAAACTTAGAAGAAAAAGAAGAGAAGAAGAGAAGAAAAGAGGTGAAACCTTGGATTCACCACTTGAAGATCAAGAGCTACCATCTTCATCATCTTCCCCTCTTCCCCTCTCCCAAACCTAACTCTACTTTAGCCGACCCAAGCATGTCCCACCATTGATCAAGCTCATCTAGCCGATCAAACAAGGAGAGGAAGAAGAAAGGAGGCCAAGGAAGTCGACGGGAAGCGTCAAAGACCGGAGGAGTCGTCGGATCGTAAGTATATTCTAAACAAGAAATTTAATTTTTAGGGTTTTAAATTTTGGAATCCATTTCTTTGGATTGGATGGTGGCCAAACCATCATGCGCCACGGATTTAAAAATCCATCCAATGGTAGGATAATGAATGGATAAGATGGAGGAATGGATTAAGAAAGTGATAAAATAGAAGAACGGAATTTTTAAGTCTTTATTAAGCATAGGAAAAATTGGATCTTAATGGTTTAATGGGCCATAGGGTTCGGCCATGCTACTTTAATGGGCCATAGGGTTCGGCCATGTAGCATGGCCGAACCCCATGGTAAATGTGGGAGGATTTTAATTAGGGTTTGAAGGTTTAAAATGGTGGAGAATGATCTATGATAAATTTAAATGGACTTATTGAGTATAGAATGTGATGTTTAGATGGAATGAAAATGGTGATGATTTAGTGATTTTAAAATGGATTATTTTTGGGACAAAATTAATGGTTTTTATGAAGATCTTAAAGTTGGTGATAAATAGTAATTTTAATGGATGAAAAAGGGTAGAAATTAATGGAGGAAATAATAGTTGCAAATGGATTCCCAAAGTGTATGATATAAGTTTAAATGGACCAAATGAATGATATTATTGATTTTAAATGGAATTTTTTTAACGAAGAAAAATCATGGACAAATATTCATAGAACTTTGGTCTTAAATGGTTCTAAGAAAGGTGGGCCATGAACATGGCCGAACCCTATGGTAATGGTATGGGATTTTTAGACATGGAAAATAATGTGGAGGAATGGGAATTTGAATAGATGGGTAAGTATGGTATATAGTAATTTTTTTATGGAAATGAGGATTTAGATGGATCAATTTTTAGGCTAAGGTTAATGTATGTATCAATGCTTAGGAGTTTGTTTTAAAGGCCAAAATGAATGAAGATTAGCAATTTTAAATTGGATTATTTTGGGACAAAGCTTACTCTTTAAAAAGACATCCATAAAGGTGAGCCATGAACCATGGGTTCGGCCATGGTGTATGGCCGAACCCTATGGTGGTAATTGGTAATTTTAAAATGGAGAAGAATGATAGAGGTTAATGGAGTTTGTATGGTATGTGATGTTTTAAAAGGATGAAAAATGGGGACTTGAATGGATAATTTAAATTCATTAGAGATAGGAATTAAAGGGGGTAAAATGAACCTAAGGAAATGAAATTTAGGTATCATGGGTTCGGCCATGGTGTATGGCCGAACCCATGACCCATTGTATGGGCCACATCTTAGGCCAAATATGGAATTAGGTATGGGATTTAATTTTTACAAAATTAATTAAAATAGGTGATTGATGTTATAACGCTAGGTCATAGTCAATGAAACCCTATGTGGATTAGGAGCAAAATTCAATGCAATATGAAAAGAAACGTGTAGATGCTGCGTTTTAGGCTCGCTCATTTGAATCTTCGAAATGGTCAAAAATCGGATTTATGTATGTGATTAAACCAATGGATAATGGGCTAAGTTAAGGGCCGATTTTCGATAAACTTATAATGTATTTAAAGATCATTGAATGGACCTAGGGTTATGATTAGTTAGGAACTTAATCATGGATAACGTATGGACTAATTCGGTAAATGTAATAAGGTATCGGACGTCGCAAACGGTACGCGATCGGCGATCGGCTTATCGAACGGAAAGCGTAATGGAACGCGACACAGTATTCGGTAGGATTCCTACCTTTTTGTAAGCGATAGATATGTTATGGTATTTTAAATTATTTTGATTTGGCTTATGATAGATTTATGATTATGATTTATCTTATGATGAGTTATAAGTTTATGAAACATATGGTTTATATTTTAATATTATGCATTATATGGCTATGTATGATATGTCAAGTATATGGGTTACATATATATTACATAGCATAATGCACTACATCTCATGCATGGCATGGGCAGAAAAAAATAAACAAACTGGAGTCCATGCTCCATCGGGGCGACCGAGAATCAGACATGGGGATAGCCTGAGGGCTATAACCGGAGTCCATTCTCCGTCGGGGCGACCGTGAATCAGACATGGGGATAGCCTGAGGGCTATAACCAGAGTCCATGCTCCGTCGGGGCGATCGAGAAGCAAGCATGGGGACATTACATTGTATGATCATACGGATGATGGGTGGGACGCATGACATAAACACCCATGGCATAGCATTCATCACATGCTCATTTTGTTATATGTTATTTTATCAGTATGTGTGTTATTACTAATCCATGTGCTAGCCCTACTCGGAGTCCTACTGGGCTCGTTGACTAACGCCCTACTTCTACCCTAGCTGATGACGCAGGGGATGGCGGAAGCGGTGGACATGGCCAAGCTTAGGAGCTTGGGTAGCGTAGTCTTAGTTTATTTATGTTTACATTTTGAAGATGTAATTTTAAAGTAACTTAGCTTGTCGGGTTGTATAAGTTTACATTTCTTGCGATGGTTTGGACGTTACTTATGGACGATTACATTTTGTGATATAAATATGAACATAGGAGCATTTTGGTAATTCAATGTTGTATCTTCCCTTCTATCTAAAAACCGGTAGGATAGACTCTATTATCATGTTCCGCAATAACTATAAATCCGCGAGCTTACTTCCTACGCGTGAACCATTTTTGTGGACTTAGTTCCGTGCACGCGTGGGGTAGGCCAGTTAAGGGTCGGGCTTTAGAAGCTCGGACTTAACTCGCGTCGTGGCGTCCGCGCCCTCTCTCACTCTTCTATTTCAAAAAAAAAAAGTAGACTCTGATTTTCGGAAAACGGGTGAAAAAGGGCAGGGGGTTACAGTTGTTATCAGAGCGAAATCGAAAGAATGAATCTCTCGAAGTATGATTAAGACGGTTGCATGTCTCACTGACAGCTAAGAATCCCAACTGACCGACTCTTCGGAGTCCGCTGCACGGGGGCCGGATTAATCTACTTCGATTGACTCAGACTGAAACATTCAATCTGAGCGCCACATTTGACGTAAGAAAACGATAGTAAGGGAAGTACAATATAACATTGATAGATTTATCAAACGTAGGAAAATTTCCCCCAATTTCACAAAAATGGACAAACATAGCTAGATGAGAAGTTTTCCCCAAACCAAGTATGCTTATTTGGCAGCCTTCCCCAAATGAAAGAAACGATATTCGATACTGAAGAATTTTCTCCCAAGAATGAAGTATACTAAATCAATAATTCTCCCCCAAATTGAAGGAACATTTGATACTTACGAAAATTATTCCAAACTATGAACATGACAATGTTGTAAAGGAACTAAGGCAATGAATATTGTGCAATGACTTAGGAAATGCCGCCAAAGAAAAGAACCCGTCGCAACCCCCGAGCGGAGAGAGAGGTAACACCCCCTCGACAGGAAGAAGAGGTACCACCACCTCATACAGCCGAGGGACAAAATAGTATAAACGTAGAGGGTGTACCTCCCGAGTTGAAAGACATAGTTCAAGCGGCAATCGCTTCTGTCTACAACAACATTCAAGCGGCAATGCGACCGCCAGCGACTCCAATAAACGGAAGATGGTCAAGGACTTCCAACAACAACGCCCTCCCTACTTCAAGGGAAAGGAAGGGGCTGTGGGAGCGGAACACTGGTTAAAAAGAATCAACCAAATCTTGAATTTACTCCAGATTTCCAGTACTGCTGATAAAATCTTACTGGTCACATCCCAACTGATCGAGGATGCCGGTAGTTGGTGGGAAGTGGTAGAAAAGCGACAAGCACTAGTACCGGAAGGAGAAAGAATCCCCATGACATGGGAGTGGTTCTCAACCACCTTCCTAGAGCAATTTTTTCCGGAAGAGGAAAGAGAGAGCTAGACTGAAGCCTTCATCTCATTGGTACAAGGCAACATGACAGTGGCGGAGTATCACAGAGAATTTCTTAAGCTGTCTATCTATGGGTTCTATATGGTGGATACTGAACACCGAAGGGCCCGCAAGTTTGAACGGGGCCTTCGGCCAAGCATCAAGACTAGAGTGACCATTTTCAAAGAGCCCACACTGGCAGGGGTAGTTAGTAGGGCCACCATTGCAGAACGGGAACTAAATGAGATAGTGCGGTTCGACAACCGCCGAGGGCAGGGTGGGCGGGGAACATTCCAACCCAACAAGAAATGCCGCCCGAATCCTAGCAGGCCCTCACCCTCCACGGGATCTACCGGGGGCTTCCGTCCCAATCAGCCCTCCTCATCAACATCAGTCACACAGGTTCCCCGGGGTGGGAACACATGTTACCAGTGTGGCCAATAGGGCCACTTCAAGAGGGATTGTCCACAGATCAACCGACCCTCTAACTCCAGGGGTGCCTTCCGCCCTCCAGCTAGATCAACTCAGTCACAGGGAGGCAGGACATATAATCAGGCTGGGCGGGCACCAAAACCTGCAGGAGCTGGACGACTCTTCACCATACCATCTCCAGTAGCAGTGGACCGTTCAGTGATGCAAGGTATGGCTGTAATTGGTAGTTCCTATGCTGTTACTTTATTTGACTCTGGGGCATCACATTCATTCATATCTGTTGCATTCATATCTGCCACGGGTACACTAGTACAAAACCTGTCCACATCACTCACCATTGTATCCCCCGTCAGAGACACATCATTAGGACTAATATGTACGGCATTGAACACGAAACTCGCGGGATTCAGATTCGAGTTCAATTATTTAGTAATCGATATGGCAGAATATGATGTCATATTTGGCATGGACTGGTTGACTACATATCAGGCTCATATTGATTGCCACCTTCGTAGGGTGATATTTTGGTCACCCGAGGGAAAACGGTACGTGGTACACGCTGACAGGCAGGGTATCCGTAGAAGGCTGCAGGAGGAATTGAACCATTTCGCCTTGAACAGCCTCAGACTATATAAGGCACCAATGGTTGAACTTCCGGCGGTAGTAGCAGATTCTGCCGAGGTATTCCCAATAGAACTCCCTGGTTTGCCACCCAAGAGGGAGATTGACTTTGAAATAAAATTATACCCGGCGCCACTCCACTGTCATTACCCCATTATAGGATGGTACCAGCTGAGATGACCGAGCTGAAAAAGCAAATTGATGAACTACTCAGACTGGGCTTTATTCGGAACAGTACATCCGCATGGGGAGCCCCAGTGTTATTTGTGAAAAAGAAAGACGGTACCCTACGAATGTGTGTAGACTATAGGAAATTAAATCAGTTGACGGTCAGGAACAAGTATCCCCTACCCCGGATTGATGATCTGTTTGATCAACTTAAGGGTTCCTCTCATTTCTCCAAGATTGACCTGATGTCCGGATACCATCAAATCCGGGTTAGAGAGGAGGACATAGAGAAGACTGCCTTCAGGACACGGTATGGTCTATATGAGTATGTAGTCATGCCGTTTGGGTTTACTAATGCACCGGTGGCGTTCATGGACCTGATGAATAGGATATTCCGTCCATGCTTAGATCAGTTTGTGATCGTATTCATCTATGATATTCTGATCTACTCCAAAAGTCAGAATGAACATGCCGAGCACCTACGGATAGTCCTAGACACTTTGCGGAAGAACCAATTGTATGCCAAAGCCAGCAAGTGTGAATTTTGGCTATCTGAAGTTAGCTTCTTGGGGCACATCATATCAGAGGAAGGTATAGCCGTGGACCCGGCTAAGGTTGCAGCAGTCAAGGAATGGAAAGCGCCGACAAATATGACCGAGATCCGCAGTTTTCTGGGATTGGCCGGTTACTATCGAAAATTCATCATGGACTTCTCCAAGATTGCGGCTCCACTTACCCGACTCACTCAGAAAGGAGTCAAGTTTGAGTGGTCCAATCTGTGCAATCAAAGATTTGAGGAGCTTAAGGAGAGGCTTACGACCGCTCCTATTCTGATCTTACCGGAAAGAGGCAAAAGTTATGAGGTGTACTGCGATGCCTCTGGTGAGGGACTGGGGTGTACACTAAGTCAAAGTAATCGTGCGGTGGCGTATGGATCAAGACAGTTGAAAATTCATGAACACCATTATCCCACACATGATCTAGAACTAACAGCGGCGGTCTTCGCTCTCAAAAGCTGGAGACACTACCTCTATGGGGAAAAGTTTGAGGTGTTCTCGGATCAGAAAAGTCTGAAATATTTATTTGATCAGAAAGAACTCAACATGAGACAGCGCAGATGGATGGAGTATCTGGCAGATTATGAGTTCGCACTTCGATATCATCCGGGAAAAGGAAACAAGGTAGCGGATGCTCTCAGCAGCTTGTCACATGCGACAGTCGCCAGCATGATCAGGACGGAATGGGAGGTATTGGATACCATCAGAGAATTTAAACTCTACCTCAATGATCATGGAACCATATATAATCTGATCATACGATCCAACATGGTCTCTGAGATTGAACGGGAGCAACGGACAGATCCAGAGGTGGAGGAGATTTGGGCTTAGATGTCTACCGGTGAGGTCGTACCGGAGTGGGAGTTACGACCCGGACAGGGTCTTATGTTCCGAGGCAGGACATACATGCCTAAGAATTGCAGAAGAGAGTTGCTAATTGAAGCACACCAAACCAAACTCTCTATCCACCCGGGCAGCACCAAGATGTATCATGATCTTAAGAGGCACTATTGGTGGCATGGGCTTAAGAAAGACGTAGCAAAGTTTGTTGCTCGTTGCTTAACCTGTCAGCAGGTTAAGGCAGAACATCGGAAACCACCGGGTTTACTCGCACCCTTACCGGTGCCAGAATGGAAATGGGAACACATATCCATGGACTTTTTAAAAGGGTTGCCAAGATCATCCAAGGGCAACGATGCAATATGGGTCATAGTGGACCGGTTGACCAAGTCTGCACACTTCCTTCCCATAAAGATGACAGATTCATCAGAGACTTTGGGTCGACGGTACATCCGGGAGATCATCAGGTTACATGGCATTCCCCGGTCTATTGTGTCCGACAGGGATGGCCGATTCACCGGTAGAGTATGGCAGGGCTTGCAGTCGGCTATGGGAACCGACGTATTAACTAGCACAGCATTTCATCCACAGACTGATGGACAGTCAGAGAGGACGATACAGACACTGGAAGATATGCTGAGAGCATGCATGCTAGACTTCAAGGGCGGATGGGAGGATCATCTGCCACTGGTGGAGTTCTCTTACAATAACAGTTATCAGGCAAGTCTCCAGATGGCTCCGTTTGAGGCCTTGTATGGTAGACCGTGTAGATCGCCAGTGTGTTGGACGGAGGCCGGTGAGCCTGCGTTGATCGGACCAGATTTGGTTACAGAGACTACAGCGCAGATTAAGCTGATACGGCAGCATCTACTCACTGCACAGAGCCGTCAGAAGAGCTATGCCGACAAGAGGAGAAGGTTCCTCGAGTTTGAGGTGGGAGACTTAGTGTTCCTAAAAGTCTCGCCACGGAAAGGGCACATGAGGTTTGGAAAGAAAAGGAAACTGTCGCCTAGATTTGTGGGGCCGTTTCCAATACTGAAGAGGGTGGGAGGGGTAGCTTATCAGTTAGCGCTCCCTCCACAGCTGTCATCTCTACATGATGTGTTTCATGTGTCCATGCTGAGAAAGTACAATCCTGATCCTTCTCATGTGATAAATGTTCAAGACATCGATGTACAAAGTGATGTGACATATGTGGAGAAGCCGGTCAGAGTTATTGGAAGCGAACAAAGGGTGCTACGGAACCGCGCCATTCAGTTCGTCAAGGTGGTATGGGAACGACATGGCAGTGAAGAAACCACCTGGGAACTTGAGTCGGAGATGAAAACCGCTTATCCGGAGCTCTTCGCATGAGTTGTTTTGGACCCCTACTTCGCTCGAATTTTCGGGACGAAAATTTCAAAAGAGGATTCTATTGTAATAGCCCTAATTTTCGAATCAATATATATTTGGCATTTATTGATTTTAAATTGAATTTTGACATGATGGAATACCAAATGGATCAACTTTGGGACAAGGGTCCAAGAATGGTCCAATTGGGCCATGGATTGGATGAAATCCATCTAATGGGTCAATGAGGACTAATCGGGTCAAGGATGGTCAAATTGGGCCCAATACTCATTTGGGACCTAATGGACCCAATTGAGGTAAGCCTAAAGTAAGGAGGGAATTTAATTGGGCCATGGGCCCAATGTTTACCCAATAAACCATGAATTGGAATTAATACATGTAATTGGTCAATGGTAAGTAATCGGGTCAAAGATGGTCAATTTGGGTCAAAGAGCCATATGGGACCTAATGGGCCAAGGTAGGTAAGCCCTAAGATAAATGGGTAAGACAAGAATATAATTGGGTCATGGACCCAATGGTAATCCAATTAAGATAAATTAAATGGATTAGATAATTATAAAATTATCTAAGTTAAGATGTATCAAGATTAAGTGATATGGCCAAATGGGGCCCACCTCCACCTCACCAATTGAGGTCGCGTGTGGACCAAGGAAAAAGTGGGGCCAACCATCATGGTTGACTTGGTCAACCATGGATAAATTTAAGAAGATTAAGGTGGATTAAGGTAAATTAGATGGATTAAAATTATTGTAAGATTACCTAAGTTAAAATTAATAGAATTAAAATAACATGGCCAAGTGGGGCCCACCTCCACCTCATCAAGTGAGGTGGCGGGTGGGGTAGATACATGTGGGGGCCGTCCACCATGGTTGGATTTATTAGATAGATAATTTAATGGAATTAAATTGGATGGAAATTAATTAACCTAAGTGAGGACTTAACTTAATTAATTAGGTTGATTAATTAGGGTCAACATAAACAAGTCAAAGAGGACATGGGAGCCATGCTTGGTGGTTGGGTCTCAACCACCACCACCAAAGTCAAGCTAGCCCATGCTTGGTGGGTGGGGAAGTTAATGTGGAGTCTAGGTTACTCCACCCACCTCCATCTCCTTTCCAACTAACCCATTTCACTCTAGCTCTCCTCTTACACACAAAGAAAAACCGTCCCTCCATGTTGCAAAGGAAAGAGTGAAGAAAACTTAGAAGAAAACTTAGAAGAAAAAGAAGAGAAGAAGAGAAGAAAAGAGGTGAAACCTTGGATTCACCACTTGAAGATCAAGAGCTACCATTTTCATCATCTTCCCCTCTTCCCCTCTCCCAAACCTAACTCTACCTTAGCCGACCCAAGCATGTCCCACCATTGATCAAGCTCATCTAGCCGATCAAACAAGGAGAGGAAGAAGAAAGGAGGCCAAGGAAGTCGACGGGAGCGTCAAAGACCGGAGGAGTCGTCGGATTGTAAGTATACTTTCAGTCGACTAAATCATAAGATTCAGTTGGCTGAAATACAACCAGATCCCTTACGTGTTTAGCCAGTATACTTTTAGTCGACTGAATCATAAGATTCAGTCGGCTGAAATACAACCAGATCCTTTACGTGTTTAGCCAGTATACTTTCAGTCAATTGAACCATAAGATTTAGTCGGCTGAAATACAATCAGATCCCTTACGTGTTTGATCAGTATACTTTCAGTCTACTGAATCATAAGATTCAGTTGGTTAAAACACAACCAAATCTCTTACGTGTTTGGCCAGTATACTTTCAGTCGACTAAATCATAAGATTCAGTCGACTGACTTTGTGTTAGATCCTTTGTGTTTGCATGCATTGTAAGGCCCCTCTCCTTGAAATCCATCCTTAATCATATTTAAACATAGATTCCATCTTCGATACTTAACTCAATAAATTTATCTTACCCACTAGTCAAGGTTAGGGTTTTTCATAATTCATCCAATCATAGTATTATCATAGCATGGGTTCGGATTTAATCTTATGGTTGTTTTGTTTCAATACATAACCATCCTTTGGATGGATTTACAACTCCATGGCCTTATAACAATTTTGGCTATTCATTCCAACCAATCATGCAATCCATGGATTCCTTAGATTAATCCCCATTTTATTAAGTCTAGACATACATTTCTTGAATCTCCTTATTTTCTTTTGGTCTTTCTCTTCTTCCTTAGCTCTTCTTCTCCTTTCTTTGTTCTTCAAAGTCTTCAAGTGTATGGAGGTAGAAGTGAGTGAGAGAGAGAGAGAGAGGAGTGGAGAGAAAACTCTTGTCCAAGAGAGGACTGGTCGGCCAAGGGGTTTGAAGTGCCCTTTGGTTTGTGTTTTTGTATTAAAGCTTAATATCTTCCCTTCATATTCTCATAGTGGTTTGGCGTAACCAAGGAAGCCCTTGGTTTAACCAAAGAGGCCCTTGGCTTCCCAAGTGTTTAAGTACAATGTACTTAGAAAAGATAACCCATCCTTTAATCTCCACCCTTGATCTTCCTTTAGATGAAATCCTAGCCTCCCATCTCATCCCTTCATCTTCTCAACTTAAGCAAAACCCTTAATTCAAGACTTAAACTCAAAATGTGGTTGACCAAGTCAACTCATGTCATGGTCGACTATGAATGTGGTGACTTGGTCACCACATGGCACTTGGGTCCCACCTGGCCATGTCACTTGATGACAGTGGCATCCTTGCTTAGTTGGCTTCCATGTGATGACATGAATGCCACATGGCAATGCCACATCACTCACATGCCACCTCACTTGAAGAGGTGGAGTTTAATGCATTAAATGCACTAACTTATCCAATTCAACTAACTTAACTAAATTTATCCAATTATTTTAAAATTAAGGTCACCCATGACCCATTGGGTCTTAATTGGGTAATTGACCCATTTCCTTGCCCATCTAATGTCCATTTCAACTTTTTAATTTCAAATTCAATTAAATTGAAATCCAAATGGGCCAATCCAATAATTTTTTAAACTAAGGAAAATCCGGGGTGTTACAAGACTCAGTTCTGCTAAGTTGAACCAAGCACTGCCTTTGGTTGTCTTCCCTAGACAACATCCCTTTCTTTGCTCACGGTTGCTCTCTAAGAAATCAGATCTGAGAAGGCTAGTTGCAACCTATCACTGACCAGCTTCGCGGTCTTGCCATCTACCCACAAACACATCATTAGTTCAAATCTAGCCTCCCAGATGACTGTTGTGTCTTAAATTTATAGTCGCAAGCGTGTGAACCATTTTATAATATAGCGTTATGAGTGCGAGGTCAAACCCAAGGGAATTTTGGATGATACATCCAAAATATTTTAAAATATATAGCAATGATATTTAAAAGTTATAAAATCTTGGAATCGAATCTAATAATTTTATTATCTTGGAAATAAATCATAAATATAGAATTAGTCTAATCATAGAGAATCAAACTAAAAATAGATTTTTTATTGAAAGTTGGAAACTAAGCAATTAAAATGCCAAACCCATGATTAAGATGGTGGACTTAATCTAGAAAATTAATAACAACCTTATTTTACTTAGAATAAGCAAAATTAAAATACACACATCTAATTCCAACTTAGTTCACTAGTTTAATAAAAAATGAATTTATATAAAAAACAAACATAAACAAAATATATACATATGTACAGTTGGACAAAGACAAATATTCAAGCCGGCATCATATCCCATATAATTTTTATGAATTAAAATTCTAAACCCTTGTATGCTAGAACACGATTGACCCGAGGGGAGGGGGGTTGGGGTTGTTGAATAGGTCAATCCGAGTTTCCATGGTGTTTACAAATTTCTTGATTGTTTCGAGTAAAAGTGCTGCAGATATTAATCAAAAGATTTGTTAGGTGTGATAAATTGTTAATAATTTCTTTAAACGATCACACTAAGTTTATAACCCTTTGCATATTGCTTGATTATCGATGCTTGTTCACAATGTGTAAAATAAGACAATCAACATGCAAAGTGATGTGTGTTGAGAAGAGTACTTAAATACTAAATACAAATACACAAATATCAAACACTATAAGACAAAACTTATAGTGGTTCGGTTAGCCAACCTACATCCATTGTTACGACTCGCTCAAATTTGAGCTATCCCCAAATCCACTAAGTGGAGAATTACACCCTCACAATTAGAGTAGGAATTCCACCTCACTCAATCGACTGGGAATTCCACCCACCACTGTGACAGATATGACGCTCTAGAATTTTTTATAGTGGTTCCGGAGCCAAGCCTCCTTAATCCACTTTCACAAGACAAAGATTTTAAATAAAATTAAAACCAAGAAGCACTTCTTTTGAAGCTCTCTCTCGTGACGTGTGCTTCTCGAAGATCCACCCAATGTGTGTCGACATTCCTCCTTCTAGCAATCGTATAGCAATCACAATTCCAGGGTGACTAGGAAACTGATTATACCAAATCTTTCCTACTTTATTATCCTTTCCTCTATCTCACAAACTCAATCCATATGATTGCTTGTAATAGATTCTCCAAGTGTAAGCACAAGTGAGAGTGATCCTTTTGTTGGCCTTTGTTTAAGCTCACTGATAATGATGAGGGTCCAACGGATTTGCCAAAGGATAGTAACTGGTTGCACAACGATTGGTATTTATTGACAAGGCAACCAGTTTCAGCAACGGTCATGTACCAACAGGTCGGGAGCACCGAGGGGTCAGTGACTAAAAAATTACAGTTCAACAACCCGACCATTGAGCATTAATTGCACTCCCAAAGGTATAATTCTTTCCTGGTCGACAGGTCGGTGTCACTGATGGGTAGACAGTCATGTCACCGAGAGGTCGATCTATACGAGAGGCTCGGTCTGGGGTAACACCATGCTGATAGAGTTTCAAGTCCAGAAACTAGTCTTACCGAGACCGACCTGCGCCATTTATAGAGGGGTCGGTACTGGTACTCTCAATCGGTCTTGAACTACCGATATGTCTATTTTCTCGAGACCTCACCTATGTTCTAAGTTCCAGAACTCATAAGTCTTTATCGAAAAATCATTGACCACGAGGGGTCATTTCAGCCTTTCACTGAGGGGTCGGTGAATACGAGACTCTCGATCAGAGGCACACGCAGAATGACAGTTCTATAATCCAAAACCTTTGTCAATCTGGCCGACTAGTCTTTGACTACGATGGGTTGATCATGTCTCCACAGAGGGGTCGGTGAGGACGACTTGTCGAGCTGACAGTGAAACCAAATACATATTTCCAAGTTGGGTTCCAATTCACTGGCAAGCTTACTTTCTAGGCTTTTAATGATTTTACCATTTGTTCAACTAAGGCTAGAATGGTCCTCTTAAGGTGTGGGTACATCCACTCTTAAAAGAGCCTGAGACTGGAAAAATCAAGTTCCACCAATCCGAAAAAGGGTTCCACTTTTCATTGAGAATCCTTAAAATAAATTCCAACATAAAATTTATAGATAGAATAAAAATAAATTCAAACAATGAAAATGTAGTAATTGAAAATTGGCTGCTTTGAATTTTATTTAATGATGGGAAAAGATTTAGAATTACATTAGAAGGAACTCGATTTGAAAATACAAGAATTACAATGCATAAATCAGAAATTCACCAACCTGAAAAATTCCTTGTGAAACTTGAATTCTGCACAGCCTCCTCTTGACTTTCTCCTCTCCTAATTCAATGCATAAGTTTATGCTCTGGTCAAATTTTCTATGTCCCAAGACCACTATTTATAACTTTAAGAGGATGAAGAATGAAATAGAGCAACCAATGTGGGACTTTTGTTTCACACGAATTTTGGAGTTTTTTTTTTTTCCATACAATCGTTTGGGGTAGGAACGAATGGAGGGTGGGATATCTCAATGGATTTTTGGATTCTCTCTTGCTGACTCAGCTTGCTTAATCCAAAACCTATTTTTTCACTCTTTTTCTCGCCTCCACAATACTCCATACAATTCTTTCCTGTGTGTAATTTCCCCATGTGCATATCACAATCCAAACTAGCCTCCATACGATTTTTACACATGGGATTTTGAGAAAACTTCTCCACAAATTTCTTTTCCAAAAATCTCTCTCCAAAATTCCAATCAAATTTGATTTCTCTCAATCAATTTTTAATCTGCATTGTACGCCAATTGCAAATTCCCATTTAGCTTACACAAATTTTTATTAGAATGTTTGGCGAAAATCTCTCTTTTAGGACACATGGCAATCTCACGATCCATTCAAATTTTATTTGCCACATCACCAATTTCGAATTGCAAAATTTGAATCCTTTGGGCTTGAGATTGACTTGGGCTTGGGCTATTAAAGTCAAGTTTGATTTCTTGATGGACTTTGGCTCATAAACTTCAAATGCATGATTGGTCTTTAGGCTTGAACATTGGGCCCACTTAGTATGTTGTGAATTTTTCCACCTTTTCAATTTAATAAATCTAGAAAAATATTATCATAACTCAAATTCTCATAAATGGACTTGAATTATAATATGTTAGTGCCCCGGCTTGCCAAGTCACATATTTGTGAATTCCATGACTCAGGAGAAGAATTGCCTTGGAAGATTGAAGCAATGAATCAAGACTTAAGTGTGGTGAAGATTGAATCAAGAGCGAAGCATTGGAAGATCAAGTGCAAGATTCAAGCATCTCCATGTGAATGGGAATCACAAAAGGTAATTGGTCATAAATGACTTTAGGGTGGAGCCAACACATCTAGGATGACTTGGACAAGGTTTAGGAATCAGATTGGTAAAATCTAATCAAGCTAGTGGACCATGACAGCCAACAGAACCAGATGGAATCAAAATTGCAAAACTGATAAACTGTTTGGACGACACATCGTGTCTAGCGACCCATCACCAAGGATAGGGACGACCCTTTGTGGTCTAACGATCCATCGTCTGGAATGACAAAGGTTCTGGTTGGAAAGACACTATCAAACTAGTCTGTTGACAGGACGATATTATCGTTGGCACGACCCATCGTATGGAACATGACCCACCATCGGGTTCACGATCTATCGGCTGAGATTTTTAATGTTCTGATTTGAACAAATATTGTCAAACTCAGTTGGCCCAAGGACGATCCTATCGTCAAGTGGCGACCCATCGGCACTCGACTCCACTATCTATTATGCGTTATCTTTTTCTATCTGTTGGGACTGTACTAAATGCTAACAATCACATTGCAACGACAAATTTTTAAGTCACGATCCATCGTGGTGCCATGACCCATTGCCATGTCATTTCAGAATTTTTTCTGTCTGCCTATTTATTCTCCAAACATTGTTGAGTTTGGTTGGAACCCTTCACATAGGAGAATCCTAAGGCATTCTCAGAGATCCCAACCTCTCCCAATATCTCTCTAAGTACTATACTTGGTGAACCATTTGAGAATCCAATCAAATACTTTGATTGAGATCAAGGGAGAGAGAAAAACAAAGTCTCAGTTTCAACATGCAAATCCATAATCCTAAAACCTTCTCCCAAAACTTCTGGTTGCTCATACATTGGCACATCTTCTTCACAAAGGACATCAATTGGGAGGACTCTACGAGAAGCACATCTACATCTTGCGCGCTAAAAAAAATAAGTGCTTCTAAGTTTGATTTTATTTTAAATCATCTTGTTAAGTAGAATAAAGAGTGTTTTTGAACCACTATAAAAAATAGAGGATAAGGATTAGACCGGGGTTAGTCAGACCTTTCAAAATTAGGATTCGAGTTGGGTGAAAGTCCCACTCTATTTGAGTAAGGCGTAATTCCTTCTCTATTCGTGAGGGTGTAATTCCTGACATAGTGAATTTGGGATAACCGAAGGTTGGGTGAGTCCATTAGTGGATGTAAGAGAGATTTACTCAGAACCACTTTATATCGGGTGTTTGGTTTGCTTCTGTGATTGCTCTAATATTTGCACACTTTCTTATCACAAAACACTTATCTCTGGATTAATCGTGTTTATTCTGCTGGATTTATTTTAATTAATCAAGAAAATTTGGAAGACCATAAAAATCGGGCATTGTCTTATTCACTCCCCCTTTAGAGACAATCTTGTTCTAACTCCGGGAACTTTCAATTGATATGAGATCGCTGTGTGCTCTTTATAAAGGATTAACCATCCGAGTTGATCTTAGTGTTAGAACATCGAATATGGATGCCAGAAAAATCATCTACAAATCTCTATTTTTTGTGTACGCTATCTTGATTTACTTGAAAATAAAAATAAAGAATATATTGGCATATTTTGATGAAAATGATTGGACCTCTATCCAAATTGATCTCATTGAAAGTATTTTAAAATCCTTAGATGGTCCTACCTCCCATAATCTAGTGGATAATGTTTCTTGTGATTCCAATGGAAAAGAAAAGTAATATCAATATAAATGTATTTCAGATATGGAGAATCAAGAAAGAGGTGAAAATATAAAATCTTTTATTGCCTCCATTTCAAGTGATCAAGGGGATTCCACAAGTGATGAAGAGGATGATGAAGATAATGAAGAGGGTGATGACCTCCAAGAGTCTTATAATGCTTTGAACCTTGTGTTAGTGCTCCGGCTTGCCGAGTAACCTATTTGTCAATTCCATGACTTAGGTGAAGCATTGTCTCGAAAGCTTAAGCAATGATCAAGGCTCAAGTGATGAAGATTGAATCAAGGATTCAAGCATTGGAGGATCAAGTGCGGATTCATCATCACTATGTATGGCAATTACAAAGGTAATTTGGCCATAGATGACTTTAGGGGGAACCTAACACCTGAGGATGACCTTGCCTAGGCTTAGTTGACTATGTTCATACTGGACATAAACAAGCATAGAGGTTGCTTGACAGTGAATTGGATCCCAACTTGGAAATATGTATTTGGTTTCACTGTCAACACGACCAGTCATTCTCACCAACCTCTCGGTGGAGACATGATAGACCCATCCTGGTCATAGACTGGTCGACCAGATTGACAGGGGTTCTGGATAATAGAACTGCCATTCTGGATATGCCTCTAATCGAGAGTCTCGTATGAACCGACCCCTCGGTGATGAGCTTATCAACCCATCGTGGTCATCAACTCCTCGATCTGAACAAGGTGAGTTCTGGGTCTTAGAACTCAAAGGGGTGCTCTCGGGAACACAGACCCGTGGGCAGACAGATCGGCCGAAAGTACTAGGACCGAACCCTTGGTGGGGAAGACAGGTCGTTCTGGGCAGGACAAGTTTCGGGACTTGAAACTCTATCGGCAAAGTGTTGTCCCAGATCGAGACTCTCGTATAGACCGACCCCTCGATGCCATGGTTGTCGACCCATCCGTGACACGAATTTGATGGTAGCCTGACATCAGATCAATCTTGGAGAAATGGCTGGAGCCTCTGAGTTGATCGAACAAATCATCAATTCTAGGTAGAAGGTACTTGTTCCTGACCGTCAGCTAATTCAGTTTCCTGTAGTCCACACACATCCGAAGAGTACCATCTTTCTTCCTTACGAATAATACTGGTGCTCCCCATGATGAGGTGTTGTGCCAGATGCATCCTAGTCTGAGCAACTCATCAATTTATTTATTCAGCTCAGTCATTTCTGCTGGGGCCATCCGGTAATGCGGCAATGATATAGGAGTAGTGCCAGGATAAAGTTCAATCTCGAAGTCAATCTCCCTTTTTTGGAGGCAAACGAAGGAGTTCTGTCGGAAATACCCTTGCGTAGTCTTTCACTACAGCAGGTAGTTCATCCATTGGTGCCTTGTCTAGTCTGATGCTGTTCAGTACGAGATGGTTCATTTCTTCATGTAATCTCCTAGTCATACGAATGCTCTGTCTGTTGGCATGTACTATAAACCGTTTTCCCTCAGGTGACCAAAATATCACCCTGCGAAGATGACAGTCAATGCAAGCCTCGAAGGTAACCAACCAATCCATGCCAAATATGATGTCGTATTCTGTCATCTCGAGTGCCAGATAGTTGAATTTAAATCTGAACTCAGCAAGTTCAGTGTCTACAGAGGTGCAGATTAGACCCAGTGATGTGTCACCAATAGGGATACAATAGTAAGTGCAATGGACAGTTGTTGTACTAAGGTACCAGTAGCATATATGAAGGTAACAAATATAAAGGAGTAGGATGCTCCTGAATCAAATAATGCAAAAGCATAAGAACTACCAACTACTGCTGTAATGACCCGACTCGACATTTCTTTGGGTCTTAGAGAGTTTTGTGGATCTTCGGGTTGTTTTTTGTGTTTTGGTGGCAATGGGGAGTGTGTGGGCCCCGTGGTAGGCCCTAGATTGCTTGATTTCGAGCTCGAAAGCTCGAAGGGCATTTTGTAATTTCGTGAATATTATGTAAATTGTCATGAAAAAAAAAAGATGTTGAAAATCACACCTTTTCTCACTCGAGACGTTGGCAGTCGAGATTTTTTCGGGTTTTTAGTTTCATTGTATTTCTTTTTCTTTTGAAAAGAAATTATTTTAAAACCTTGCTATTTAATTTTATTTATTTATTTTTTTTAGAAAAAAGGGGGACTAAAACTCTAAACCCTAATTCCCCAACCCTAACCCTTAAAACCCATGTTTTCGTAGCACTGTAGCGTTCCAGCTATAGTGCCGCCACACATGTTCGGACCCCTCTCTCTTCTCTCTTTTGATCCCTCTCTCTCCCTTCTCTCACGCTTCTCCTTCCCCTCCGCTGTTCCAGCTGATCCCAGCCTCAGCCCTTGCCGCCTGAACCTTCGTCTTCAGCTGCCGGATTTTCCCCCCTTCTCGCCTTTCTTCTAAGTTGTAACGCCCCGCCCTTTCCGAGAATTTCAGAGTCTAATTTTTTTTTTTTTAAAGTAATAATAGAACATCGAAAGAGAGCGGGCGGCGTCACGACGCGAGTTAAGTTCAGATTACTCAAGTCTGAACCTTAACTGGCCACCCATGTGTACATGGACTAGACCATGATAATGAATCACACATGGAACTAACATCAACATGCGGAATAACTTAGATTAACCGCGGAATAGAAAGACTAGATAGCAAGTAACAGTCTCAAACATTAATTAACATAAATCATCCATCCAAAGTTATTAACCTAATCAAACCATAGCAAGTAATAACTTATTACATGTCCAACAAAATATAGTTCGAATGACAGTAATATAAAGAAGTCCAGTCCAACATTCAAGTGCTTAGGTTTGGCTCCCCTCCCGGTCAACGACCTTTTCTTTCCCTTTCCTTATACCTGCATTCTCCTCTGATGATAGAATTAGGGCGTTAGATCAACGCGCCCAGTAGGTTCCCGAATCAGGGCTACCACATGATTAGCATATAAAACATGCATATATATATCATAGTACATGATTAGTAAAAACAGGTAAAACAATGCTATGAAGTATGCACATGCAATGAGCCTCTCCCCCATCATGTACATTCATAGCTACCATCATGTTACTCCTCCTGGCGTGACTTGCACCGCCGAAAGAGGACGTAACTCATAAATTGCAATACTGTAGAACCTCATTCATAATCCCATGTCTATGCATGAGATGCCAATGCCTGTATGCCATTTGTTAATGCATAATATATCATTTGAAACACATAAAATAAAACAAGAGTCTCATAAGAAAACTGGGGTAAAACTGTGGTTACAAGTAGGTAGGAAACCTACTGAAGAATCACTTCAGCGTCCGTTCTTTCTTAGGCTTTATCCGGTCACCGCTCGCAGTCGTGCACCATCACAGAGATCCGTCACCTTATTCACATAAATCATGAACCAACTTTAATCCCTTACTTCATTTGATTCCCATTTTTGAGTCTAAGTCCACAAATACCAACTTATGGGGTTCGGCCATACACTAGGGCCGAACCTCATCATCTTGATTTGGTCCTACTTTCAAGTCCTTCCATTATTGCCCATATTTACAATTTTTGCCGTTGGCTCATCTTTTATAATAATTTATGTCCATAGAAATATTACCCGAAACAAATGTTTATAGGTGGGGTTCGGCCATACACCTTGGCCGAACCTCACTTATTTCACTTAGGTCCATTTTTCATCTCATGATTGTGACCCTTATTTACAAACATGTCATTGCTACCAATACCTTGATTAAACTCTACAACTTTCCCACAACCTTAACATGGTTCAGTCATGTTTTGGCCGACCAAAACAGTAAACATAATTCCATCTTAAATCACATACGCATCCATAAAATGACCCATGAAAACAGTCCATGGGGTTCGGCCATACTCATGGCCGAACCTTATGGTTCTTTTGCTCAATAATGTCCATTATTTAAATACCAATTGGCTCTACCCCTTAGCCATGTTAAACACATAGTTTAGCCATCCTATGGCGAACCCAAAACAGCAATCTTACTTTCAGTTAATTACATAAACACTCACCACTATGGGTATGGTTTTTATCTCTCCAAAAACCATACCAAATATCAAATACTTTTATGGGGTTCGGCCATCCAATGTGGCCAAACCCTATGCCCATGTTTTGGACCCTTTGTAACTTACATCACATGTCCATTAAATCATGTAAGAATCAGCATAATATTATCGGGTTTTACCTTTCAAAAAAACCATCCAAAAACAGTCCATAAAAGTCTATGGTTTCCATGTTTCCCAACATGAAAACCAACACTCTTTTACATGGGGTTCGGCCCTCCATGGTGGCCGAACCCAATGATTATTTTCACTATTTTTAAGCCTCCAATCATCATGTAATAAACAGCATATTATTACCAAGTTCAACTCTTTAAAAATTCATCTAAAAACCAACCCAATTTCATAGGGTTCGGCCATGCTCATTGGCTGAACACTATGACCTTTGGTTTGAAACAATCAATCATTTATCTTAGGTCTGAATCAATCATCCATATTCATGTTTTAAGCCTTCTTAAAACATGATTTTAAAACTAACATTAACATCTAATAACAGTCCCAATTTTATATGGTTTTAATTTCCAAAAACCATCAACATCAACCACTTGTTTCCATGGGGTTCGGCCATGCAAAGTGGCCGAACGCAATGGTCCATTTCCATCTTTTAATCCACTGATTTAGACCATAAAAACTTTAGCGTTTTCTGACATTCAGATACAGGTTTATAATCCTTTCAATAACATGTATTTGATTCTTAAATCAAACCCAAAAATCAGTCCATAAAACCCATGGTTTTCATGTTCCCAAAACATGAAAACCAAGCAATCTTTCACATGGGGTTCGGCCCTTCATGGTGGCCGAACCCAATGGTCATCTTTACCATTTCTAAACCTTCATTAATCAAGGTTAAAACCTTGGTATATTCAGCCATAACCATGGCCCAATACACACCCATTTTATTAATCCAAAAGTCCATGAAACACTTACCCAATTCCAAGCTCTTCCTTTCTTCCTTAATTCCTTGCTGGTTTAAGCTTGAATAACTGGTGCCAAAAACCTCTGCTGCTCCAGCCAAGAACACGAATTGGAGAGAGGGAGAAAGAGATGGGAAAAAACTTGGGTTTGCAATGATAAAAATCGGCTCACCTTGGGGTTCATTGCTTTTGTATTTCAGCCACCATAACCTCTCAATTCCCTCATAACTTCTTAACAAAATCGATGGGCATTGGGTGCCATCCAAGGCACCCCTTGGCACCTACCCATGCAGCCATTCATTTTACCATTCATCTCATCTAATTTCCATGTATTCCCATTTAAATCCCATCATGAAAATCACCAAAACAAGTCCCCAACGTGTGGGACTTGTTTTGGTTGGTTTGAGACCAGCCAACCTCTTCAAATTTCCACTCAACTCACTGATTTTACAGCCCGTTCAATTTCCCTTTTGACTCACTTGAACTCAAGGTCATTTATATTTCCATCTCAACTCACCCAACTCACATACTTAATGCATTTCATTTAATGCACATGTGTTGACTCACTACTTGATTTAATTCCAACTCACTTCAGTCCCACTCAAACTGATTTAACTCATATTTTAGCTCCCTTGAGGGTCCACACGGTCAACCATAGTCAACTCGACCCGTTGGGTCCACCTTCAGCTCCTTGACCCGTTTTTGACTCCATGACCCAATTATGGTATTTTGGTCATTTGCAATTGGTTTTTACATATGGATCAAGCCTACCCATTTTTGCTATAGCTGATTTCCTATCAGTTTAGCTTGACCTCATTTAATTTGAGCTTACACAATGGTCAAATCATCCAATTTGACCCATTGGGTCCAATTGAGCCATTTGACCCATTTAACCATTTTCGACCCAATTGATGTTCATTACCCAACCAATCAAACTTGATATTTATAATGTGCTCATATGAACTTAATTTGAGCAATGGGCCCCGCCATTTCCTTACTTACAATCATATTTATTGAATTCACCAATCCAGGGGCATTTTCGTAATTATTCCAATCATTGAGAATTCTTTGACCCAATTAACTATTTTGACCCAATTTGATGTACATTACCCATCCATTATAATTTGACCCTTATAATATGTTCATAGGATCTTAGTTTGAGCAATGGGCCCCACTATTTTCTCATTTAACATCATAATTATTAAATTCACCAAATCCAGGGGCATTTTCGTAATTTTCCACTTCATTGAGAAATTGGAGTGTTACAATATAACCCTCTTTTTAAAATTTTCGTCCCGAAAATCGAGCGAAGTAGGGTTATAAACGATTAAATAAATATCTCAGAGTGTGCTATTCTTATTTCCGATTTCAAGTTCCCAAATGACTTCTTCATTACCATGTTGGTCCACACCACTTTGACAAATTGAATCGCTCGGTTCCTAACACTTTTTGTTCTGTCTCACGTTATATCTTTGTCTCGTGAGCCATTTGTGATCTTACGTAGATTAATCTACTTTGTTTCACTTCACCTGTTCTCATGATATTTTCCATACATACCTGCTCAATACGTTCTTTCATCTACTCTCTGTGTGACGTAGTCTGTCAATGAGAGCCTATGCTCAAAGCTTTTTCTGATTCCATTTTAACTAGGTTTCTAGTTGCACTCTCCCGGAACTCCATCGGCTAACTACAAGTCAGCTAGCTAGACTAACTCGGCAGTCACCCATAGCTTCCCATTCAAGTTTCACCAGACACTTATCTTTTCCGTTGAGTACATCTCCAAATTTAAGAACATCTTTCTTTGCACGTAAGTCTCTATGTGACTAACAACTCTTGTTCCAACTTCCACGATACCAATTCCCGGCATCAATCCAAACCACCATGGGAATAATCACCCATGGTTAAATACATCCATCCCTGGTGTTTCGCTTTCAGTAAATATCATCTATCCCTATTTTATAATCATCCATGAATATAACCCACCTATGGGTATAATCCATTCATGGAAACAATCCACCCTTGGTATCACTTTGTTCATGAATATAAGCTATCCATTATTAATATCCGTCCATGAATATAACCCACCTTCTGGGTATAATCCATTCATGGAAACCATCCATCCTTGGTATCACTCTGACCATGAGTATTATCTATCATGAGTAATAACCATCCATGAATATAACCCCCCTAGGGTATAATCCATTCATGGAAAACAATCATTGAGCAACTCATCTACCCGTGAGTACTATCTATCCATAGTTAATAATCATCCATGAATATAACCCACCTATGGGTATAATCCATTCATGGATACCATCCATCCATAGATCCATCACATTTACCATGAGGCCACTATATCAATTGTTGAATCTACATATCCTCCAATAGTCGTCATCGTTTATCAATAAGAAATACTATAATAAGTGTAGTGGCATTTGTTGTACTACGATGCTAGTAACAGATGCGAAGGCAGTATATCAAAATAGCGCATAAATATACAAACTACATTTTACTGCCATACCTTGAATTACCGCATGTTCCACTGTCTCTGGAGGAGAAGTCAGAGTATTTAGTCGATCAAATCCTTGTGACTGAGCTTGTTGAGCCAGACTAAGGGGAGAACTCCTGAAGTGAGGAGATCCATCATTCAGTGGACAAACTCTTTTGAAATGGCCCTGCCGACCACAACGGAAACAGGTGCTAGGAGATCTACCCTTCTGTGGACACTCTCTTTTATAATGGCCCAGCCGACCATGTTGGAAACAGGAATAGGGAGATTTACTATTCTGTGGACACACTCTTTTGAAATGACCCGGCTGATCACATTGGAAGCAGGTACTAGGAGATCTAACATTCTGTGGACGCTCTCTTTTGAAAAGGCCTGGTCGACCACACTGGAAACAGGAACTTCCAGTGAAACCAGTAAAGGCTGAAGATCTCCATAAGTAGGGTCTGAGTCTTTTGCGAGAGCAAAAAGTATTTCTCCCACCCCGACCTTTTTGGTCCTGTGTTTTATTCGGGTTTGTGTCTCCATTTCCGCTTACGAGTTGTTGTAGAACTGAAGTGACCACTGCCTGTACTAGGTTCCATAATTCCGGAGTTATTTCAGGAATGTTTGAACCATTCCGACCCTCTCCGTTATGTTCTTCTTCCTTTGGAGACATTTTTCCTAAGTCATGGAAACATCAGTTGACTTAGTTTCTAAGTAAAGTTTTGTGTTCTTCATAATTTGGGAAAATTACCAAATTAGCACTCTTTGTATTTCTTTTGTTTCTAGGGAAACTTCCTATATATCGAGTATCATTTGTCAATTTGAGAAAATCCTGATGTTCTGCTATTCTCGGGGAAAAACTCCCTAAGTATTATGTATCACTTCTCAGTTTGGGGATTTTGCCAAATCATCACTCTTTGTTTTGTTTTGCTTCTGGGGAAATCTCTAAATTCCTGTTGTTTGTTTCTCAATGGGGGATATCAAGGGGAGTACACCCTACTTTGCTATGTTTGATATGTCCAGTTATGATGACTGTACTTTACTTTGCTATCTTTCATTGTCGTTCTCAGATTGATTGTTCAGTCTGAGTCACTCGAAGTAAATTAATCCGGCCCCCAGTCAACGGGCTCCGAAGAGTCGGTCAGTTGGGATTCTTATCCGTCAGTGAGACATGAAACCGTCTTAATCTTACTTCGATGATTCAACTTCCCGTTTCCCTCTGATACCAACTGTAACGTTGGTATCATTTAAGTTATGAGCTCATGTTCGCTCTGATACCAACTGTAACGTTGGTATTATTTAAGTTATCAGCTCATGTTCGCTATGATACCAACTGTAGCGCCCCGCCCTTTCCGAGAATTTCAGAGTCTAATTTTTTTTTTAAAGTAATAATAAAACATCGAAAGAGAGCGGGTGGCGTCACGATGCAAGTTAAGTTCAGACTACTCAAGTCTGAACCTTAACTGACCACCCATGTGTGTTTCAT
Source organism: Chimonanthus salicifolius (assembly GCA_013350335.1). NCBI lineage: Eukaryota > Viridiplantae > Streptophyta > Magnoliopsida > Laurales > Calycanthaceae > Chimonanthus > Chimonanthus salicifolius. The sequence continues at coordinate 6,916,754 of CM023541.1, forward strand.
TATCATGGTCTAGTCCATGTACACATGGGTGGCCAGTTAAGGTTCAGACTTGAGTAGTCTGAACTTAGCTCGCGTCGTGGCGCTCCCGCTCTTGTTCACTCTATGTTTCTTTCAAAAGAAATTTTCAAACTCTGATTTTCGGAAGGGTGGAAAAGGGCGGGGCGTTACATAAGTACCCCCTCCTTCCCTCTTTTCCCCTTTTCTCTCTTGGGTTTTCCCTTTTCTTTCCCTGATTTTCCATTGATTTCCATCGTTTTCCTCATTGGTTTTCCACTGTTTTCCCTTGTTTTACTTGACTTTCCCCGATTTATTCGATTTTTCCTAGATTTTTCATTTCTTTTCCTCCCTTTCTAAACTCGTTTGGGTAACTAGGTTGACTCGGCTGATCCCGAATCAACTCAGTTAAACTTCTGAGTTAACCCAAATCCTTGGGCTTGGGTTGTACTCGACCCAGCCCAACCAGTCTTGGCCTAGGTTCGGCCCGGCAGTCTGTCCTGGACTTGGCCCAGTCCAATCCCAATTAGACTCGGCACGGTCCCAATGCAACCAGCCTTGGCCCATCCCTGTTCTGGTGGCCCAACCCTTGGGCCCGACCCGTTTTCGGGCCCAGCCCAGTTTGGCTAGTTTTGGGCCCATAACAGTTTTAGGCCTGTTTTTAGTCCTGATTCATTTTAGCCCGTTTTACCTTATTCACTTATTTGTTCTTCCTTGTTTCAACGGATTAAGTTCCTTCAACCCATCAAGCCGTTTTTCGCTTCGGACTTTCGACTCCACACACACTGTGAGGGGACTTATTACTGTTTTAGCATACATTCGCATCTGTTTAACCTTTGACCTTGAACATGTAGTGACTTGAATGGAGCCCTTCATTTATCAAGCCACTCGGTAAGGGAACTGTTGAAATGAACATGTGGCAAGGGACCCATTCGGGTGCACTCATGTCAACTATATACGATTAATGGAGAATTGTGATTGGATGGATAATTTTTGAACTTGGAAACTTGCGGGTAACATACTAGTTTGTTTAATTATTACATGGGATTGAATTTATGATGAGAGTGAGATATGTGTTGGATAATAGACATGATGTTCAAAAATTGTTGATGATATGCTTGTGTTCTATCATACTGTGTATGTGAATTTATGATGGGAATGAGATGTACGTTGGGTTTTGAGCATGATGCTTGAAAGTTTATTGATGAAATGTTGTGTGATTATCTATAATATGTGAACATTGTAATGCCCTGTCCCTTTTCACTAGCCGAAAATCAGAGTATATATATATTTTTTTTAAATAAAAGAGTGACAAGAGAGTGGGACGTCACGACGTGAGCTAAGTCCGAGCTTCCAAAGCCCGACCCTTAACTGGCCAACCCTACTGTGTGCGTGGACTATGCCACTAAAACAGTTCACACGTACCAAGTTAAGCTTGCGGAATGTAAACTGTAGATGCGGAATTATAATAGAATCTATCCTACCGATTATTAAATAGCAAGGAAGTACATCACTTAATTAATAAATACCATAACTTAGAATGTCCAAAAGTAAAGTCCAAACCATAACAAGTAGTCTAAATTATTACAGTCCAACAAGCTAAGCTACTCAAATTACATTTCCATAAATGAAACTTAAATAAATGAAACTAGCTCCTCCAAGCTCCTAAGCTTGACTCCGGTCACGTCCTTCACTTCCTCCATTTCCTGCGTCATCTTCTAAGATAGAATAGGGTGTTAGACAACGCGCCTAGTAGGTACTCCGAGTAGGGTCAACACATGGATTAGTATAAACAAAACACATAGATATAAGTAGATAAAAAACCATGCAAGTAAATGCCATGCCATGGGTGTCATATGCCATGAGTCCCACCCATCATCCATATCATCATCACATAATATCCCTCTTGATGGAAAAGGCACATCAAGGTATCCCCACGTTTGTTTATCGGTCGCCCCGACTGAGCGTGGACTCCGGTTACAACCACAATCAAATAATGTCCCTCTTGATGGAAAAACCTCATCAAGGTATCACAATCTCATAGTATCCCTCTTGATGGATAAAGCACATCAAGGTATCCCCACGTTAGTTTATCGGTCGCCCCGACGGAGCGTGGACTCCGGTTACAACCACAATTACATAATGTCCTTCTTGATGGAAAAGCCTTATCAAGGTATCACAATCTCATAGTATCCCTCTTGATGGATAAAGCACATCAAGGTATCCCCATGTTTGTTTATCGGTCGCCCCGACGGAGCTTGGACTCCGGTTTCATTTCAAACATACATCCCTTGGAATCAGTGTGGATTCCACCCTACGGTTGCTTTATCGGAAATCCGAATGGAGCGTGGACTCCTTTCAATTGATCCCTCCCATGCCATGCATGAGATGCAAGTGCCAACATGCTATATGATAATACAAACCATAGCATTAAAATCCCATCATTAAGACATACCATTTGATACCAAAATAATTGAAGTAAAACATTCATATACACATAGTCCATGGCTTTCAATGAGGTAGGAGTCCCACCAATTTCTAATACCGGGTTCTTGGGTTTTTCCGTCCAAATATCGATCACCGATCGCACACCGCTTGCGATATCCCGTTACCTTATTACACATCAACAAATCAAACCAATGTTCCAACCATGTCTAAGTCCATAACACATGCCATAGTGGGGTTCGGCCATACAACATGGCCGAACCTCACCCATTTGGTTTTTGGATCCCATTTTAATCCTTAGATCATTTTAAACATGTGGGTCCAAGATCAGCCACCTTTTCATTCATTAACCCAAATACACATAAGTTCATCATTAAAAACCCTAAGTCCCAAAAACACTCCCCATGGGGTTCGGCCATGGTCCTTCCATTTTCACCATATTTACATTCTTTGCCATTATTCCTTCCATGGTTAATCACTCCTTTCATTTATACATATCTATATCCATAACTAATTCATAAACATGGATCCATTAATGACTCATTAATCATGACATAAAAACCATAATAACTCATCCATTTACTTAGCTTAATCATTCCCTCTCTTAAACATTTAGTTTCCTCAACATGCATGGACCTACCATGTCCAAAAATGGGTCATGGGGTTCGGCCATACACCATAGCTGAACCCATGATGTTTTATTTTTCATCCCCCCTTAAATCATTTACCATATTTATGTAACACCCCAGATTTTCAATTTATTATTTTGTATGAAAATTATCCATTTAATTTGTGAATATCTATTATGGATCTTCAATTGGGTAAAGAGTTGGGTCATTGGCCCAATTAGGACCCAACGGTTTTGGAATTGTTTTCATAAAATTAAATGGGACTTGAATTAAATAATATGCTACAATATCTTGAGAAGATATGTAAGATTTAATAAGATTGTGCATGGCCGTGTGGGAGATGTTCAATCTATATGTGATGCGTAGAGATCATTTTAAAGGGGATATTTCCCTTGATTTAAAAATGGCATTAGGGAAGTGTCTAAAATTAAATTAGGACTCTCCAAAGTGTGAAATAAGAGGAGCACAGGGCAATGGCAAACAAGGCAAGGGCTCACGGCATTGCTATTATTATTTTAGCATTGGCTGATTGGGAGGTTACTAAAGAGAGATAGGAAGGTCGGCAAGTGCTATATATATAAGATAGGGAGGTCGGCAATTACTAAAATTAAATAAGGGGCGCACGGCCCTAAGGGGGTAAGATTATCTTAAGCACATTCTAAGTTGGGACCAAGAGAAGATTGTAAAAGGAGAGGCGGACAAGGGCACACGGTTTTACACCCTTCATAGCCGAATTTTATCTCTCTCTCTCCCTCTCTCAAGTTCTCATTCATGGCAAGAGCAAGAGGAAGAAGAAGGCAGCCAACAAAAGGTGTTCTTGGTTTGGAAAAATTAAGAAGAAAGGAGAAGGATTGGAAGAGCAAGAAATCAAACGGAAACGGTTAGTATTTTTATTTGATAAATTTGTTTTGAAATAAAAGAACCCCATGGAAGAAGATTGGGAGATGGTTTGATGATTTTAATGGAAATAAAGAACCATAGGGTTCGGCCATAGTGCATGGCCGAACCCCATGGAAAGTTATGGTTTATTTTGTTGGGTTATTAATAATGAAAACCATGGAAATTGTTAATAAGTTTATGGGGTTTTCAAGCATGAAGATCATGGATTTATGCTTATGTTTTAAGAGGATTTATAAATGGAAATATGGATACGAATGTGGGTCGGTCATTGCATGGCCGAACCATGATTTTCTTATGGCTAGGATGTTGGATCAAAAGAATAAAAAAAAAGGGGTGAGGTTCGACCATGGTGTATGGCTGAACCCAATCAATTATATTTATGGATTTTAATTGATTATAATGGATGGTCATTGGTTAATTCTAATAAGAGGTTGACATTATTGATATGTAACTTTTGAAGGGATTAAATGGTCAAGATCATGAACCATAGGGTTCGGCCATGGTGTATGACCGAACCCCATGGAGTTGTTTTGGAATGGTTGATGGATGTTGATTGGCTAAATTAGAAAGCTTCTAATTTTGGAAGATGATTACTAATTTACAAAACTATTTAATTATTTAAGGAGATTGCCAAATTAGAAAGCATTTATTTATGGAAGTTGGTTTATTTGGAAAGTTCTATTTTTGGAAGGTGAAGACTTAATTGGAAAGTTTTAATTTAGGACCTTCTAATTATGAATGTTATTTTGGAAACCTTCTAAAAATAGAAGGAGGAGATTAAAATGAGAAGGTTTCTATTTATGGAAGGAGGTTGCTGAATTTAGAAAGTTTCTAAATATAGATCTTCTAAATAGGGACTTGTTAAATATGGATTTGCTAACAATGGAAGTTGATGAAAATGGGAGTTAGACATCATGGATTCGGCCATACATGAACCAAATGTTATGGTTTGTATGTCATGGTTTATGGATCATGTATGAACTTAATAAGGTGAATGAATTATTGAAGAGACATAAAACATAAGGTAGTGGCAATTTGGTAATATTGGCTGAAAAATGGAAGATCATGGGTTCGGCCATGGTGTATGGCTGGACCCCATGAACTTGGATTATTTGATTAATTATTAGTCTAAGTACATTGTGAATGAGAATAATGGGTAAAGTAAGCCATGGATGGCAAAGTTGTGAATATGTGGAAATATTGGACATAGGGTTCGGCCATGGTGTATGGCCGAACCCCATGAATTATTTATGGGACTATGTGCTTGGATTAAAAAAAGTATGTATGGATTATTTTGGAACCTAAGCAAGGAATATGGCTAAGGTTGTGTACAATGGCATTATTGTAATTAACTGAATTAATGGACCATGGGTTCGGCCATGGTGTATGGCCGAACCCATGGGGTTTTGTTTATGGACTTAAAACATGAAAATCAAGTGGGACTTGGTTATGATTAATTGTTATAATTATAAGATAACGGGATCTCACAAGGTGTTTATGATCGTGAGCGGTTACCGGACGAAAGACGCAAGGACACGTAACGGTCTTTGGTAGGATTCCACCTCTTTGAAACTATGGGTTTATGTACATATGTTTATTTTATGTTTGATGAAATTATGTTTCAAAGGATATGCTTTATATTGAATTTCAAATGCTATGTTTAATAACAACATGTGTTGATTATGTTTCAAAAGGTGATTTTAAATGCTCTGTTTATGTTATTAAAATAGCATGTGTTTCATTGGCATCTCATGCATGGCATGTGGTGGAGGATTTGTAACAGGAGGGGTCACACTCCGTCGGGGCATCCGAAAAACCTATGTACGGTACCTTGATGTGTTTTTCCATCAGGAAGAATTCTGAGGGTCCACACTCCGTTGGGACGTCCGAAAGACCTATGTGGTGGGTACTTTTATGTACATGTGATGGGTGGGACTCATTGCATTTGTCATCATTGCATGGCATGGTTTTACATGGTTTTGGATATTATGTTATAATATATGTTTTGTACTAACCATGTGTTAGCCGTAACTGGAATACCTACTGGGCGCGTTGTTCTAACGCCATACTTCTACCTTAGTGGATGACACAGGAAAACAGGGGAATGATGAAGGCAAGGAGGGCCAAGCATAGGAGATTGGATGATTTATTTTATATGTTTTGAATAAAGTTACTTATGGACTTGTATTTGAGTATCTAGATTTCGGAATGTAATAATTTAGATGGTCGGATATTTATTTGGATGATTATGATATTTTAATAATGATTAAGGACTTGACGTACTTTACCATCTGAATGGAATAGAACTTGGTTCTATTATTATTCCACATGTTATGATTCCGCAGTTATGATTTTTATTCCGCAAGTTGATATTGTTATGTGTGAACTATTTTCGTGGAGTTAGTCCATGCACACATAGGGTTAGCCAGTTAAGGGTCGGACTTTGGAAGTTCGGACTTAGCTCTCGTCGTGACGTCCCGCGCTCTATCACTCTACTCTGTTATAAAAAAAAAAATAGCTCTGAATTTACGGGAAGAAGTGAGTGAAAAAGGGCGGGGCGTTACAATTTAGACCTATAACAATTAGGGTTCGGCCATTGCGATCCTTAACCCCTTTTAGCCATGCATGCATACATAAACCATATATACATAGTGTCCTTAGTATTCCATTATTTACTTAACCTATCTTACCCATTAAGGTTTGTCCATTTCCTATCCCATTTCTTGGATGGATTTTAAATCCATGGCCCATAATATTTTGGCCACCCATCGATCCAAGAAAATGGAATTTCATGGTTTCCTTTAACTCTTTCAAATAAAATCTTGTTGAGTATTACTTACCGATCTCGCGACTCCTCCGGTTTCCTTTTTGCTCCTTCCTGTTCCTTAGCCTTCCTTCTTTCTTTCCTCCTTGATCTTCTGCCAATGTGTGAGCTTGATCAAGATAAAATCTCCAAAAGTGGTTCTGCCAATGAGGGTGTAGGTTTGAGAGAGGGAGAGGAGGAGAGTGAGATGAAACTCCAAGTCTTTGTCCAATGAGAGGGTGGTCGGCCAAGCTTGAGATCCAATTTTTTTCTCTAAGTCTTTTTCTTCTTTCTCTAAGTGTTTTCTTTGTCTTGGATGAGAGTGGGTCGGCTAGGAGAGGGAGAGGGAGAGAGAGAGAGTGAGATGAGAGGAATGAGATGGAAAATCCATCTTTCCATCTTGTCTTGGGGTTTGCTTGCGCTAGACTCCACCACCTCTCCTTTGACCAATGTATGGTCTTGCATGCCCTTCATTTTAGGCTTCTTGTCTAGTATACCACCCCATGTACACGGTTTTGGGTTTGGGTTTCCTTGGTGGTTTGGTGGTTTGGGTGAGGTGGAACCACCACCTCTCCATGGGCCAATGCATGCCCTAGCATGTCCAACCTTTAAGCTCCTTGTCTAGCCATGGAGGGTGCATGCCCTCCACATGGCACACCCACCTTATCCCAACGGTTTTGGTTGGCTGGTTTATCTTGGTGTTTGGTGGTTTCCATGAGATGAAACCACCCACTTGACTCACTCATTTTCTAGGTAACTCACCCCATGTAATGCAACTCATCTCCCAACTCAATCATTTAAATTGATATCTAACTTAGGTCACCAAATAATTTAATTAATCTAATTCCACTTACCACATTTAATCCTCTTTAATTTATCTTTGACCCACCCATGGTTGACCAAGTCAACCATGGTGGTCGGCCCACAAGTGCCTTGGTCCACACGCCACCTCACTTGATACGGTGGACTTGGGCCCCACTTGGCCATGCCACTTGGGTAATTCCACTCCTACATTTGCCAATGAGATAGACCCTATGTCTTTGATCTTAATTGGGCCCATGACCCAATTAAATCTACTGCTTACCCATTTACCCTAATGCTCAAACCATCTTGACCCATTGGGTCCCAATTGGGCATTTGACCCAATTGACCATCATTGACCCAATTAAATGAAATTAATCCAATCCATGGTCCATTGGACCATACTTGGGCCATTGTCCCAATTTTGATCCATCTAACATCCACTCCATCTATAATTCTTAATTTTTAACAATTAAATCAAATAATAGCCAAAATATGTATTGTATTAAAAATCCGGGCTATTACAAACATAATCATGCTGAGCATGGATGTATATGTTTAGATGACTTATTATATGCTCTTGTTACACACGATGCATGTGTTGCTGATCTTGATGAATTATATCAGAACATGATGGCATTATTAGACTTGACCAAGATACGATGTACATGCATGGGAGTTAACCCACAACGAACAATGTGCCGTTGGGTATTGAGATGGAGGGGCTGTTTACATGTGTATATGTTTATGATGATATGAGTTTGGGTGTTGGGAGGACTTCCCCGTTACACTCCTGAGGTCAAGGACCCCCATAGGAGATGCGGGTTTTCCCGTTGCGTTCCGGTGGTTGAGGCGCCTGCCCCTTGAGATTGGCTTCCTCGTTATGCTCTAGAGGTTGAGACCCCCATAGAGGATGCGGGTCTCCCCGTTGCATTCTGGCGGTTGAGGCAGTTGTGTATGTTATAGTCTCCCGGTTAGATTGGTAGGGAGAATGGAGTTGTTGGAGGACCATTGTGAGTTATGGAGGTGATGCCTCAGACTGGTCAGAGGGACCAAGTGGTTAGTAGTAAGTTGATGTACTCATGTACAAAGACATTCATTCTATTAAGAAGTTTCTGCATTCATGCATATGATATATATGTTGCTGACAGGTGATATGAATTACTTAACTTACCCTTATCTGTGGTGGGGAGATAGGAGTATGTTGGAGGGCCTGATGTGGGCTACCGAGATGATGTCTTGAAACCGATCGGTGGATCATTAGTCAGCGGTTTGTTTTATACATCGTGCATTTGAGCACCTTTGTTAAATTGATATTCTTGCATTCGTACATGTGATATATTTTATGCTACTAACCTGTGATAAGTATTATCACTTCACTGGCCTGATTAGCTCACCCCCTTACCTTTCAGGTACTCCGATTGCGGAGGGGCCAGGTGGGCCCCTTGAGTAGACACTCGGGGAGGAGTAGCAGTAGTTGGATTTTTCATAATCGTGTTTTTACTCGAGTTGAGAGATCCTTGTTTCTATAGACTTCTTAATATATGTGAATTGTTTGGATAACATTATAACTGTATTCGAACAATCAATAATTGTTTGTCATGTTATCAATATGATGGATCTTGTTTTATTAGTCGCTGAGCTGGAAGTAGTTACCCCCCGTTTTAAAAAAAAAAAAAAAAAATATGCCCGATATCCGTCCTTTTGTGATGTCCAGAGATGTTACGGAGATAACGTGCCCGTAGTGGGACGGGGGGTGACAACTGCCATACCTTGAATCACTGAGTGATTCACTGTCTATGGAGGAGGAACTAAAGTATATAGCCGTCCAGATCCTGTAGGAATGGTCGCATGTCTTGTCTGATTATGTGCTCTAGATGCTTGTGACTGAGCTGGTCGAGCTGGAGGATAGAAAGAACCCCTAGAGTGAGAATGTTTGTTGTTATAAGGACACTCCCTCTTGAAATGGCCCTGTTGGCCACACTGATAACAGGTGCTCACACCTCGAGGAACCTGAGAGACTAGTCCTGATGTGGAGGGCTGATTGGGACGAAAACCTCTAGTGGAAACAGTGGAAGTTGAGGGTCTCCCAAGTTGGGTCTGAATCTCTTGTGAGGACGGAAAGTACTTCCCCCACTCTCACCTCGTCGGTTATCCACAAATCTGACTATCTCCGTCAGCTCTTGTTCGGCTATGCTAGCTCGGCTGATCATTTCTGCCAAAGTAGCTGACTTGAAAATAGTGACCTTGGCTCTTATGGTAGGTCACAGGCCTCGTTCAAACTTCTGGGCATTCTTGTATTCCGTGTCCACCATGGATAGAGCATAACATGATAGACGGAGGAATTCTTGATAATAATCCACAACAATCATCGTGCCCTAGACCAAATATATGAAAGCCTGTGTCTGGCGCTCCTTCTCTTCCTCTGGAAAGTAATGATCCAGAAACACCCAGCGAACTGGTCCCAAGTCATCTCTGTCCTATCCTCCGCTGGAATCTGCGATTGTTGACGCTCTATTACTTTCCACCGTTTGCCGGCATCGTCTAGCAGTTATGAGGTAGCAAGTAGTATTCTGTCCTGGCCATCAGTGATCTTGAGCAGCTTCAAGATCTTTGTAATATTCTCGATCTAGTTCTCCGCTCCAGCAGGTCCCTCTTTCCCTTTGAAGTAAGGGGGACGTTGCTGTTGAAAATCTTTGACCATATTTCGGTCCTGTGATTCATTGGAGGTTGTGCCTCAATTGCCGTTCTGGTGTTACTGTAGAACGGAGGTGACCACTGCATGTACTAAGCTTTGTAGCTTGGGAGGCACCTCAGGAATATTTACACTATCCTGTTCCTCTTCTTGATGCTGGTTCTGTCAGGTATTTCTTCTTCTTGGAGGCATTTACCTAAGTCATCGAAACAATGATTGACTTAGTTTTCTCATAAGATTTTATGTTCACATACTTGGGGAAAATTGCCTAATCATCATCTTGTATTTCTTCTTTTGGGGAATTTTCCCATGTATCATATAATGTTTCTCATTTTGGGGAAATCATGACGTTTTTTATTTGGGGGAGATACGCCATATTTCGCTATTTTTTTTAAATCCACAATTTACAGTGATTGTCCTTCCCTTGCTGTTGTTTTTCTTATCAAATGTTGTTCTCAGATTGAATGCTTACAGTCTAATTCTCATCAAAGTAAATTTATCCGGACCCCGTGCAGCAGACTCCGAAGAGTCGGTCAGTTGGGATTCTTATCTTGTCAGTGAGACATGATACTGTATTAATCTTACTTTGCGAGATTCAACACTTCAGGTTTCGCTCTGATACCAACTGTAACGCCCCACCCTTTTTTCACTCGCCACAAATCAGAGTATATATATATATATTTAAATGAGTCAGAGAGAGCAGGACGTCACGACGCGAGTTAAGTCCGAGTTTCCAAAACCTGACCCTTAACTGACCACCATTACGTGTGTGTGGACTAAGTCCACTAAAACAATTCACACGTTTTTCTGAATACTTGCAGAATAATATATATGAATAAAATGTTATCCATATTCATGCCATCGTTAAGCAAGGAAAACTAATCACCATATAACTTCAAATTAAAACATTAAAATTTTCAAACCATAGCAAATAAGTCTAAGTTATTATAATCCAAAATATCAGTCCTCCCAATACATCATAAACATCAAAATCAAGTAAATTAAACTTCATTCATTCCAAGCTCCTACACTTGGCTCCCTTCATGTCTCATGTCCGTTTCTTGTCATTCTTTATTCCATCATCTATAGGATAGAAGTAGGGCATCAGTCAACATGCCCAGTAGGTATTCCAAGTAGGGTTATGGTACACATAGGATTAATATAAATCAAGATAGATACATCATATCAAATTTGAAAAACATATCATAAGTAGTAAAAACAATGCATGATGTCCATATCATAATCATGCTTACTTATGTGTCATGTCATGGCTGTCAATGACAAATGATCATTCACCCAATTTCCATATCCAAACACATCATATATAAATAGTTTCCTTGATAAATTGCCATATCAAGGTGTTCCCTTGGCCAAATACGTCCGCAGTAATTTGTGATGGCACCACCAGGTCACTGTATGCCTCCCAACATATTATTAATCAGACTTATCGATGGAGTGTGGACTCCTCCCTTTGCATAGGGTTTCGGGACTGTCTACTTAGGAGCGCTTTGGCCCAAATTACGCCGGACACATTTCTAGCAATCCCGGATAAGGCCAAAATCTCAACAGTTTACATAGCTTCATACAAGCTAGTCTCAAGCCCAAATCATGTCCGAACCGCTCATAACTTGGCTTGCTGGTCACGTGTATTCCCTCCCATCCCATGCATGAGGTAATGAATGCAAGAATGCCATTTCATATCAAATTACATAATATCATTGAAAATCTGTTCATAAACATATACCATTTGTTTATCCAAAGTAAACGTCATATTTGGAATAAAAAAACCAGTTTCATATATAATCCATAGTGTCTCAATAGGGTAGGAATCCTACCACTGCCCAGTACACTATCCTGGCAGTCTTGTGAGGATAATGTTTACGTTCGCGTAAAACGAATCACGATCCTTTTTGCGAATCTCTTTACCTTATCAAATTCATTCACATATATTAATTTGATTTTCTATTTTAATTTCATCATCCCTTATATCCTTCCAGATAGACAGAGGCATCTGAAAAATAATTTAAATTAAAACATTCTAATTCAGTCGACTGAATCATGCCCAATTACTATTCTTTGCCTTACTCACAAACTTTTAGTTGACTGAATCATAGATTCAGTCGGCTGAAACACAACTAGGTACTGTATAAACTTGACCCATACCCTTTCAGTTGGCTGATTTTGGGTCAAATCCTCTATGTTCTCGGTCAATACACTTTCAGTCGACTAAATCATAGATAAAGTCAACTGACTTTGGATCAGATCATTTATGTGTTCGGCCAGTATACATTCAGTCGACTGAATCAAAGATTCAGTCGACTGAATTATCAATAAGCCGTTTACGTGTTTGGTGTAACGCCCCGCCCTTTTTCACTTACTTTCCTGAAAATCAGAGTCTATTTTTAAGAAAAGAAAAATGATAGAGAGCGGGACGTCACGACGCGAGCTATGTCCGGACTTCTAAAGTCCGACCCTTAACTGGCCAACCCTATGTGTGCATGGACTAAGTCCATGAGAACGGTTCACACATAGTCACTTATTATCAATGTGGAATATAACATAAACTGATTGCGGATTATAATAGAACCTAACACTAGTCCATTTTAGATAACAAAGTACTTAGTCATTAACCAAATTAACTTAGATTAAATATCTTTACCAAACCATCCACAAACCATAGTAAATATCTAATTATTACATGCCGAAGTCTATCTACTCAAATTACATGTCCTTGAGTACTTAATAAAATAACAATATAACATTCCAAAGTTCTTATGCTTGACTACGTTCACGGTCATCCTTTCCTTCATTTCCTGTTTCATTCACTAGGGTAGAAGTAGGGCGTTAGAACAACGCGCCCAGTAGGAATTCTAAATAGGGCTAACACATGGGTTAGTAACAAAATCATATATAATAACATATACTCAAACATATGTAATCATGCCATGCCATATGATTTCTGCAATGAGTCCCACCCATCACAATGCTTGTAACCTCTTGATGGAATTCTCCTCATCAAGGTATCCCCACAGTGGTCTTTCGGACACCCTGACAGAGTGCAGCATCCGGATTCTTCCTGATGGGATGATACACATCAAGGTCTTCCCACGATTGCCTCACGGACGCCCCGACGGAGCGTGGCCTCCGGTTACCAACTTCCCTCCCATGCCAATGTACATGTCCATATGCTATGTAATATAAATAACCATAGCATTAAAAACTCCACATTTGGAACATAATTTATTTGTAATATAAATCAGCAAAATAAAGATAAAACATATTACATAACCATGTTTCAATGAGGTAGAATCCTACCAAGACCACTAAGTGTCCTTGCTTCTTAAACCGTCGACCGCTCATGATCGCGTCCCACTTGTAAGGTCTCATTACCTTATTTACACAAGAATCAATCAAACCAACAACCCATTTGATTCACATCAATGTCTAAGTCCAAAACTCAACCTTGTGGGGTTCGGCCACACACCATGGCCGAACCTCACCCTTTTTAAATTGGTCCCTTTTATTTAACCGATCTCATCCAAGTGGACCCATTTAAAAAACCCTCAATCCACCAAATACACCTTGGTGAGGTTCGGCCATACAATATGGCCGAACTTCATCATCTTGGTTTTGGTCCTTTCTTTTCAACCATTTGATCTTTCAAATCCAATCCTTGCCATTCTTGATTCATAAAACCCAACACTTTTAAATCAGCCATCCAACCTTATCAACACCTCAAATATATAAAACATTTCCCATGGGGTTCGGCGATACAACATGGCCGAACCCTTGGTTCATTATTTTCATTTATTTACCATCTTGCCATTGATCCAATTCTTAGTTTCCATTTCATTCATATGTCCATAAAATAAACCATAGTGGGGTTCGGTCATACTCTATGGCCGAACCTCACTCATTTAACTTGGGTCCCCTTTTAATCCTTGATCTATTATTTGCCACCCATTAACTTATTAAAACAGTCCATAAATTCAATAACCAAGCAACCTTAAATCTATACATGTTATTTGGTGGGGTTCGGCCATACACCATGGCCGAACCTCATCTCTTCTTTTGATCCAAGCAATCATTAAAACCTTTCTAAAATACCAACCATCTTCCATCAATTAAACAAAAGAACATACTATCCATCATTGTCTCTCCATGGGGTTCAGCCATATACATAGCCGAACCCTATGGTTCCTTAGTTCCATTAAAACCTATTATACATCTATGATTGATTCTCATACTTCCATCTGTTTAAATCCTTTTAAAACTTTAACAAAATCAAACACATACACTTGTAACGCCCCGCCCTTTCCGAGATTCAGAGTCTATTTTTTTTTTAATAATAATATAATAACACCGAAAGAGGGCGGACGACGTCACCACTGGAGTTAAGCTCGGACTTCCAAAGTCCGACCCTTAACTGGCCACCCATGTGAGCAGTGGACTAAACCAATGAAAGACAATCCACACATGGAACTAATCAAATCATGCGGAATAAAACTAGACTAACTGCGGAATTAAACTAAATAGATATCAAGTACAAGTCTCCCAATAAACTGCTTAAACCAAGCATCCATTATCAAACTATAAACAAACCATAGCAAAGTTTCTAATTATTACATGTCCATAAAATGTAATTCAAATAACAGTAAAATAGAGGTTCATTCAAACACTCAAGTTCTTAAGCTTGGCTCCCCTCCTAGTCCTCGACCTTCTCTTTCCTTTTTCCTTTTCCTGCATCATCCTTTAAGGATAGAATTAGGGCGTTAGATCAACGCGCCCAGTAGGTTTTCCGATCAAGGCTACCACATGGTTAGTATATAAAACATGCATATATCATAGTATATGATCAACAAAACATCTGAAATCAATGCTATGTATGTAAGTGCAAATGTAATGAGTCCCACCCATCACAAGTATACATAGCTATCACTTGATGGGATTCTCACGTCAAGGTAATCCAGAGTACTCCACATTCCTCTGAATAGAACTCTCATGTCAAGGTAAGCCAGAGTACTCCACATTTCCTCTGTATAGAGCTCTTATGTCAAGATAATCTAGAGTACTCCTCATTTCCTCTTGATAGGACTCTCATCATTAAGTTATTCCATAATCATCACCCCATGCCATACATGAGATGTCAATGTATATATGTCATTCGTAAATATATCTCATCATTCAAAACCAGTTCGAAACATAAAACAGTAACAATATATCTCATAAAAACCATGATTAAACCAATTATAAAAGTGGTTATAAGTAGGTAGGAAACCTACGGAAACTTCGCTTAAGTGTCCGTTCCTTTTAAGCTTCACCCGATCACGACTCGCACGCCGTTCAACTTCCGTTTCCTTGTTTATACAACAGCAAGTTAATACTTAATCTTCTTGATTTCTAATCAAGTCTAGATCCCGGAAACCATCTTGTGGGGTTCGGCCATACCCATGGCCCGAACCTCACCCACTTTGGGATTTAATCTTCCTTTTTCATTTGATAACTACTTAAACACTTCACCTTTCAAAACATGTCTTGGTAGGGTTCGGCCATACAACATGGCCGAACCTTATCACTTTGGTTTTGGACCCCTCTTTTCAAGTCATTTGATCAATCCCTTCATATTTATGATTTGACTTGTATTTACGGTTTTTGCCATTGGCCTTAAACCATATTAAAACCAAGTTCCATAAAAACCACCTTAGTGGGGTTCGGCCATATTACTTGGCCGAACCTCACCAATCCAAATTAGGTCTCATTTCAATCCCTCAAACCCCCAATCATGACATAAACCTCTTTCTATGGGGTCCGGCCATACTCATGGCCGAACCCAATAGATCATCCTTGGTTCTTTTATCCATTCCTCATACTTCACCATTTAATCATATTTTTAGACCTTTTGAAAATATTACAAAACCAACAATAATTTCTACCCATATACTTGAATCCAAATACCCATTCAATTGTCCATGGGGTTCGGCCATACACATGGCCGAACCTAATGGTTCCCTTGGTTCAATGATTCCATCATAGGTACATAACTTAGGTTCAATACTTTTAGCCATAATAACCATATGGTTCAGCCATCCCATGGCCGACCCAAAACAATAACCTTATCTCCATTTAAATCACATAAAAACCCCATAATATTGTATGGTTTTTATCTCTCAAAACCCATCACAAATTACCATATAATTATCATATCATTTCATAGGGTTCGGCCATCCAAAGTGGCCGAACCCTATGGCCCATAATTTGAACTTTTTATCAAATACTTAGCCTCATTAAAACATGTAAAAATCTCCATGGTTTTGCATGGTTTTTAACCTTCAAAAACCATCAAATACCCAAATAACTTCATGGGGTTCGGCCATCCAAAGTGGCCGAACCCAATGATCCATTTTATCATTTTAAACCACCTTTACCCAAGGTTTAAACCCTTGATGAATTTGGCCATTCCATGGCCAAATCATGGCATTCAAATCCATGATTTAAAACCCTTTCAACTTGCATCTTAGGTCTAATTAAAACATCTAAAACTGTCCATCATTTTGCATGGTTTTTAACTTACAAAAACCATCAGCATAACCATATTATTTCATGGGGTTCGGCCATCCAAAGTGGCCGAACCCTATAGTCCATGTTTTCTATCTTTTTAAACATCATTATTCATACTCTAAACCCTTGGTAGATTCGGCCATCCCATGGCCAAATCATGTTTCATTTAACCAACTTTATTAATCAAAATTCTATGTAGTACTTACCAATTCTCTAAGCCTCTCCTCTTGCCTTTGATCCTTGCTTTCTTCCCTCTTGCTTGCTTGCTTCTTTCTTCCTTAAGTCTCTAGCCGAATATGTGCTTGATCAATGGTGAAAACACCAAGAGCTAGGTTCGGCCAAGAGGGTATGTTCTTGAGAGAGAGGGAGAGATAAGAATTCTATGATTTCATTGAGTGACAATCGGCCAAAGGTGTGGTGTTTTGTTTTTGTTAAACAACTCTTGAACCCTTCATTAGTCCTCATCAATCCTTGATCAAACCAAGGAGACATTTGGTGCCAACCAAGGCACCTCTTGGCACTCCCAACGTTGGAGCTTTGGGTTTCCATCATGAGATGGAAACCCTCCAAATTCCCATGCCATTCCATTGGTTTTCATGCAGCAACCATGAATTCCAAACCACCAACGTGTGGGACTTGTTTTCTTGGTGATGTTTGAGACCAAGGCAACTCTTCATATCCCATTTGACTCACTTGAATTCAAGGTCCCTTTGATTTCCAACTCAACTCACCCAACTCACTACACTTAATGCCATTCATTTAATGCACTTGAGTCAACTACATTACTTGATTTAATTCCAACTCACTTCAGTCCCAACTCAACCTGATTTAACTCATATTTGAACTCACTTGAGGGTCCACACGGTCAACCATGGTCAACAGGTCAACTCGACCCATTGGGTCCCCATTTAGTGTAACGCCCGCCCCTTTTCACCGAAAATCAGAGTCTATTTTTTTTTTTTGAAATAACAAGTGACAAAGGGCGCGGACGTCACGACGCGAGTTAAGTCCGAGCTTCTAAAGCCCGGCCCTTAACTGGCCAGCCCTATGTGTGCATGGAACGAAGTCCGACGAGAATGATTCATACGTAGAAATAAGCTTGAGGAATATTAAATTAAATGCGGAATGACAATAGAGACGAATCTACAAATTTTAGATAGCAGGGACGAACATTCATTTAATTACCAAAATATCTCAACATCACAATGTCCAAAATAAAAACCAAAATATAGTAAGTAATCTAAAATATTACATTTCCGACAAGCTAGGCTACTCCAATACATTTCCAAAATAAATTTAAATAAATTAAGTAGCCGCCTCCCCAAGCTCCTAAGCTTGGCTTCCGTCGCGCCCTTCCGCTGCGCCATCTCCTGCGTCATCAGCTAGGGTAGAAGTAGGGCGTTAGAAAACGCGCCCAGTAGGACTCCGAGTAGGGCTAACACATGGATTAGTGATAACAAAGCATATAGATAATATTATAACGAAAAACCATAAAATGAATGCTATGCCATGGGTGTCTGTCTTATGAAACCCACCCATCATGCATACCATCATGCTGTCATATCCCCCTTGACGGCAAAACCTCGTCAAGATATAAACAATCACAAATCATCCCCCTGGACAGCAAAACCTCATCCAGATATAAATAATCACAAACCATCCCCCTTGACGACAAAACCTCGTCAAGATATAAACAATTACAAATCATCCCCCTGGACGGCAAAACCTCATCCAAATATAAACAATCACAAATCATCCCCCTGGACGGCAAAACCTCGTCCAGATATAAACAATCACAAATCATCCCCCTTGACGGCAAAACCTCGTCAAGATATAAACAATCACAAATCATCCCCCTTGACGGAAAAACCTCGTCAAGATATAACCAGTCACAAATCATTCCCCTTGACGGAAAAACCTCGTCAAGGTATAAACAATCACAAATCATCCCCTTGATGGCAAAAACCTCGTCAAGATATAAACAGTCACAAATCATCCCCCTTGACGGCAAGGCCTCGTCAAGGTGTCCCCATGTTTGTTTCTCGGTCCCCCCGACGGAGCATGGACTCCAGTTATATCTCATAATACCCCTCTTGATGGATGAAACACATCAAGATATCCCCATGCTTGCTTCTCGGTCGCCCCGACGGAGCATGGACTCCGGTTATATCTCATCCTTCCCATGCCATATCCCTCCCATGTCATGCATGAGATGTAGATGCCATATGCCATGTAATATATATATGATAGCACAAACCATGGCATTTAAAATCTCATCAATAAAACATATAATTTGATTCTCAAAATAGATCAAGCAAAGCATCAATATACACATCATAGCCTTAAAACCCATCTTAAAACAATCATATGCTTACCAAAATAAATCAATGAAAAACCCATACATAACACATAATCCATGGCTTACAAAAAGGTAGGAGTCCTACCGAATACCTACTAGCGTCCTTTCTCGCTTTCGTTCGATAATTCGGTCGCCGATCACGCACCGTTTGCGATGTCCGTTACCTTATTATACATATCAATTAATCCACATTTTTAACATTTTAAGTCCATTAATCATACCTTAGTAGGGTTTGGCCATACACCATGGCCGAACCTCACTGTGTAGTTTTGTGGGTCCCGTTTAATCCATTAAATATTTTAATCTCATGAGTTTAAAAACCAGCCACCCTAGGCTTTATTAGTCATACATAAGGTTATTATTTAGATCCCCTAGGTCCATGATCATCTCCCATGGGTTTCTTCATTTTTGCCAATATTTACGGTTTTGCCACTACCCTTTTTCCATGACTAATCACTCATTTATCCATGTACATTATGTCCATAATTGATCCATACCTTAGACCCATTAATGATCCATAAATTAGGTCCGTCAATGACCCCTTAACCATGTCATAAGATCATTGAAATCAACCATTTAATTAACTTAACCTTTATTCATTCAATACATATATAACCCCATACTTAGCCCATCAATTGATCCATAGACTTGGATCCCTTAATGACTCCTTGGCCATAACATCATCACAAATTAGCCACTTGATTACCCTAATCCCCATTAATTAATCCATATGCATATACCTTAATCTTAGTCCATCAATTGGTTCACAAAATGGATCCATTGATGTCTCATTAACCATGACATAACTACATTAGAAATCAGCCATTTAATTAACCTACTCTCCATACATTTAAACACATTCATATTCCCATACCTAGCCCATCAAGTGTAACACCCCAGTTTCTCAATGAAGTGGAAAATTACGAAAATGCTCCTAAGATGTTAAATTAATTATTTTGTGATGTTAAGTAAGGAAATAGTGGGGCCCATTGCTCAAATTAAAATCATATGAGCACATTATGAATGTTAAGTTTGATTGGATGGGTAATTTTCATCATTTGGGTCAAAAATGGCTAAATGAGTCAAAGGGCCCAAATGGGACCCATTGGGTCTTACTGAATTATTTGACCGTTTTGTGAACTTAAATTAAATGGGGTTAGGCTGATTTGATTGGAAATCAAGTGGACGAAAAATGGGTAGGCTTGATCCATATGTAAAAACCAGTTACAAATGACCAAAATGCCCATAATTGGGTCATGGAGTCAAAAACGGGTCAAGGAGCTAAAAGTGGACCCAACGGGTCGTGTTGACTAAGGTTGACCGTGTGGACCCTCAAGGGAGCTAAAACACGAGTTAAATCAATTGAGTGGGACTGAGGTGAGTTGGAATTACATCAAGTAGTGAGTCAACTCAAGTGCATTAAATGAAATGCATTAAGTATGGTGAGTTGGACATGTGAGTTGCGTGAGTCAAAATGGAAGTCAATGGGACTATAAATCAGTGAGTTTAGAGGCAATGTGAAGAGGTTGGCTCAGCTTTAGCCACCAAAACAAGTCCCACACGTTGGGGACTTGTTTGGGGTGATTTCCATGGTGTATGCTAAATGAGATGCATGGGAATGATAAAAGATTGCATGGGGCTGCCAAAGGTTGTGTTGGAAGTGGCAAGGGGTGCTCTGCTTGGCTGCAAGTGACTCCTTGGTTTGTGCAAGGTTTGATGAGGAGTAACTGGGTGATGTGGGGCTGTTTAAACAAAAGCAGCCAGCACCCTCACTTGGCCGACTTTATCATTGCAAAACCTTGGAATTTCATCTCCTCTCCCGCTCTCAAGAACACCTCTTGTAGTGGCCCGGAATTTTTAAATTAATATAAATGTGGATATTATTTATTTTAGTGATGGAAATTAGAAAATTTGCGGATTAGATGGTAAATGGGCCAAAGTTTGGGCAAAGGCCCAAGTATGGCCCAATGGATTATGGAGTTGATTTAAATTCATTTAAAGGGGCAATGAGGGTTAAAAGGGTCAAGAATGGTCAAATTGGGTCAAATACCCATTTGGGACCCAATGGGTCACGATGGTTAAGCTCTAAGGTAAATGGGTAAGATGAAAGTGTAATTGGGCCATGGGCCCAATGGTGATTCATTTAGAATGAATGGAATGAAATTTAAATTATCTAAGTTATTTGGAATTAAACCAAGGTGATGTGGCCAAGTGGGACCCACCTCCACCTCATCAAGTGGGGTGGCGTGTGGGCCAAGGATTGGTGGGGCCGGCCACCATGGTCGATGGCCGAACCCATGGCCCAATTGTGATCCATTTTGGTGGGTTAAATTGGATGATGAATGGTGTGTGTGTGTGGCCTCCAAAGGAAATGAATGAGTAATGGACTCATTGAAGTTAAGTACATGAGGTAAATCCCATGGGAAGAGTTGATGAATTAGGTATTTTGAACCCATGGCCATTGGTGAACCATTTAAAGGGTTAAGTATGGGGTTATGGATGGGTTTAAATGAATAAAGGTGAAATTAATAAAAAGACTAATTTTAATGATGTTATGACATGGTTCAATGTGTCATTAATGGACCTAAGTTAGGGATCTAAGTCTATGATCAATTATGGATTAAGTCATGCATGGATAAACAAGTGTTTAATCATGGAAAATGAGGTAGTGGCAAAACCGTAATTAGTGGCCAAATTCAAGAATTCCATGGAAATTGATCATGAACTTAGGGGATCTAATGTAATAACCTTATAAGTGATTAATAAAGCCTAGGGTGGCCGAATTTTAAGACTTATGGGATTAAAAGGTTTAATAGATGACACGGGGACCCACAAAACCTAAATAGTGACCGGTTTTTCATATGGGCTTAGAAATGGTTAAAACTTGAACTGATTTGGAAATTTAATAAGGTATTGGATATCGCGGGCAGTACGCGTGACGGTAGCCGGACTATCGGACGAAAACGAAACGAAGACGCGAGTCGGTATTCGGTAGGATTCTAACCTTTTTGTAAGCCATGGATTGAGTGATGGTTTCCTTGAATTATTTCGGAAATTATATGGATTGTTTTAATATTGGTTTTGAATTATGTATTATGTAGGTGTTTTTACTTGATTTACTCTGGTAAGCATATAATTGGTTTAAAATGGGTTTTAATGCTATGATGTGATTATGGAGGCTTTGCTTGATCCATTTTGGGTAATCAAGTTATATGTTTTATTGATGGGATTTTCTTTAAATGTTATGGTTTGTTATTATATTCATTGCATGGCATATGGCATCTACATCTCATGCATGGCATGGGAGGGATATGACAGGGGAAGGATGAAATGAAACCGGAGTCCATGCTCCGTCGGGGCGACCGATAAACAGACATGGAGATATTTTGATGTGTTTGATGTATCAGGGATGTTGTATGTAATTATGATACATTGATGATGGTTCTTCCATCAAGGGGGAGGATTTGTGATTGGTTTTGTAATACCCTAGATTTTTCAATATATCAATATTTATGAAAATGCCCTTGGATTTATAAATTGAAGGGTTATGATTATAGATGAGAAAAATGGTGGGACCCATTGCTCAATGTACTTGTATAAGGTTTAAATTAAGTTAAATGGGCAAGGTACATTTATTTGGGTCAAAGAGGTTAAATGGGTCAAAGGGCCCAATTGGGACCCAATGGGTCGTTGTGGACATAATTGACCATTGGGTGAGCTTAAGATTAATTGGGTTAGGCTGAAGTAAATGGGAGTGTCAACAAGTGTTTAGTTAACTCAAATTAAATGGATGAGTTGAGTTTGGATGGAGTTGAATTTATCCATATTTACGGAATTGCCATTGTGATTTATTTGATATGGATTTAAATGGGCAAGGTGTTGGGCCAATGGTCCAATCAAGACCCAATGGATGGTAGATTTGTTTACAAGACAAATAAATGGTTGAGATGTACTCAAACGGGTCAAGATTTGTATTTGGGTCAAATTTTGTTAAATGGGTCAAAATGGCCAAATAGGACCCAATGGGTCGTGAATGGCATGATTATTCATGGATTGAGTGCAAGCTTAGTTAATTTAAGTTTATTAATTGCTTGAGTTTGGTTTGAGTTGAAATAAATGATGGGTTTAGTTGAGTTGAATTTATTAGTTAAGTAAAATTAAATGAATGAGTTAGGTTGGGTGAGTTAAATAAATGAGTTGGATGAATATGTATTTTTAAGTGAGTGAGATGTAGAGATAGAAGGTTTGTAGGTTGTTTCAAATTCAAACACTAATGAAATGTTGGCTGCATGGGAAACTTATATGCATGTAACTCCCACCCAAGTGAAGAATGAAAATGACGTTACATGGGAGTTACATGGGTGAGAGTTGAGTTTCAAATCATTATGCACATTGGAGATGGTATAGGGTTTATGCCATGCTTGGGTCTTCAAAAGACAGCCAATACATGGATTGATGGTTCATGCATGTAACTCCAAGGTTGGAGAATAAATGGGTAGCTGATTGGAGGAGTTACACACAATAGATTATGGCATTCCAAATTCAAATTACATATTAAACCAATGGGAGTTACAAAGTGTGTTCACACTTGGAGGAGGGGAGTTTTATTCCAATGATAGAACTCCCACATGGGACGTTGATGAGGGCTGAATAGAGCTGATGTTTGTGGAGTTACACATGAGAATGGTGGCTGTTACATAAGCCAAAACATAGAGGCAAACAATAAGGGATGGTGCAGCACATGGGAGTTACATTTCAAAATGAAACTCCCATGTGAGACCTTAAGGAAAGGGGAGGTTACACTAGTCCAACCACAAGGAACGTTGGTTGCTTGGGGTGTTTCATTTCATAGATGAAACCCCCAAGTAATATAAAGAACTTTGATTGAGGTGAGGGACTTACACAAGGTTAACCTTGGCCTGTTTTTGATCAAACAAAGGGCTTTTCATTTTACTCTCTCTATCCCTCTTTTCTTGGACTGTTATCATCTCTCCAAAACCAAGAGCAGCAGCTGGTTGCTTAATCAGTCTTTGGATTGATCTCTTTTCATCAAGACAAGTTCAGCCAAAGGGTTTTGGCATCAAGACTTAGCACATACATTCAAGGCCAAAGTTTTCTCTCTCTTTCTCCCTCAAATCCATGTCATTTGGCTGAAGTATTCCAAGGAGATTGCAGCAAGGTCAGTCTCAGCCTAAAGAACAGTAAGAGAGAAGGAGAAGTCGAGGAAATAAAGGGTCAAGAAAGGAGTCAAAAGAACCGAAGGAGACGCGGTGTTCGTAAGTGCATTTTGAACCCTTGTTTAATAGATTGGTTAAGAAAATGAGATCTGGCCATCGTATGGCCAGATCCATCAATGGTTTAAATATGGGATTATGATGTTTAAAAAGGATAAAATATGGACGATAGGGTTCGGCCCTTTGGATGGCCGAACCCCATGGGAAAACTTGGTGATTTTTATGGTGTTTGAGAGATGAAATTCATATTATGTATTGAAGTTCTTTTAAAGGATTTTAAAGGGAGATAAGGTCACTGATTTTGACCAGTTATTACATGGCTGAATTATGTGTTTATTAAGCTAAGTACTGATCAAAAAATATGGACAAATATTGGAGGGTTTACATCAAGGAAACCTTGGGGTTCGGCCATGTGTATGGCCTAACCCCATGGACTGTTTTTGATGGTTATTTGGGTTAAGTGTAGGAGGGATATTATGTAATCATTATGTGCTTTGATTTAAGAATAAGATAGGTTTATCTATGGACTTAATATAAGAAATTAATTAGCCATCAAAGATCATAGATGATGGACCAATTGAATCAAGAGAACCATTGGTTCGGCCATGTGTATGGCCGAACCCATGGACCATTTTTATGGACTGTTTTGGTTGAATCAAAAGGTCTCAAGTTTGAATATTATGGAACAATATGAGGTGTTTAAAAAGGGTACCAAGTGAGCATTTGGACAAGTCATGGTTAGGCCATCTCATGGCCGAACTATGGGGTACTATGGCTAAGTTAGGACTTGGAGGTTTAAATGGGAAAGCCATAGGGTTCGGCCATATGTATGGCCGAACCCCATGGACCATGAGCATGGGCTTTATGAATCCATTTCATGAAAAGGATCGCTGGTTTTAATGTTAGTAAAATTATTTATTGCTAGCAATGGCATAAAGGTAATTATTGATGAAATGATCAAAGATGGTATGATGATGGGGTTGGATGTATGGACGCAAACCAATATGGTGTGGTTCGGCCATGTAGTATGGCCGAACCCCACCAAGTGATATTTTGTGGATTGAGGTTGTCAATAAATTATTTGGATGGTGTTAATCCAAAATTAAAAGAGACCAAGGTTTAAATGGGTGAGGTTCGGCCATGGGGTATGGCCGAACCCCACAAAGTGGATTTTTGGGACTTAGATTAAGATGGAATCACATGAATGAATGTTTAACTTGCTGTTATGTAAATAAGGTATTGGGATTGCTAGAACGGTGAACAATCCGTAAACGGAAGACGGTTCACAAGAGCGGGCAATCTAAGTGACTTAGTGTAGGTTTCCTACCTTTATTGTAACCACTATTCCATATGTTGTTTTATGTTGATTTCGATAACTTATATGATTGTAAAGTTATGTTTCTAAATGTCATGATTGCATAGACATCTCATGCATGACATGGGATGATGGCGTTGTAACCGGAGGCCACACTCCGTCGGGGCGTCCGAAAGACCACTGTGGGGTACCCTGATGATGAGAATCCCATCAGGAGGAATCCGGAGGCCACACTCCGTCGGGGCGTCGGAAAGACCACTGTGGGTTACCTTGACGATGAGAATCCCGTCAAGTGATGGCTATGTTGAATGGTGATGGGTGGGACTCATTACATGTTCATTTCATACATAGCATGTTTTTATGGAATTTTGTCACACATGTGTTATTTTATATTATTTGCATGTTTTTGACTAACCATGTGGTAGCCCTATTCGGAAACACTACTGGGCACGTTGATCTAACGCCCTATCTATATCCTTAGTGGATGACGCAGGGAAAGGTAAGAACATGGATCGAGATGAAAACCAAGCATAGGAGCTTGGGCATTTTGAATGGATTTGAATGGACATGAATGGACTAATTATGGATTTGTTATTTGAATTTGGACAATGTAATTTGGTAATTAGTTATGTTGGCTTGTAATAAGTAGTTAAAATTGATGCTATGGTTTGTTTTAAGTCGGATGGTTTGATTGAACGATTAGTTAAGATTGATTAGTAATTTTGGAGAATAAGTTATGTACTTTGCTGTCTAAGAATGGAAAATTGGAATAGTTATAGGTTCTATTATAACCTCAGTTGGATTAAGACTACGTTAATTCCGCAAGTTATTTATGTACCATGTGCGGATCAGTTTTATGGACTTAGTTCATACGCACATGGGCTTGGCCAGTTAAGGGTCGGATTTAGAGATTCGAACTTAACTCGCGTCGTGACACTCCGCCCCGATCACATGATTATTATAAAAATAAAAAATAAACTCTGAAAATTAGAGTGAAAAGGGCGGGGTGTTACAGTTTTATATCTGGACGAGGTTTTGCCGTCCAGGGGAATGATTTGTGATTGTTTTATATCTGGATGAGGTTTTGCCGTCCAGGGGGATGATTTGTGATTGTTTGTATCTTGACGAGGTTTGGCCGTCAAGGGGGATATGACAGCATGATGGTATGGATGATGGGTGAGATTCATAATACAGACACCCATGGCATAGCATTCATTTTATGGTCTTCGTTATGTATTATCTATATGCTTTGTTATCACTAATCCATGTGTTAGCCCTACTCGGAGTCCTACTGGGCGCGTGGTCTAATGCCCTACTTCTACCCTAGCTAACGATGCAGGAGATAGCGGAATGGAAGGACAGGACGGGAGTCAAGCTTAGGAGCTTGGGAAGGCGGACTAATTATTTTGTTTAAATTTATTTTGGGAAAATGTGTATTTGTATAATTTAGCTTGTCGGAAATGTAATAACTTAGATGTCTTGCTATGTTCTATAAATTATTTTGGAAAGTACGGTATGAGGGCATTTTAGTAATTTAATGGATATCTCTTCCCTGTTATCTGAAAATTTGTAGGATAGTGTCTATTGTCATCCGCATTGATTTTTATGTGTTGCGAGCTTACTTTCTACGCGTGAACTGTACTCGTGGATTTATGTTCCACGCACGCGTAGGGTTGGTCAGTTAAGGGCCTAGTTTTAGAAGCTCGGAACTTAACTCGCGTCGTAACGTCCGTGCCCTTTGTCACTTTTACGTTAAAAAAAAAAAAATAGACTCTGATTATGGTGAAAAGGGGCGGGTGTTACAGTTGGTATCAGAGCGAATTCGGAAGAATGAATCTCTTGGAGTAAGATTAAGACGGTTGCACGTCTCACTGACGGCTAAGAATCCCAACCGACCGACTCTTCGGAGTCCGCTGCACGGGGGCCGGGTTAATTTACTTCGATTGACTCAAACTGAAGTGTTTAATCTGAGAACAACAATTGACGGAAAGGAATGATAACAAGGGAAGAAAGATTCATTCTAGGAGAGATTTATTGAAACATAGCAAGATAGGGTTTACTTCCCCAGAAATGAGAAAACATCTAGGTTTTCCCCCAAATTGATGAAACAATACTAGATTTATCAGACATAGCAAAGTAGGATGTACTTCCCCATTATTCCCAATTTGAACAATAGACAATAGGAATTTAGAGATTCCCCCCCCAGAAACAAAGGAAAAACAAGTGTGCTTATTTGGCAACTTTCCCCAAACCAAATACATTGTGATATACATAAGAAATTCCCCAAAACTGAGATTGGTTTTATTGGAAATTGCAGTTGATGATTTTTGGGTTCTATTGTATTCTATGAATACAGGTATGTCAAATGAAGGGGAGTGTATAGAATTATGGGATAAGGGAACCCCTAACTGTCTCATAGATTTGGTGTCGGCTTCCAGCATAGAAGTTAGCATGGACATTCAGGAGGGACCTCCCGAGGAAGATGAATAGGATTTAGCATCTCTTCCTGAGGAGAATATGGAAGACTTTCCAATGATAAGAGAGTCGGTAGGGGAAAATGGAACCCGATTGTATGCGCGAGTTGTGCAGCCAGGTTGGGCACAACTGCACATACTACCCCTAGCCTCTTGAAGTGGTATACCCAATTGTGGACTACATGGACACGGGAAAGAGAGGACTAACTGTCCTTATATTGGAAGATAGTTAATGATTTTGGGGTTTTAAATGAAGGAAATAAGTGTGATAGTAAATTGCACAAGCATACTTGTATTGTGAGTGCATGTGAATATACAAGTGTTGAATTCTTATTGTTGAGTGTATGATGTAATGAAGTGAGGAAAGAGTATGAAAAAAAAAAATGTACAATGATGAACTACATGCATCAAATGAGGATACGAGGCATAAACTTTTGATGTGGGGTATATGTTGCATATGCTTATGAGTGAGGTAAATGTGAATAAAAAGGGTGGGGAGTATTTGTTAATGTGATGTATGGGTATACTTGGGGGATGGTACAATGGCTTTTAGAAATGGTTTTTATATTGGTGATAACCCATGGTTTGATAATTGTCATGACCAAGTGAAGAGATTTATGTTATGACATATAATGGGTGATGATGTAAACGCTTTGTGAAGGGGTATAAGAGGTTCTCATGTGAACAAAGTGCCATTTGAGAGATGTTGAATAAACAATGTACTTGAAAGAGACCGGAATGCATGGGTTAACTTGCCACATGAAACTCGTGAGAAGATGATATTATGAGGAGAATGTGAAGGGTCTAGCTTGCAAAGACTAATATATTGTATGAAAAAAAAAAAATTTCTTGTATGTATAATGCAATTGCCTTCTCCCAATGTGTTGTGGAGATTATGAACGAGTGATGATAGGCCTTGAAATGGGTTTATGGCCTTAAAAAGCATGAATGAATGATGGACCATGAACTTATGAAAATATTTTATTTAATGATTGCATGAGGATTCCCTATGATGTTACTAAATTGTGAATTATCAATAGTTGCAATGAGTTTATATGATGTTACTTTGATAACTGGTGGTATGCAATGAATAGTCATTGAGGAACAAGGATGTGTTATAGACTATCTGTATGATGATGAGTTGATAAAGTACAGTGAGTTGTGAATATGTAGTATACATGAAGAGGCCGTGATATGTTAATGCGTTTGGTTGGAAACCTAGGTGGGGCTGATGGATAATTCCAAAGTTTAGGAATTTATGGATGGTCATGGATGGTCTTCGAATGTATTGGGATGACTTGCTTTGGATGAGTAGGATTGTTATTTCAAAATCTCCAGGTGTATGTTGTAAATGAGGTAGGGTAACCATTGATAACGTAGGCATGTGGGATGGAATTTGGTGGTTGGTGAAATTTGTAATACTGGTGAATGTTTTAGTTGTGAATGGGTACTATATGACATAACCTAAGTAAGCTTAGATGTATCACTATTGTTAGGAAGTTATGAATATGTGGAATAATCCAGAAGGGTAGGAAATTAGTATCTATATGACGTGGATTGATGTCAGGTATTGGTATTGTAGGAGTTATGAACAAAAAGGGTTAGTCACATAGTGACTTATATACAAATAAAGGTATGATTGCTTTTGAGAGATAGACCTAAGGGAAAGGTTAAGAGTCTAGTGAAACTTGAATGGAAAGCTATGAGCGACTGCCGAGTGAGACTGATCACCTGACTCTGTAGTTGGCTGATGGAATTCCAGGAGGGTGAAGCTAGAAACCTAGTTAAAATGGAATCAACAATGGACTTGAGCATAGGCTCGTACTGGCAGACTAACTCACACAGAGAGTAGACGAAAGAACGTATTGAAGGAGTACGTATGGGAAATGTCTTGGTAACAAATAAAGTGAAATAGAATACATTGAACTACATAAAATCACAAATGGGTTCATAAGGAAAAGAGATAATATGAGACAGAGTAATTTCTGTAAGAATGGAACTCATAGGTCGATATGAGTGATATTGATGTAATTAAGAGATATTTAGCACAATTGAACGGG
The DNA here is from genome assembly GCA_013350335.1 of Chimonanthus salicifolius. NCBI lineage: Eukaryota > Viridiplantae > Streptophyta > Magnoliopsida > Laurales > Calycanthaceae > Chimonanthus > Chimonanthus salicifolius. Next base: position 6,947,021 of record CM023541.1, read on the forward strand.
AACAACGAATAGACCCAAAAATGGAGGAGATCTGGACCAAGATATCTACATGGGAGATAGTATCGGAATTTGAGTTACGACCGGGATAGGGTCTTGTGTTCCGAGGTAGGACGTAGGTATATAAGACCTGCGGAAGGGAGTTGTTGGTTGAGCCACACCAAACCAAGCTCTCTACCCATCCGGACAGCACCAAGGATGTACCATGATCTTAAGAGGCACTATTGGTGGCATGGACTCAAGAGAGATGTGGCAGAGTTTATGCTCGCTGCCTAACTTGTCAGCAGGTCAAGGTGGGGGCATCAGGAGCCACCGGGGTTACTCAAACCCTTACCAGTGCTGGAGTGGAGATGGGAACATGTAGCCATGGACTTTGTAACAGGGCTGCTAAGGTCATCAAGGGGCAACGATGCAATATGGGTCAACGGTACATCTGAAATATTATCAGACTACATGGTGTACCCCGGACTATTGTGTCCGACAGAAATGGCCGATTCACTAATAGAGTATGGCAGAGCGTGCAATCGGCTATGGGGACCGACGTGTTGACCAGCACAACATTATATCCATACACTGATGGACAGTCGGAAAGGATAATACAGATATTGGAGGATATGCTGAGAGCATGTATGCTGGATTTTAAGGGTAGATGGGAGGATCACTTGCCATTGGTGGAGTTCTCCTACAATAATAGTTACCAGGCAAGCCTCCAGATGGCTCCATTTGAGGCCTTATATGGTAGGCCGTGTAGATCTCCAGTGCGTTGGATAGAGGTCGGTGAGCCTGCGCTGATTGGACCGAAATGGGTTGCGGAGACTACGGCGCAGATCAAATTTATATGGCAACATTTACTCACTGCACAGAGCCGTTATAATAATTACGCCGACAAGAGGAGAAGTTTCCCCGAGTTTGAGGTGGGAGACTTGGTGCTTTTGAAAGTCTTACCACGGAAGGGACACATGAGATTCGGAAAGAAGGGGAAACTGTCACCTAGATTGTGGGGCCGTTTCCAATCCTAAAAAGGGTGGGGGAGGTGGCCTATTAGTTAGTACTTCCTCCACAGTTATCGTCTTTACATGACGTATTCCATGTGTCCGTGTTGAGGAACTACAATCCTGACCCTTCACATGTTCTGAGTGTACAAGATATCGATGTACAAAGCGATGTGACATATGTGGAGAAGCCGGTTAGAATAGTCGGGAGCGAGCAAAGGGTGCTGCGGAACCGTGCCATTCAGTTCGTCAAGGTGGTATGGGAACGACATGGAAGTGAAGAAACCACCTGGGAACTGGAGCCAGAGATGAGTGCCGCTCATTCGGAGCTTTTGTATAAGATGATTTGAACCCCTACTTCGCTCGAATTTTCGGGATGAAAATTTTAAAAGAGGATTGTATTGTAGTGGCATGTAATTTTTAAATTAATATAAATGTGGATATTATTTATTTTAGTGATGGAAATTAGAAAATTTGCGGATTAGATGGTAAATGGGCCAAAGTTTGGGCAAAGGCCCAAGTATGGCCCAATGGATTATGGAGTTGATTTAAATTCATTTAAAGGGGCAATGAGGGTTAAAAGGATCAAGAATGGTCAAATTGGGTCAAATACCCATTTGGGACCCAATGGGTCAAGATGGTTAAGCTCAGGGTAAATGGGTAAGATGAAAGTGTAATTGGGCCATGGGCCCAATGGGGATTCGTTTAGAATGAATGGAATGAAATTTAAATTATCTAAGTTATTTGGAATTAAACCAAGGTGATGTGGCCAAGTGGGACCCACCTCCACCTCATCAAGTGGGGTGGCGTGTGGGCCAAGGATTGGTGGGGCCGGCCACCATGGTGGATGGCCGAACCCATGGCCCAATTGTGATCCATTTTGGTGGGTTAAATTGGATGATGAATGGTGTGTGTGTGTGGCCTCCAAAGGAAATGAATGAGTAATGGACTCATTGAAGTTAAATACATGAGGTAAATCCCATGGGAAGAGTTGATGAATTAGGTATTTTGAACCCATGGCCATTGGTGAACCATTTAAAGGGTTAAGTATGGGGTTATGGATGGGTTTAAATGAATAATGGTGAAATTAATAAAAAGACTAATTTTAATGATGTTATGACATGGTTCAATGGGTCATTAATGGACCTAAGTTAGGGATCTAAGTCTATGATCAATTATGGATTAAGTCATGCATGGATAAACGAGTGTGTAATCATGGAAAATGAGGTAGTGGCAAAACTGTAATTAGTGGCCAAATTCAAGAATTCCATGGAAATTGATCATGGACTTAGGGGATCTAATGTAATAACCTTATAAGTGATTAATAAAGCCTAGGGTGGCCGAATTTTAAGACTTATGGGATTAAAAGGTTTAATAGATGACATGGGGACCCACAAAACCTAAATAGTGACCGGTTTTTCATATGGGCTTAGAAATGGTTAAAACTTGAACTGATTTGGAAATTTAATAAGGTATTGGATATCGCGGGCAGTACGCGTGACGGTAGCCGGACTATCGGACGAAAACGAAACGAAGACGCGAGTCGGTATTCGGTAGGATTCTAACCTTTTTGTAAGCCATGGATTGAGTGATGGTTTCCTTGAATTATTTCGGAAATTATATGGATTGTTTTAATATTGGTTTTGAATTATGTATTATGTAGGTGTTTTTACTTGATTTACTCTGGTAAGCATATAATTGGTTTAAAATGGGTTTTAATGCTATGATGTGATTATAGAGGCTTTGCTTGATCCATTTTGGGTAATCAAGTTATATGTTTTATTGATGGGATTTTCTTTAAATGTTATGGTTTGTTATTATATTCATTACATGGCATATGGCATCTACATCTCATGCATGGCATGGGAGGGATATGACAGGGGAAGGATGAAATGAAACCGGAGTCCATGCTCCGTCGGGGCGACCGATAAACAAACATGGAGATATTTTGATGTGTTTGATGTATCAGGGATGTTGTATGTAATTATGATACCTTGATGATGGTTCTTCCATCAAGGGGGAGGATTTGTGATTGTTTTATATCTGGGTGAGGTTTTGCCGTCCAGGGGAATGATTTGCGATTGTTTTATATCTGGACGAGGTTTTGCCGTCCAGGGGGATGATTTGTGATTGTTTGTATCTTGACGAGGTTTGGCCGTCAAGGGGGATATGACAGCATGATGGTATCGATGATGGGTGGGATTCATAATACAGACACCCATGGCATAGCATTCATTTTATGGTCTTCGTTATGTATTATCTATATGCTTTGTTATCACTAATCCATGTGTTAGCCCTACTCGGAGTCCTACTGGGCGCGTGGTCTAACGCCCTACTTCTACCCTAGTTGACAATGCAGGAGACGGCGGAACGGAAGGACAGAACGGGAGTCAAGCTTAGGAGCTTGGGAAGGCGGACTAATTATTTTGTTTAAGTTTATTTTGGGAAAATGTATATTTGTATAATTTAGCTTGTCAGAAATGTAATAACTTAGATGTCTTGCTATGTTTTATAAATTATTTTGGAAAGTACGGTATGAGGGCATTTTAGTAATTTAATGGATATCTCTTCTCTGTTATCTGAAAATTTGTAGGATAGTGTCTATTGTCATCCGCATTGAGTTTTATGTGTTGCGAGCTTACTTTCTACGCGTGAACCGTACTCGTAGATTTATGTTCCACGCACGCGTAGGGTTGGCCAGTTAAGGGCCGGGCTTTAGAAGCTCGGAACTTAACTCGCGTCGTGACGTCCGTGCCCTTTGTCACTTTTACGTTAAAAAAAAAAAATTAGACTCTGATTATGGTGAAAAGGGGCGGGTGTTACACCTCTCTTGGCAAAATTTTATCTTGGTGATTTCACCAGTGATTTATGCTTCTAACCAGCTGATGACAAAGGAAGAAAGAAGGAAGGAAACAAGAGGGAAGAAGGCAAGGAGCAAGGGCATAAGAAAAGCTTGGAATTTGGTAAGTATTTCCATGGACTCTTGGTTAATAAAATGGGTGTGTGTTGGGCCATGGTGATGGCCGATTACACCAGGGTTTTAACCTTGATTTGTAACGCCCGGCCCTTTTTCACTCGCTTTTCGAAAATCAGAGTCTATTTTTTTTTTTTTAATAGAAGAGTGAGAGAGGGCGGAGACGCCACGACGCGAGTTAAGTCCGAGCTTCTAAAGCCCGGCCCTTAACTGGCCAACCCCACGCGTGCGCGGAGCTAAGTCCACGAGAACGGTTCACGCGTAGGAAGTAAGCTCGCGGATTATAATTATTACGGAACATGATAATAGAGTCTATCCTACCTGTTTTTAGATAGAAGGGAAGATACAACATTGAATTACCAAAATGCTCCTATGTTCATATTTATATCGCAAAATGTAATTGTCCATAAGTAACGTCCAAACCATCGCAAGAAATGTAACCTTATACAACCCGACAAGCTAAGTTACTTTAAAATTACATCTCCAAAATGTAAACGTAAATAAACTAAGATTGCGCTGCCCAAGCTCCTAAGCTTGGCTCCTGTCATGTCCACCTCTTCCGCCATCCCCTGGGTCATCAGCTAGGGTAGAAGTAGGGCGTTAGTCAACGCGCCCAGTAGGACTCCGAGTAGGGCTAGCACATGGATTAGTGATAATACACATACCGATAAAATAACATATAACAAAATAAGCATGTGATGAATGTTATGCCATGGGTGCCTATGTCATGTGTCCCACCCATCATCCGTATGATCATACAATGTATTGTCCCCATGTTTGCTTCTCGGTCGCCCCGACGGAGCATGGACTCCGGTTATAGCCCTCAGGCTATCCCCATGTCTGATTCTTGGTCGCCCCGACGGAGCATGGACTCCGGTTATGGCCCCTCAGCTATCCCCATGTTTGCTTCTCGGTCGCCCTGACGGAGCATGGACTCCGGTTTGTTTATTTTTTTCCGCCCATACCATGCATGAGATGTAGTGCATTATGCTATGTAGTATATAGATAAACCATAATTTTGATATACCATACATAGCCACATAATGCATAATGTTAAAATATAATCCATATGATTCATAACTTAAAACATAAGATAAATCATAATCATAAATCCATCATAAGACAAATCAAAATAATCTAAAATACCATCACATATCCATCGCTTACAAAAAGGTAGGAATCCTACCGAATACCATGTAGCGTTCCGTTACGTTTTCCGTTCGATAGTCCGGTCCCCGATCGCGTACCGTTTGCGACGTCCGATACCTTATTACATTTACCGAATTAGTCCATACGTTATCCATGATTAAATTCCTATCTAATCATAACCCTAGATCCATTCAATGATCCTTTACAAGTTTATTAAAAATCGGTCCTTAACTTAGCCCATTATCCATTTGGTTAAAACACACATAAATCCGATTTTGGCCATTTCAAATATTACATTGAGTGAGCCTAATACGCAACATCTATACGTTTCAATTAATCATTCATAATGCATTCGATTCCATGTCTAATCCACATAGGGTTCGGCCAGGTACCATGGCCAAACCCATGGTTCTTCAAAGTGGCTATAACTTACGGTTTTGCCACTCCTCTTCCATGTACATTTTGAATTCGTATTTGACCCATAAAATTGGGCCCATTTATAATTCCATAACATATCCAAAATCAGCCACCTATTGTTTGATTTTGAAAAATATTTAACCCCATATGTCCTTTCACATTTTGGCCCTAAAGGTGGCCCACAAAGGGATCATGGGTTCGGCCATACACCATGGCCGAACCCATGGTACCTTATCTTCATTTTCTTGGCTCCATTTTACTCCCTTTAATCCAATCTCCAATGAAATTAAAACATCCATTTAAGTCCCCATTTTTCATCTCATTTAAATCATCACTTACACACTCATAAATCCATTTAAATTTGTCATCTCTTTCCATCATTTTCCATTCTTTTTTACCTTCATTAAAAATCACTAACCTTCATTCATTTTTGGCCCTTTAAAAACAAACTCCTAAGCATTGATACATACATTAACCTTAGACTAAAATTTATCCAAAATTGGGTCATGGGTTCGGCCATACACCATGGCCGAACCCATGATGTTTCTTTCTCCATTTTTCTTGGTTTCATTCACCCATTTTACATACTTCCAAATGAAGATTAAATCATCCATCTAAATCATCATTTCCATAAAAAAAAAAAATGCCATATACCATACTTACCAATCTATTCAAATTTCCATTCCTCTACATTATTTTCCATGCTTAGAAATCCTAAACCATTACCATAGGGTTCGGCCATACACCATGGCCGAACCCATGGTTCATGGCCCACCTTTCTTAGAGCCATTTAAGACCAAAGTTCTATGAACATATTTGTCCATGATTTTTCTTTGTTAAAAATTCCATTTAAAATCAATAATATCATTCATTTGGTCCATTTAAAACTTATGTCATACACTTTGGAAATCCATTTGCAACTATTATTTCCTCCATTACTTTCTATCCTTTTTCATCCATTAAAATTACTATCTATCACCAACTTTAAGATCTTCATAAAAACCATTAATCATTTTTTGTACTTAAAAACCCTTAACCATTTTTCCTACTTACAAAACCCTAATTAATTGCATACATCTTCTAATCACCCACCATTGACCATGGGGTTCGGCCATGTACCCTATGGCCCATTAATCCATTAAAATCCCATTTTCCTATGCTTAATAAAGACTTAAAAATTCCATTTTTCCATTTCATCTTTTTCTTAATCCATTCCTCCATTTTTATCCATTTCTTATCCTACCTTTTGATGGATCTTAGATTCATGGCCCACAACATTTTTGGCCACATTTGGTCTAAGGAATGGATTCCATATCCTAAAAAATAAAATCTTGTTTTAAGAAATCTTACCACCCGACGACTCCTCCAGTCCTTCTTTGCTTTTGGGCTTTCCTTAGCCTTCTCTTCTCTTCCTCTCCTTGATGGACGGTCAAGATGAGCTTGATCAATGGTGAGATATGCTTGGATCGGCTATGTAGATGGGGTTAGATTGAGAGAGGGAGAGGGGAAGGTGATGGAAAACAAGATCTTAGCCTTTGATCTTGAGGGGATGGACTAAGGCTTGCTCTCTCCTTCTCTTTTTTCTCTCTTCTTCTTCTAAGTTTTCTTCTCTTTTTCTTTGCAAGGTAGGGGACGGTTTTTGTGTGTGACGAGGCTAGAGTGAAATGGGTTAGTTTGAAATGAGATGGAGGTGGTTGGAGTGGCCTTCACTCAACATTTACTTCCCCACCCACCAAGCATGGGCTAGCTTGACTTTGGTGGTGGTGGTTGAGACCCAACCACCAAGCATGGCTCCCATGTCCTCTTTGACTTGTTTATGTTGACCCTAATTAATTAAGTTAAGTCCTCACTTAGGTTAATTAATTTCCATCCAATTTAATTCCATTAAATTATCTATCTAATAAATCCACCCATGGTTGACCAAGTCAACCATGGTAGACGGCCCCCACCTATACCTACCCCACCCGCCACCTCACTTGATGAGGTGGAGGTGGGCCCCACTTGGCCATGTTATTTTAATTCCATTGCTTTTAACTTAGATAATTTTACAATAATTTTAATCAATTTAATTTACCTTAATCCACCTTAGTCTTCTTAAATTTATCCATGGTTGACCAAGTCAACCATGATAGTTGGTCCCACTTTTTCCTTGGTCCACACGCCACCTCAATTGGTGAGGTGGAGGTGGGCCCCATTTGGTCATACCATTTCATTTCATTACTAACTTAGGGGTTTTAATTCCAAATCACCCTTTTTAAATTAATTGGCCCACCATTGGGCCCACGGCCCAACCGATTATTTTCTACCCCTTTACCTTAGGGTTTGGACCAATTTTGATCCATTGGGTCCCACATGGTGATCGGGCCCACTTTGACTCAAATTGACTATCTTTGACCCAATTACTTCTCATTGACCCATTGAATGGATTTCATCCAATTTGTGGTCCAATTGGGCCATTCTTGGACCCTTGTCCCAAAGTTGATCCATTTGGTATTTTCATCACATCAAATTCCAAATTAAAATAATTAAATGTCCAATATATATTGCTTCGAAAATTCGGGCTATTACATGATTAGTGGAGGATTTAAAATGGTAAAAATAACCATTGGGTTCGGCCACCATGGAGGGCCGAACCCCATGTAAAAGATTGCTTGGTTTTCATGTTTTGAAACATGAAAACCATGGATTTTATGGACTGATTTTTGGGTTTGATTTAAGAATCAAATACATGTAATTGAAAGGATTATAAACCTGTATCCGAATGTCAGAAAAGGCTGAAGTTTTTATGGTCTAAATCAGTGGATTAAAAGAAGGAAATGGACCATTGGGTTCGGCCACTTTGCATGGCCGAACCCCATGGAAACAAGTGGTTGGTTTTGATGGTTTTTGGAAGTTAAAACCATATAAGTTGGGACTGATATTAGATGTTGGTAATAGATTTAAAATGCATGTTTTAAGAAGGTTAAAACATGGATTTGGATGTTTGGTTCAGACCCAAGATGAATGATTAAATGTTTCAAAACCAAAGGGCATGGTGTTCGGCCAATAAGCATGGCCGAACCCTATGAAATTGGGTTAGTGATTGGATGATGTTTAATTAGTAAAACTCGGTAATAATATGTTGTTATAATTACATGATGATTGGAGGTTTAAAAATAGTAAACATAACCATTGGGTTCGGCCACCATGGAGGGCCGAACCTCATGTAAAATATTGTGGGTTTTCATGTTGGGAAACATGGAAACCATGGACCTTTATGGACCGTTTTGGATGGATTTAATTAGAGGGTTCTAAGAGGTATAAAGGCAGCAATATGATACTGATATTGTATGATTTAAATAACACCTAATGCATGTTTGAAGGATCAATTCATGGACATAGGGTTCGGCCAACTTGAATGGCCGAACCCCATGAAAGAGATTGATGATTGTTATGAATTTAAAGAGTTAGAAACCATGCAATATCATGGGGTTTCTATGGGATTTTAAATAGAATTATGGTTGCTGTTTTTATGGCTAAGATGCATGATAAATGATGAAAGATCATTAGGAGAATTGGATTCAAAGAACCATGAGGTTCGGCCATGTGAGTGGCCGAACCCCATGAGTTACTTTATGGTTTTTATTTGGTTTACATAGGTTTATGCTTGCTGATTGGGTTGTATGATTATGATTCAAGAATCATGTAGGTATCTATGTACTTAATATCAGTAAATAACCAAGCATGTTGATGGACTTTATGCTAATTCATAGTGAATGGGTTAAATAGCTTAAGCTTATGAGTAGTAGTTGGTAATGGTTCTATGTTGATTTAAAAGGTTTAAAATACCCTAATGGAGAACCATGTGGTAATGGATAAAGGAACCATTGGGTTCGACCAAATGTATGGCCGAACCCCATGGAGTAAGTTTGGTGGATTAAAGATTGGACAGACCAATGGCAAATCTGTGAATACAAGTCAAATGAAGGGATTGATCAAAGGACTTACAAGAGGGATCAAATCTAAAGTGGGTAAGGTTCGGCCATGGGTTTGGCTGAACCCCACAAGATGTTCTTTTGGATTTTATATGAGAATGGACATTTAAATGCTAGTATTGATTTACTGTTACATGATAAGGTAACGGAACGTGAACGACGAGCGAGTCGTGACCGGGAGAAGCTCAAAAAGGAACGGATACTTAAACAAAGCTTAAGTAGGTTTCATACCTACTTGTAACCACAGTTTTACCCCAATTTTCATACGAGACTCTTGTTTTATTTTATGTGTTTCAAATGATATATTATGCATTAACAAATGGCATACAGGCATTGGCATCTCATGCATAGACATGGGATTATGAATGAGGTTCTACAATGTTGCAATTTATGGGTTACGTCCTGCCTCGGTGGTGCAAGTCACGCCAGGAGGAGTAACATGATGATCATAGTCACATTGGTCTCCTTAGGCGATGAGAGTCCCGCTAGGAGGACTCATACGTGATATGAATCAGTTAATGATGAAGAGATGAAAGTGTGTTGTAATTTACCTTGACGGTGCAAGGCACGTCAAGTGATGGCTATGAATGTACATGATGGGGGATGCTCATTGCATGTGCATACTTCATAGCATTGTTTTACCTGTTTTGATGATCATGTATTATGATATGTATATGCATGTTTTATATGCTAACATGTGGTAGCTCTGATTCAGGAACCTACTGGGCGTGTTGATCTAACGCCCTAATTCTATCCTCAGAGGAGAATGCAGGTACAAGTAAAGGGAAAAGGAAGGTCGATGACCAGGAGGGGAGCCAAGCCTAAGCGCTTGAATGTTGGATTGGACTAATTTATAATTTCTGTTTATTTGATACTTTATTATGGACATGTAATAAAGTAGTTACTTGCTATGGTTTGCTTAGGATATTGACAATGTATGGTTGATTTATGTAATTATTATTTGAGACTGGTACTGGCTATCTTTTCATATTATTCCGCAGTTAACTTATACTATTCCGCAAGTTGATGTTAGTTCCATGTGTGTTCATTATCATGGTCTAGTCCATGTACACATGGGTGGCTAGTTAAGGTTCAGACTTGGGTAGTCTGAACTTAACTCGCGTCGTGACGCCGCCCGGTCTCTTTCGATGTTTTATTATTATTTTTTTAAAAAAAAATTAGACTCTGATTTCTCGGAAAGGGCGGGGCGTTACATCAAGTGGCTCATAAAAATGGGTCATGGGTTCATCATTCATTGGTGACATTTAAGACCATAAAAAAAAAAACATTAACCTTCATCCATGGATTCCCTCATTTAAAAACCCCTTTTAAAATTACCATTATTCTTTCATTCAAAACCTTCAAAATCATTAACCCCTTTGATCAACATTATGTTTATCATTTTGAGTTCATCAACATTACCAACCTTCCCCATTGAAATCACTTAACCACCTTCCATGCTTTTCTTCATTAACATCCCTTTAAAACATACAAACACTTGACCCTCTTTAAGCCTCCAATACATTAACACCTTACTCCACATTTTCTATCATTTTAAACCCATTTAAAAACCACCATTACATTACCATAGGATTTAAAAACATTCCATCCCTAAAATCTCTCCATGGTTTTATTTTTAAAACATTATTTCCCACACTTAAAAATCCATTTTAAACTATCCCATTCTCAACCATTCCTCCCTATTTTTACACCCTTCAAATTTACAACCACATAACCCTAAAAATCATAAATTATCCTCCATAGCTTCCATTCTTTAAAACCCTCATAAATCACCTAATCACCTACCATTTCATCACAATAGGGTTCGGCCATTCACCATGGCCGAACCCATGGTTCATGATTCATCATTTTGGTACATTTTCTTGAGTCCATTAATGACTCATTTAGTCATGCCATACTTCCCATTCTTTTCATGGTTTCCAAAACACTTAATTCATCAAAGTTTCCCCATGCCTTTTAAGGCTACCAACACCATTCACACCTCCCATGCATTTCCTCATTTAAGCCCCTTTAAAAATTTCCTACATTTAATCACTAGAGACCCTAATAATCCTAATCATTCCTTCCATGAATTTCTTCATTTAACAACCCTTTACAAATCACCATATTTAATCATTAGCACCTTGAAAAAAAACATAAACCATCTTTCCATGATTTTCATTCAATATCCTTTTAAAAAGAATCACCACATTTAATCAATAAACACATACAAATCTTAAATCATCCTCCATTCCTTAAAACCCTAAAAAAAAAATCATACATACCTATCACCCACCATGGGGTTCGGCCATACTACATGGCCGAACCCTATGGCTCATAATTTTCTTCCAAATTTACATAATTCCATGCTTAAATAATTTAACTACATTACATCCTTAATCCATTTATTTTTCCTTAACCCTAATTTACCCATTTAGGGTTTGCCCATCTTTCCATCCTTCCATTTGATGGATTTGAGATCCAAGGCCATGATTTGCCCACCTCTAAATCCAAGAAATGGATTTCATAGCCTCTTAAAACCCTAAGAAAAATCCAAATCTCTTGTTTTAGAAAATACTTACAATCCGTCGTCTCCTTCGACTTTCTTTGCTCCCGTCGGACTCCTTGGCCTCCTTTCTTCTTCTTCTCCTTGTTTGATCGGCTAAGATGCTTGATCCATGGTGAAAACCTCAAGGCTTGGGTTCAGCCAAGATGGGGTGTGCTTGAGAGAGGGAGAGGAGGAGATGGTGAGAAAGAAGATCCCAACCTTTGATTTTGGAGTGGTGGGCCTTTGCTTTGAATTTTTTTCTTCTCTTTTTAGCTTTCTTTTCTTCTTTCCTCCATGGTTTCTCTTCTTCTTTCTTCTCCTTAGGTGTAGGACGGCAATGAGGTAGAGTGAAAGATGGAAAGAGTAAAAATGAGAATGGAATAAGAAATGGGGAAAAAATAAGGCTTATCTCATTGGTTAAGTAATTAATTCCTCCACCTACCATCCCTAAGATATTTTCCATGCTTTATGGTGGTGGTTGGGATAACCACCACCAAGCCAACGTTTTGGTGTCTTTAAAGATAAGATGGCTTTTGGTCCTTTGACCATTTGACCACCTTTGACCCTCATTTGAATAATTTATTTAATTAATTAACTAGATAATTAACTTAGGTTAATTAATTCCTACTTAACCTAATCCCATTATTCCACCCATGGTTGACCAATTCAACCATGGTGGCCGGCCCCACCAATCTCTGGGTCCACACGCCACCTCACTTGGTGAGGTGGAGGTGGGCCCCATTCGGCCACGTCACTTAGGTCGAATTAACATTTACTTAGATGATTTAATTTCCAATTCAATCCATTCCTCTTATTGGATCACCATTGGGCCCATGGGCCAATTACATTTTCCTCTTACCCATTTACCTTAGAGCTTACATCATCTTGATCCATTGGGTCCCACATGGGTATTGGGCCAATTTGACCACCCTTGGCCCAATTGACCATCATTGACCCTTTCAATGAATTTAAATCCAATCCATAGTCCATTGGGCCATACTTGGGCCTTTGTCCAATTTTTTATCCATTTACCATCTACTCCATCAAATTTCCCAACTTCCATCATTAAAATAAATAATAGCCACATTTTTATTGATTTAAAAATTCCGAGCTATTACATTTAGCCCATGGATCCAATTTGACGCCATGACCCATTTATGGGTGGTTTAGCCCTTTGCATGTAGTTTACACACTTGTATGAAGCCCATTTATCATTCACCACATTTCCAATCAATTTAGCTTAACCATAATAAAATTGAGCTTACCCAAATGGTCAAATAAGTCCACCATGACCCATTGGGTCCCAATTGGGTCTTTTGACCCAATTAACCATTTTGACCCAATTTGATGTACATTACCCATTTACTTAAATTTGTTCCTTATAATATGTTCATAGGGTCTTAATTTGAACAATGGGCCCTACCATTTTCTCATTTACAATCACATCTATTAAATTTACCATTCCAGTGGCGTTTTCGTAAATATTCATATCATTGAGAAATTGGGGTGTTACAATATAACCCTCTTTTTAAAATTTTCGTCCCGAAAATCGAACGAAGTAGGGTTCAAAATAAATTACATAAACAATTCGGGGTGAGCCGTTCTCATCTCCGATTCTAGTTCCCATGTGGCTTCTTCAACACCATGTCGGTCCCATACCACTTTTACGAACTGAATCGCTCTATTTCGCAACACCCTTTGCTCAGTCTCTAATATTCTGACCAGTTTCTCAACGTATGTTATGTCGCTTTGTACTTCTATGTCTTGTACATTCAATACATGAGACGGATCGGGATTGTACTTTCTTAGCATCGACACGTGAAACACATCGTGTAAAGCTGCCAATTGTGAAGGAAGTGCTATCTGATAAGCCACATCCGCCATTCTTCTTATCATGGAAAATGGTCCCACAAATCTTGGTGACAGTTTCCCCTTCTTCTCAAACCTCATGTGTGCTTTCCGTGGCAAGACCTTTAAGAATACCATGTCCCCCACTTCAAATTCAAGAAATCTTCTCCTTTTGTCAGCGTAGCTCTTTTGCCGACTCTGTGCAGTCAATAAATGTTGACGTATCAACTGAATTTGTGTTGTGGTCTCTGCAACCAACTCAGGTCCTATTAGTGCAGGCTCACCAGCCTCTATCTAGCACACTGGTGATCTACAAGGCCTACCATATAAAGCCTCGAATGGGGCCATCTGGAGACTTGCCTGATAACTGTTGTTATACGAGAATTCTACCAGTGGCAAGTGGTCCTCCCATCCACCCTTGAAATCCAACATGCATGCTCTCAGCATATCTTCCAAGGTTTGTATCGTTCTCTCCAACTGTCCATCAGTCTGTGGATGAAATGCAGTGCTAGTTAGTAAATCTATCCCCATAGCTGACTGCATGCTTTGCTACACTCTGCTGGTAAATCATCCATCTCTGTCAGATACTATAGTTCGGGGAATGCCATGTAGCCAAATGATTTCCTTGATATACCGCCGACCCAACGTCTCAAATGAATCCGTCATCTTGATAGGAATAAATGAGCAGACTTGGTCAGTCGGTCTACCACGACCCATATAGCATCATTGCCCTTTGAGGATCTCGGCAACCCCGTCACAAAGTCCATGGAAATGTACTCTCATTTCCATTCTGGCACTGATAAGGGTTTGAGTAATCCTGGTAGCTTCTGATGTTCCGTCTTAACTTGCTAACAAGTTAAACAGTGTGCCACAAATTCCGCCACATCTCTTTTGAGTTCGTGCCACCAATAATGTCTCTTCAGGTCGTGATACATTTTGGTGCTGCCAGGATGAATGGAGAGCTTAGATTGATGTGCCTCAATCAATAGCTTTTTCCTACAGTTCTTTGGCACATTTACTCTTCCCCGGAATAAAAGACCCTGTCCTGGTCGTAATTCCCATTCTGGTACTACTATGCCAGTAGACATCTTAGCCCATATCTCTTCCACTTCCGGATCTGCTCGTTGTTCTTGTTCAATCTTGGTGACCATATTGGACCGTATGATTAAATTATGCATACTCCCATGGTTGTTGATATACAGATTGAACTCTCGAATGGTGTTCAACATCTCCCATTCCGTTTTGATCAAACATGCCACGGATGCATGTGATATGGGGCTGAGGGCATCCGCCACCTTATTTACTTTGCCTGGATGATATCGAAGCTCGAATTCATAATCCGCTAGATACTCCATCCATCTACACCGCCTCAGGTTGAGCTCCTTCTGATCAAATAAATATTTCAAACTCTTATGATCAGAAAATACCTCAAATTTATCGCCGTAGAGATAATGTCTCCAACTTTTGAGAGTGAAGACCACTGCAGCTAAATCCAGATCATGTGTGGGATAAAGACGTTCGTGTATTTTTTACTGTCTTGATCCATATACCTCCACACGATGACATTGCATGAGGGAACACCCCAATCCTTCTCCTGAAGCATCGCATTGTACTTCATAACCTTTGCCTCTTTCCAGCAAAATTAAAATAGGAGCAGTTGTAAGTTTAGATTTCAGCTCCTCAAACCTCCGATTGCACAAATCTGACCACTCATACTTGACTCCTTTCTGAGTGAGTCAAGTCAATATAGACGCTATTTTGGAAAAATCCATGATAAATTTCCGATAATAACCCGCCAATCCTAAGAAACTGCGGATCTCGGTTACGTTCTTTGGTGCTTTCCATCCACTTACAGCTGCCACCTTAGCCGGATCCACGGCTATTCCTTCCTCGGATATAACATGTCCCAAGAAATTCACTTGAGATAGCCAGAACTCACACTTATTTGCCTTGGCATATAGCTTATTCTGCCTCAAAGAATTCAAGACTATCCATAGGTGCTCTACATGTTCCTCCTGACTCTTGAAATAGATCAGGATATCGTCAATGAACACGATTACAAACTGGTCCAGATACGGAAGAAAGATCCTGTTCATTAAGTCCATGAACACAGCAGACGCATTTGTGAGTCCAAATGGCATGACTACAAACTCGTATAGTCCATACCGCGTCCTAAAGGCTGTTTTCTCTATATCTTCCTCCCTAACCCGGATTTGATGATAACCAGACATCAAATCAATCTTTGAAAAATGGCTGGAACCCCTCAATTGATCGAATAAGTCATCAATCCTGGGTAGAGGGTATTTGTTCCGGACAGTTAGCTGATTCAGCTTCCGATAATCTACACACATTCGGAGTGAACCGTCCTTCTTCTTTACAAACAGCACTGGAGCTCCCCATGATGATGTGCTATTTCGGATGCAACCCAGCCTGAGCAGTTCATCAATCTGCTTCTTTAGCTCAAACATCTCTACTGGCGCCATCCGATAATGTGGTAAAGACACTGGTGCAGTGTCAGGGTATAACTTGATTTCGAAATTAAGCTCCCTCATGGGTGGTAAACCAGGGAGTTCTTTTGGAAACACATTCGCAAATTCTTTTACAATTGCCAAAAATTCAGTAATTGGTGCTTTATTTATGATGATATTATTCAATACCACGTGGTTCAACCCTTCCTGCAGTCCACTCTGTTTGTCTGCACGAACCACATATTGCTTTCATTAGGGTGACCAAAATGTCACTCTTTGGCGATAACAGTCAATGTTAGCCTGGAACTTAGCCAACCAATCCATGCCGAAGATTATATCATACTCTGTCATGTCGAGTACTAGATAATTGAACTCAAATCTGAGTCCAACTAGTTCAGTATTAACTGCCGTGCATATAAGTCCCAATGCCGAGTCTCCGACAGGGGACACAATTGTGAGTGTTGTGGCTAATTTTTGAACTAAGGTACCGGTAGCAATTATAAATGATGCAGCTATGAAGGAGTGTGAAGCTCCAGAATCAAATAGTGCGTATGCATAAAAACTACTCACTACCGCCATACCTTGAATCACCGAATGATCCTCATCCGCTGGAGAAGTTAAAGTAAACAATCGTCCAGCTCCATTAGTGTTAGGCACCCGTCTTGCCTGGTTATACGTTCTGCCTCCTCGGGAGTTAACTGGTCTGGCCGGTGGACAAAATGATCCCCTGGAATATGAAAGCTTGCTGAGCTTTGGGCAGTCTTTCTTAAAGTGACCTGGTTGATCATAGTGGAAGCAGCTACCCACTCCTCTAGTCGCCTAAGTGACTACTACAGATTGAGAGGGCTGGTTGGGACGAAAGCCCCCAGTAGATCCAACAGATGGTGAGGGTCTGCTGAAGTTTGGTCGGAACTTCTTGTTAGGCTGATACGTACCCCTCCCACTATGTGCTCGACGGTTGTCAACTTGTGTGAACTCAGCCAATTCCTGCTCAACAATGGTGGCTCTGCTGACCACTTCCGCCAGCGTAGCTACTTTGAACACGGTCACTCTGGTACGAGCCCTCCGGTACTCCGCGTCCACAATATAAAATGCATAAATTGATAGACTGAGAAATTCCTGATGATACTCAGCTACCGTCATGGAGCCTTGCAACAATGACAAAAAGGCTTGAATCTGGCTTTCCTTTTCTTCTTCCGGGAAATAGTGATCTAAAAACGTCGCTGAGAATTGCTCCCAGGTCATAGCGGTCCTTTCCCTTTTTGGCACAAGTGCCTGCTGTTTCTCCACTACTTCCCACCACTTACCGACCTCATTTATCAGTTGTGACTTGGCCAGTAGAATCTTGTGGGCATGACTCTTGATATTCAGCAAAGTCAATATTTGGGAGATTTTCTTCAACCAGTTCTCCGTTCCAACAAGCCATTCTCTCCCTTTAAAGTAAGGAGGGTGCTGTTGTTGAAAGTCTTTGACCATGTTCCGGTCATTAGCCTCACTCGTGCTTCCACCTCCATTCATATGTTGTTGGAGGACAGAAGTAACTACTGCTTGTACCAAGCTCTGTAGTTCATGCGGCACATGTGGTATAGTCACGTTGCTGTTGCTGTTCCCTTCTTCCTCCCGTCGAGATGAATGTTCAATATCCTCCTCATGTCGCCGAGAATACCGATCATCTTTCTCATTGTGCGATTTTTCTTTATCATGTACTGATTTCTCCTTATCATGTACTGATGGTTCCTTCTCATGTACGGATTACTCCTTCTCATGTTGTGTTACCTCCTTCTCATGTACAACTTTCTCCTTCCCTTTATCGTCTTGTCGAGTCTTTCTTTTTGGAGCCGTTTCGCCAAAGCCAATTTGTAATACTTTCTCCTTCCCTTTTTTATTCTGTAGGCTCTTTCTCGTTGGAGCCATTTTTTTTCCTAATTCATGGAAACATTATTGGCTTAATTTTCTTCACAACATACATTAAATGCTATAAATCCTCATAGAATCGTAAAATTGCATATTTTATATATATTCATATTTCATCTTTGTACAAGGGTTGGTAGGGTTAAAACAAACCCTATAAAGAACAAAATGCACCCTTACAAAATATTCCCCTTTCCTCTCACTTTTCTTTCTAACTCTTAACCTAATCTTCCGTGGAAGATCCTACATCATCAGCGAACATAAAGTAACTGTCAGGGCATGTCATCGACATGTGACCCAGTACTCCACATGTCAAGCAGGGTATTATCCCCGATCCTCCAATGTAAGGACAATTAGTCATTGCCTCTCCGTGCCCATGAAGTCCACAAGCCGGGCAAACAACTTCCAGAGGGTGGGGACAATATGTACAGCTGTGCCCATCCTGGTTGCACAACTCACACATATAGTCGGGCTCAATCTCCCCAACTGATTCCCTTATCAAAGGAATATCTTCCATGGGATCCTCCGAAAAAGGTGCTAGATCCTCTTCAACTTCCTCGGGAGGTCCCTCCTGAAAGTCCATGTTAACTTCCATGCTGGATTTGTTGGAAGCAGACACCAAATCTAAGAGATTGCTAGGGGTTCCTCTGTCCCACAACTCCGTATACTCCACGTTACTCGACAGATCTGTATCATAACATAGAACTCATAAATAATCAAAAGCAGTTCTAATAAAACCAATCTTGGTTTTGGGGAATTTATTATGTATCATATTATGCATTGTGTTTGGGGAAATTGCCAAATCTTCACACTTTGTTTTCTTTTGTTTCTTGGGAAATCTCTAAATTCCTGTTGTTTGTTTCTCAATGTGGGGATATCAGGGGAGCGCATCCTACTTTGCTATGTTTGATATGTCCAGTTATGATGACTGTACTTTACTTTGCTATCTTTCATTGTCGTTCTCAGATTGATTGTTCAGTCTGAGTCAATCGAAGTAAATTAATCCGGCCCCCAGTCAGCGAACTCCGAAGAGTCGGTCAGTTGGGATTCTTATCTGTCAGTGAGACATGAAACTGTCTTAATCTTACTTCGATGATTCAACTTCCCGTTTCGCTCTGATACCAACTGTAACGCCCCGCCCTTTCTGAGATTCAAAGTCTAATTTTTTTTTAATAATAATATAATAACACCGGAAGAGGCAGACGACATCATGACGCGAGCTAAGCTCGGACTTCCAAAGTCCGAACCTTAACTGGCTACCCATGTAAGCAGGGACTAAACCCATGAAAGACAATCCACACATGGAACTAATCAAATCATGCAGAATAAAACTAGACTAACTGCGGAATTAAACTGAATAGATACCAAGTACAAGGCTCCCAATAAACTGCTTAAACCAAGCATCCATTATCAAACAATAAACAAACCATAGCAAAGTTACTAGTTATTACTTGTCCATAAAATGTAATTCAAATGACAGTAAAATAGAGGTTCATTCCAACACTCAAGTTCTTAAGCTTGGTTTCCCTCCTGGTCCTCGACCTTCTCTTTCCCTTTTCCTTTACCTGTATTATCCTCTAAGGATAGAATTAAGGCGTTAGATCAACGAGCCCAGTAGGTTTTCCGATCAAGGCTACCACATGGTTAGTATATAAAACATGCATATATCATAGTATATGATCAACAAAACATCTGAAATCAATGCTATATATGTAAGTGCAAATGTAATGAGTCCCATCCATCACAAGTATACATAGCTATCACTTGACGGGATTCTCACGTCAAGGTAATCCAGAGTACTCCACATTTCCTCTAAATAGAACTCTCATGTCAAGGTAAGCCAAAGTACACCACATTTCCTCTGTATAGAGCTCTTATGTCAAGATAATCCAGAGTACTCCTCATTTCATCTGGATAGGACTCTCATCATTAAGTTATTCCATATTCATCACCCCATGCCATGCATGAGATGTCAATGTATATATGTCATTCGTAAATATATCTCATCATTCAAAACCAGTTCAAAACATAAAACAATAACAATATATCTCATAAAAACCATGATTAAACCTATTATAAAAGTGGTTACAACTAGGTAGGAAACCTATGGAAACTTCGCTTAAGTGTCCGTTCCTTTTAAGTTTCACCCCGTCACGACTCGCACGTCGTTCAACTTCCATTTCCTTGTTTATACAACAGCAAGTTAATACTTAATCTTCCTGATTTCTAATCAAGTCTAGATCCCATAAACCATCTTGTGGGGTTCGGCCATACCCATGGCCGAACCTCACCCACTTTGGGGTTTAATCTTCCTTTTTCATTTGATAACTACTTAAACACTTCACCTTTCAAAACATGTCTTGGTAGGGTTCGGCCATACAACATGGCCGAACCTTATCACTTTGGTTTTGGACCCCTCTTTTCAAGTCCTTTAATCAATCCCTTCATATTTATCATTTGACTTGTATTTACGATTTTTGCCATTGGCCTTAAACCATATTAAAACCAAGTTCCATAAAAATCACCTTAGTGGGGTTCGACCATATTACTTGGCCGAACCTCACCAATCCAAATTAGGTCTCATTTCAATCCTTCAAACCCCCAATCATGACATATACCTCTTTCTATGGGGTCCGTCCATACTCATGGCCGAACCCAATAGATCATCCTTGGTTCTTTTATCCATTCCTCATACTTCACCATTTAATCATATTTTTATCCCTTTCGAAAATATTACAAAACCAACAATAATTTCTACCCATATACTTGAATCCAAATACCCATTCAATTGTCCATGGGGTTCGGCCATACACATGGCCGAACCCAATGGTTCCCTTGGTTCAATGATTCCATCATAGGTACATAACTTAGGTTCAATACTTTTAGCCATAATAACCATATGGTTCAGCCATCCCATGGCCGACCCAAAACAGTAACCTTATCTCCATTTAAATCACATAAAAACCCCATAATATTGTATGGTTTTTATCTCTCAAAAACCATCACAAATTACCATATAATTATCGTATCATTTCATGGGGTTCGGCCATCCAAAGTGGCAGAACCCTATGGCCCATAATTTGAACTTTTTATCAAATACTTAGCCTCATTAAAACATGTAAAAATCTCCATGGTTTTGCATGGTTTTTAACCTTCAAAAACCATCAAATACCCAAATAACTTCATGGGGTTCGGCCATCCAAAGTGGCCGAATCCAATGATCCATTTTTTCATTTTAAACAACCTTTACCCAAGGTTTAAACCCTTGATGAATTCGGCCATTCCATGGCCAAATCATGACATTCAAATCCATGATTTAAAACCCTTTCAATTGCATCTTAGGTCTAATTAAAACATCTAAAACTGTCCATCATTTTGCATGGTTTTTAACTTACAAAAACCATCAACATAACCATATTATTTCATGGGGTTCGGCCATCCAAAGTGGCCGAACCCTATGGTCCATGTTTTCTATCTTTTTAAACATCATTATTCATACTCTAAACCCTTGGTAGATTCGGCCATCCCATGGCCAAATCATTTTTCATTTAACCAACTTTATTAATCAAAATTCTATGGAGTACTTACCAATTCTCTAAGCCTCTCCTCTTGCCTTTGATCCTTGCTTTCTTCCCTCTTGCTTGCTTGCTTCTTTCTTCCTTAGTCTCTACCCGAACATGTGCTTGATCAATGGTGAAAACACCAAGAGCTGGTTCGGCCAAGAGGGTATGTTCTTGAGAGAGAGGGAGAGATAAGAATTCTATGATTTCATTGAGTGACAATCGGCCAAAGGTGTGGTGTTTTGTTTTTGTTAAACAACTCTTGAACCCTTCATTAATCCTCATCAATCCTTGATCAAACCAAGGAGACATTTGGTGCCAACCAAGGCACCCCTTGGCACTCCCAACGTTGGAGCTTTGGGTTTCCATCATGAGATGGAAACCCTCCAAATTCCCATGCCATTCCATTGGTTTTCATGCACCAACCATTAATTCCAACCCACCAACGTGTGGGACTTGTTTTCTTGATGATGTTTGAGACCAAGGCAACTCTTCATATCCCATTTGACTCACTTGAATTCAAGGTCCCTTTGATTTCCAACTCAACTCACCCAACTCACTACACTTAATGCCATTCATTTAATGCACTTGAGTCAACTCCATTACTTGATTTAATTCCAACTCACTTCAGTCCCAACTCAACCTGATTTAACTCATATTTGAGGTCATTTGAGGGCCCACACAGTCAACCATGGTCAACATGGTCAACTCGACCCATTGGGTCCCCATTTAGCCCATGGATCCAATTTGACGCCATGACCCATTTATGGGTGGTTTAGCCCTTTGCATGTGGTTTACACGCTTGTATGAAGCCTACCCATTTATCATTCACCTCATTTCCAATCAATTTAGCTTAACCATAATAAAATTGAGCTTACCCAAATGGTCAAATAAGTCCACCATGACCCATTGGGTCCCAATTGGGTCCTTTGACCCAATTAACCATTTTGACCCAATTTGATGTACATTACCCATTTACTTAAATTTGATCCTTATAATATGTTCATAGGGTCTTAATTTGAACAATGGGCCCCACCATTTTCTCATTTACAATCACATCTATTAAATTTACCATTCTAGTGGCATTTTCGAAAATATTCATATAACTGAGAAATTGGGGTGTTACACACTTATGATTTCCTTCCTTCAAATCCGATAAAATCAAATCAATATCTTTTCATGGGGTTCGGCCATACAAAGTGGCCGAACCCTATGGTCCATGTTCTTCCCTTTTTAAACATCATTTTAAACCCATAAAAATTACTTGACTCTTTCTATGGCCAAACCCTATGGTTCCTTATCTCCTCTTTTAAATTCAATATCCATGATTTTAACCCTTGATGGGTTCGGCCACACAATGGCCGAATCATGTTTCCTTAACCATCTTACTTAGCAAGAGTTTATTGAGCACTTACCAATACCGCAACTCCTCCGGTTCTTTCACTCTTTCTTGATCTTTTCCTTTCTTAGTCCCTCCTTCCTTCTTTCTTGATCTTTACCCAAGACTGACCTTGTTGGAAAGCCCTTGGAGTGGCTTGGCCAAATGATATGGATTGAGAGAGAAAGCTTGAAATCAAATTACTTTTAGTCCTTTTTGATCTTGAGAGAAGAACCGGCCTTGAGAGGGAGGGAGAGAATGAGATAGAATTCTGAAAGTGTTTGGTCCTCTTTCCTTAGAGTGTTGGTTGGCTAAGAGAAGGAGAGAGGGAGAGAGTGAATGGAAATGAAACTCCTCCTTTGATTAATCAAATTCAGCCCCAAGGTGGTGTCTCTTGGTGGCACCACTTGTAACTCCCATTTTCATTAACTATTCTCCTTTATGTTCTCTTGGGGTTTCATGTATGGGATGAAACTTCCAAGGCATCCAACGGCTCCCTTAGATTGCCTTGGTGTAACCTCCCCCCCATCTTCCTCCTCTCATTAACATTTCATGTGGGGGTTTCATCTTAAGATGAAACTTTCCCCCCTCTCCAACGTGTGGTATGGTTTGAATTTGACATCTTGGTGTAACCTTCCTCAAGCTTCCTCCTCTCCCTTAATGACCCATGTGGGGGTTTCATCTTTGAGATGAAACTTTCCCCCTCCCTTCCAACGTGTGGTATGGTTTGAATTTGAAATGAACAAAACCCCCCATTTCTTCATTTATGATTCAAGTGGGGTCCATGAGATGAAACTCTCATTCCAAGTGGCTTCTTCATTACCGTGTCGGTCCCATACCACTTTGATGAACGAAATTGCTCTGTTCTGTAACATGCTTTGATCTGTCTCAATCATTCTGACAGGTCTTTCGATTTAAGATACGTCACTTTACACCTCTATGTCTCGCACATTCAACATGTGCGATGGGTCAGGGTTATACTTCCTCAACATAGAAACATGGAATACATCGTGTAGTGCTGACAACTATGGAGGGAGTATCAGACAATAGGCCACTTCCCCCACCTTTTCATGGATTGGAAAGGGTCCCACAAATCTGGGTGACAGCTTCCCTTTCTTTCCGAACCTCATGTGTCCCTTTTGTGGCGAGAGTTTCAAGAACACTAAGTCTCCCACTTCAAACTCAAGATCTTGTAGGAATGGGTACGCATCCTGTCTGATTATGTGCTCTAGATGCTTGTGACTGAGCTGGTCGAGCTTGAAGAAGGAAAGAACCCCTGGAGTGAGAAGGTCTATTATTTTGCGGACACTCCTTCTTGAAATGGCCCTGCTAGCCACACTAATAATAGGTGCTAACACCTTGAGGAACCTTAGAGATTGGTCCTGATGTGGAGGGTTGATTCGGATGAAAACCTCTAGTGGAAACAGTAGAAGTTAAAGGTCTCCCAAAGTTGGGTCTGAATCTCTTGTGAGGGCAGAAAGTACTTCCCCTACTCTGACCTCGTCGGTTATCCACAAATCTGACTGTCTCCGTCAGCTGTTGTTCCGCTGTGCTAGCTCGGCTGACCACTTCTGCCAAAGTAGCTGACTTGAAAATAATGACCTTGGCTCTTATGCTAGGTAGCAGGCCTCGTTCAAACTTCCGGGCCTTCTTGTATTCCGTGTCCACCATGTATAGAGCATAACATGATAGATGGAGGAATTCTTGATAATAATCCGCAGCAGTCGTGGTGACCTGGACCAAAGATATGAAAGCCTGTGTCTGGTGCTCCTTCTCTTCCTTTGGAAAGTAATGATCCAGAAACATCCCAGCGAACTAGTCCTAAGTCATCTCTGTCCTATCCTCCACTGGAATCTGCGCTTGTTGACGCTCTATCACTTTCCACCATTTGCCGGTATCGGCTACCAATTGTAAGGTAGCAAGCAGTATTCTGTCCTGGTCATTAGTGATCTTGAGTAGCTTAAACATCTTTGTAATATTCTCGATCCAGTTCTCCGCTCCAGCGGGTCCCTCTTTCCCTTTGAAGTAAGGGGGACGCTGCTGTTGAAAATCTTTGACCATGTTTCGGTCCTGTGATTCATTGGAGGTTGTGCCTCCATTGTTGTTCTGGTGTTGCTGTAGAACGGAGTTGACCACTGCCTGTACTAAGCTCTGTAGCTCGGGAGGCATGTAAGGGCCCGAAATTTTCAAAATTAATATAAATGGGAATATTATTTATTTTAAGGATGGAAATTGGAAAATTGGTGAAGTAAAGAGTAAATGGGCCAAAAAAATTTGGACAAAGGCCCAAGTATGGCCCAATGGACTATGGAGTTGATTTAAATTCATTTAAAGGGGCAATGAGGGTTAAATGTGTCAAGAATGGTCAAATTGGGTCACATACCCATTTGGGACCCAACGGATCAAGATGGTTATGCTCTAAGGTAAATGGGCTAGATGGAAATGTAATTGGGCCATAGGCCCAATGGTAATCCACTTAGAGTGAATTCAATGAATTTAAATCACCTAAGTTATTTAGAATTAAATCAAGGTAATGTGGCCAAGTGGGACCCACCTCCACCTCATCAAGTGAGGTGGCGTGTGGGCCAATGTTTGGTGGGGCCGACCACCATGGTTGAATTGGTCAACCATGGGTGGGTATATAAAGGTGATTTAAATAAATAAATGGAAATTAAAGTAACCTAAATATCTAAATATTAAATGATTAAAATTATTTAAGTGAAGTGGTCAAAGTGGGGTCAAGAGGTGAATACCAAAGTACCTCATCTCAACCTCAAGTGTAAAAACGTTGGGCTTGGTGGTGGTTATCTAAACCACCACCATAAAGCAATTAAAATATCTTAGGTTTGGTGGGATAATAAATGTAAAGTGTAATTAAGTCAACAGATGGAGATAAGCCTTATTTGGTTCCCTCATTCTCGTTTTGCACTAACTCCATCTCTTGCACTCCTCCATTGCCGTCCCATGCTCCAAGTGAAGGAGAGAAAGAGAGCAAAGAAGAAGAGAAGAGAAGGAGAGAAGAAAAAAAGTGGAAATTTAGGCAAAATCACTCTAAGATCAAGGTTATTCCCTCCCCTCTCATCATCTCTCCCTTTCCCTCTCTCAATTTAAGCTCTACTTTGGCCGATTCTAGGGTTGGGGATTGCCACCATTAATCAAGAATCTTGACCTATCAAAGATCAAGAGGAAGGAGAGAGGACGCTACGGAGACCGACGGGAGTGACGGAAATTGGAGGAGACGGCGGATTGTAAGTGTTTCTTAAACAAGAAATTTTGGAATTTTAGGGTTTAAGAATTGGAATTTATTTTTGTGAAATAAATGGTGGATAGATAATTTTATGCTATGGAATTTAGATCCATCAAATGGAAGGGTGGAAGATGGAGAAAACCCTAAATGGGTAAATTAGGGTTAGGGTAAGAAAATAAATAAATGGATTATGTGCATTGGGTAATTTATGAAATTAAGAATGGAATTAGGTTATTGGAAGGAAATTATGGGCCATAGGGTTCGGCCATGTAGCATGGCCGAAACCCATGGTGGGTGATTTGGTGGTTGGTTTAATTGGTTGGGGTTTTATGGATGGAAGACAATGAGAGTTTTTGATTAATGAATTTAGGGTTTTAATGAATGCATGGGAGTAAGGTTTTAAAATGAGTTTATGATAAAAATGCAATGGAGTCTTATGGTTTTGAAATGCATGGAGGGAATGAGCCTTGAACCATGGGTTCGGCCATATACCTATGGCCGAACCCTATGGTGATGAAATGATGATTAAATGGTGGGTTTAAAGGATAATGTGTTGATGAATTTAGGGTTTTTAAATGAACAAGTGTAATGATCCAAATGGGGTTAAGAATATGGTTTAGATGCATGATTTAAAACCTCTCATGGGAAGAGTTGATGAATTAGGTATTTTGAACCCATGACCCATTTTGTAAGTCATTGTATGAGCTAAGGTTGGGTCCATGTTTGTGTTTAGATGATGGAAAATTTTATTAATTTAGATGGCTGATTTTGTTTCATATTGGGTCGTGGTTAGTGAATCCTTAATGGATCTAAGTTATGGATGAATTTTAGACTTAAAATATACATGAATGGGTGAATGATTAAACATGGAAGGGAGAGTGGCAAAATGGTAATTATCAGCCACATTGAAGAACCATGGGTTCGGCCATGGTACATGGCCGAACCCCATGTATATTAGACATGAGCTTGGGTGCATTAGGATGACCTAATGAATGATTTAAATTGAAAGGATGGATGGTGTTTGTGGCCTCCAAAGGGAATGAATGAGTGATGCACTCATTGAAGGTAAATGCATAAGGTAAACCCCATCGGAGGATTTGATGAATTAGGTATTTTGAATCCATGACCCAAATGGTGGATCATTTTTAGGTCTAAGGTAAATGTGTATGTATGTGATTAAGTAATGGGAATTGGATTAATTAGATGACAAGTTTTAATGGTTTGGAGGGTCATAAATGAACCTAAGTTAGGGATCTAAGTTTAAAAATCAATTTTGGACTTAATCATGCATGCATAAATGGGTGATTAACCATGGAAAATGAGGTAGTGGCAAAACCGTAATTAAATGCCAAATTCAAGAATTCCATGGAGATTGATCATGGAATGAGGGGATCTAATGTGATAACCTTATAAGTGGTTAATAAAGCCTAGGGTGGCTGATTTTAGACATATGTACTTAAAAATATATAATGGATTAGGTGGGACCCACAAAACCTAAATGGTGACCGGTTTTTCATAAGGGCTTATAAATGGTTGATACATGGCCTAATGATTAGTGTGTAACAAGGTACTGGACATCGCAGGCGGTGCGCGATCGGCGACCGGGTTTGTCGAGCAGAAAAATGTAAAAGGACGTAAGTCGGTATTAGGTAGGATTCCTACATTTTTGTAAGCCATGGATTGGGCGATGTTTTCTTTAAATTTATTTTGGAAAGCATGTGGTTGCCTTTAAGATGAGTTTTGGATTAGTATCTTGTGATGTTTTCCTTTAAATTATTTTGGAAATCATGTGAATGTCTTAAGATGGATTTTGGATTAAATATTATGGGATGTTTTTCCCTTTGATTTATTTGATAATCAAGTAATTGTTTTAAGATGGGTTTTCGTGTTACTATTGAACTACATATATTTACATGGCACATGGCATCTACATCTCATGCATGGCATGGGAGGGATATGACAGGGAAATGATGAAATGAAACCGGAGTCCATGCTCCGTCGGGGCGACCGATAAACAGCATGGGGGCATTTCACATATGTATTATGATACCTTGATGATGCTTTTCCATCAAGGGGGATGTTGTATTTATTATTGTACCTTGATGATGGTTCTTCCATCAAGGGGGGATGCCTAGTGTAGATCGCATCTTGATGAGGCTTTTGCATCAAGAGGGTCATGGTACGATGATGGTATGGATTCTATTTGGAATACTATGGATGGTTGGAAAAAGGGACATTGTAGAGTTGAGGATGAGATTGATGGGTGGGATTCATGACATAAAACACCCATTGCATTACATTGTACCAAATGGCATAATGTTGAGATAATATCTTCTATATGCTTTGTTATTACTAATCCATGTGCTAGCCCTACTCGGAGTCCTACTGGGCGCGTGTTTTAACGCCCTACTTCTACCCTAGCTGATGACGCAGGAGGTGGCAAAACGGGAGGACGGGACGGGAGTCATGCTTAGTAGCTTGGGAAGGCAGATTCATTATGTTGTTTAAGTTTATGTTGGAAAAATGTAATTTGAGTAACTTGGCTTGTTGGAATGTAATAAATTAGATTACTGGTTATGTTTTGGGATTTTATTATGGACATTATGGTTTTGAGGTATTATAGAAATTTAAATGAATGTTATCTTTCTTGCTATCTCAAATCTGTAGGATCATCTTTTTTGTTAATTCCGCACTGAGAAGTAATATTCCTTGAGCTTACATCTACGCGTGAACCGTACTCGTGGACTTGGCTCCACGCACGCGTAGGGTTGGCCAGTTAAGGGCCGGGCTTTAGAAGCTCGGACTTAACTCGCGTCGTGACGTCCGCGCCCTTTGTCACTTTAAAAAAAAAAAAAAATTTAAACTCTGATTTATGGTGAAAAGGGGCGGGCGTTACAGTTGGTATCAGAGCGAATTCGGAAGAATGAATTTCTCGAAGTAAGATTAAGACGGTTGCACGTCTCACTGACGGCTAAGAGTCCCAACCGACCGACTCTTCGGAGTCCGCTGCAGGGGGGCCGGGTTAACTTACTTCGATTGACTCAAACTGAAGTGGTTAATCTGAGAACAACAATTGACGGAAAGGAATGATAACAAGGGAAGAAAGATTCATTCTAGGAGAGATTTATTGAAACATAGCAAGATAGGGTTTACTTCCCCAGAAATGAGAAAACATCTAGGTTTTTTCCCCCAAATTGATGAAACAGTACTAGATTTATCAGACATAGCAAAGTAGGATGTATTTCCCCGGTATTCTCAATTTAAACAACAGACAATAGCAATTTAGAGATTCCCCCCAGAAACAAAGGAAAAACAAGTGTGCTTATTTGGCAACTTTCCCCAAACAAAGTACATTGTGATATACATAAGAAATTCCCCAAAAAACCTAGATTGTTTTTATTGGAAATTGTAGTTGATGATTTTTGGGTTCTAATTGTATTCTATGAATACAGGTATGTCAAATGAAGGGGAGTGTACAGAATTATGTGGTAAGGGAACCCCTAACTGGTTCATAGACTTAGTGTCTACTTCCAGTATAGAAGTTAGCATGGACATTTAGGAGGGACCTCTCAAGGAAGATGAATAGGATTTAACATCTCTTCCTGAGGAGAATGAGGAAGACTCTCCAATGATAAGAGAGTCGTAAGGGAAATGGAACCCGATTATATGCGCGAGTTGTGCAACTAGGTTGGGCACAACTGCACATACTACCCTACCCTCTTGAAGGGGTATGCTCGATTTGTGAACTACATGCATCAAATGAGGATAAGAGGCATGAACTTTTGATGTGGGGTATGTGTTGCATATGTTTATGAGTGAGGTAAATGTGAATGAAAAGAGTGGGGAGTATTTGTTACTGTGATATATGGGTATACTTGGGGGATGGTACAATGGCTTTTATATTGGTGATGACCCATGGCTTGATAATTTGTCATGATCAAGTGAAGAGATTTATATTATGACACATAATGGGTGATGATGTAAACGCTTTGTGAAGGGTTATAAGAGGTTCTCATGTGAACAAAGTGCCATTTGAGACATGTTGGATAAACAATGTACTTGAAAGAGACCGGAATGCATGGGTTAACTTGCCACATGAAACTCGTGAGAAGATGATATTATGAGGAGAATGTGAAGGGTCTAGCTTGCAAAGACAAATATATGGTATGGAAAAAAAAAAAAAAATCTTCTATGTATAATGCAAGTGCATTCTCCCAATGTGTAGTATAGATTATGAATGAGTAATGATAGGCCTTGAAATGGATTTATGGCCTTAAAAAGCATGAATGAATGATGGACCATGAATTTATGAAAGCATTTTATTTATTGATTGTATGAGGATTCCTTATGAGGTTATTAAGTTGTGAATTATCAATTGTGCAATGAGTTTATATGATGTACTTTGATAATTGGTGGTATTCAATGAGTAATCATTGAGGAACAAGGATGTGTTATAGACTATGGGTATGATGATGAGTTGATAAAGTGCCGGGAATTGTGAATATGTAGTATGCATGAGAAGGCCGTGATATGCCAATGTGTTTGGTTGGAAACCTAGGTGGAGCTCATGAGTAATTCCAAAGTTTAGGAATTTATGGATGGTCATGGGTGGTCTTCGAATGTATTGGGATGATTGCTCTGGATGAGTAGCATTATTAATTTTAAAAATCTCTAGGTGTGTGTTGTAAATGGGGTAGGGTAACCTAATCATAATTAGGTTGAATCACTACATCTTATTAATGTGTTATTTCTTATGATACCCCAAGTTGTTGTTTGATGTGAATGGAGGTGAAAGATCTAGTTGC
The DNA here is from genome assembly GCA_013350335.1 of Chimonanthus salicifolius. Lineage (NCBI taxonomy): Eukaryota > Viridiplantae > Streptophyta > Magnoliopsida > Laurales > Calycanthaceae > Chimonanthus > Chimonanthus salicifolius. The sequence goes on from CM023541.1 coordinate 6,978,289, forward strand.
ACCTGAGTTGTGTTATTCGAAGATGGTGTGTGATTTCAATTCTACGTGGCCTGCTAATGAAGGCATATGAATAGTATGATGTGGTAACCATTGATAACGTAGGCATGTAGGGTGGAATTTGGTGGTGGTGGAATTGGTAATACCTATGAATATTTTTTTGTGATGATTGGACATTATTTGACATAGTCTAAGTGAGCTTAGATATATCATTGTTTTTATGGAATCTATGAAAATATGTGGAATAATCCAGAAGGGTAGGAAATTAGTATTTATGTGATTGGGATTGATGTCGGGTATTGGTATTGGAGGAGTAATGAACAAAAAATGGTTAGTCCCATAGTGACTTATATGCAAATAAAAGGTATGATTGCTGTTGAAAGATGCACTTAAGGGAAAGGTTAAGAGTCTAGTGAAACTTGAATGGGAAGCTATGGGCGACTGCCGAGTGAGACTGATCACCTGACTCTGTAGTTGGCCGATGGAGTTCCAGGAGGGTGAAGCTAGAAACCTAGTTAAAATGGAATCAACAATGGACTTGACCATAGGCTCGTATTGGCAGACTAACTCACACGGAGAGTAGACAAAAGAACGTATTGAAGGAGTACGTATGGGAAATGTTTTGATAACAGATAAAGTGAAATAGAATACGTAATCTACATAAAACCGCAAATGGATTCATGGGGAAAAGAGATAATACGAGGCAAAGTAAATTCTGCAAGAATGAAACTCATAGGTTGATATTAGTGGTGTTGATGTAATTAAGAGGTACTTGGCACAATTAAACGGGAACGGCGAATAAACCCAGAAATGGAGGAGGTATGAATCAAGATTTTTGCAGGCGAGGTAGTACCGGAATAAGAATTATTATCGGAACAAAGTCTTTTATTCTGAGGTAGGACATATGTACCTGAGGGTTGCAGAAGGGAGTTATTGGTTGAGGCACACCAAGCCAAGCTCTCTACCCATCCGGACAGCACCAAGATATACCATGATCTTAAGAGGCACTATTGATGGCATGGACTCAAGAGAGATGTGGCTGAGTTTGTGCTCGTTGCACTAACTTGTCGGTAGGTTAAGGCGGAACATCGGAAACCACCGGGTTTACTCAAACCCTTACCAGTGCCGAAGTGGGGATGGGAACATGTAGCCATGGATTTGGTGACAGGGCTACTAAGGTCATCAAGGCACAACGATGCAATATGAGTCGACGGTACATCCGAAATGTTATCAGACTACCTGGTGTACCTCGGACTATTGTGTCCGACAGAGTATGGCAGAGTGTGTAGTCGGCTATGGGGACCGACGTGTTGATCAGCACAGTATTCCACCCACACACTGATGGACAATCGGAGAGAACAATACAGATATTGGAGGATATGCTGAGAGCAGGTATGCGGGATGTCAAGGGTGGATGGGAGAATCGCCTGCCACTGGTGGAGTTCTCCTACAATAACAGTACCTCCAGATGGCTCCATTTGAGGCCTTATATGGTGGGCCGTGTAGATCTCTAGTGCGTTAGACAGAGGTCGGTGAGCCTGCGCTGGTTGGACCGAAGTTGGTTGCGGAGACTACGGCGTAGATTAAATTTATACGGTAACCTTTACTCACTGCACAGAGCCGTTATAAGTATTACGCCGACAAGAGGAGAAGTTTCCCCGAGTTTGAGGGGGAGATTTGGTGCTTTTGGAAGTCTCACCACAGGAGGGACACATGAGACTCAGAAAGAAGGGGAAACTATCGCCTAGATTGTGGGGCCGTTTCCAATCCTAAAGAGGGTGGGGGAGGTGGCCTATTAGTTAGCACTTCCTCCACAGTAATCATTTTTACGTGATGTGTTTCATGTGTCCGGGTTGAGGAAAATACAACCCCGACCCTTCACATGTCTTGAATGTACCAAACGTCGATGTACAAAGCGACGTGATGGGTGTGGAGAAGCCGATCAAAGTGATCGGGAGAGAACAAAGGATATTGCGGAACTCCTTGTGTGGATGTTTTGAACCTCTACTTCGCTCAAATTTTCGGGACGAAAATTTTAAAAGAGGATTGTATTGTAAGGGCCCGGAATTTTTAAAATTAATATAAATGGGAATATTATTTATTTTAAGGATGGAAATTGGAAAATTGGTGAAGTAAAGAGTAAATGGGCCAAAAAAATTTGGACAAAGGCCCAAGTATGGCCCAATGGACTATGGAGTTGATTTAAATTCATTTAAAGGGGCAATGAGGGTTAAATGTGTCAAGAATGGTCAAATTGGGTCACATACCCATTTGGGACCCAACGGATCAAGATGGTTATGCTCTAAGGTAAATGGGCTAGATGGAAATGTAATTGGGCCATAGGCCCAATGGTAATCCACTTAGAGTGAATTCAATGAATTTAAATCACCTAAGTTATTTAGAATTAAATCAAGGTAATGTGGCCAAGTGGGACCCACCTCCACCTCATCAAGTGAGGTGGCGTGTGGGCCAATGTTTGGTGGGGCCGACCACCATGGTTGAATTGGTCAACCATGGGTGGGTATATAAAGGTGATTTAAATAAATAAATGGAAATTAAAGTAACCTAAATATCTAAATATTAAATGATTAAAATTATTTAAGTGAAGTGGTCAAAGTGGGGTCAAGAGGTGAATACCAAAGTACCTCATCTCAACCTCAAGTGTAAAAACGTTGGGCTTGGTGGTGGTTATCTAAACCACCACCATAAAGCAATTAAAATATCTTAGGTTTGGTGGGATAATAAATGTAAAGTGTAATTAAGTCAACAGATGGAGATAAGCCTTATTTGGTTCCCTCATTCTCGTTTTGCACTAACTCCATCTCTTGCACTCCTCCATTGCCGTCCCATGCTCCAAGTGAAGGAGAGAAAGAGAGCAAAGAAGAAGAGAAGAGAAGGAGAGAAGAAAAAAAGTGGAAATTTAGGCAAAATCACTCTAAGATCAAGGTTATTCCCTCCCCTCTCATCATCTCTCCCTTTCCCTCTCTCAATTTAAGCTCTACTTTGGCCGATTCTAGGGTTGGGGATTGCCACCATTAATCAAGAATCTTGACCTATCAAAGATCAAGAGGAAGGAGAGAGGACGCTACGGAGACCGACGGGAGTGACGGAAATTGGAGGAGACGGCGGATTGTAAGTGTTTCTTAAACAAGAAATTTTGGAATTTTAGGGTTTAAGAATTGGAATTTATTTTTGTGAAATAAATGGTGGATAGATAATTTTATGCTATGGAATTTAGATCCATCAAATGGAAGGGTGGAAGATGGAGAAAACCCTAAATGGGTAAATTAGGGTTAGGGTAAGAAAATAAATAAATGGATTATGTGCATTGGGTAATTTATGAAATTAAGAATGGAATTAGGTTATTGGAAGGAAATTATGGGCCATAGGGTTCGGCCATGTAGCATGGCCGAAACCCATGGTGGGTGATTTGGTGGTTGGTTTAATTGGTTGGGGTTTTATGGATGGAAGACAATGAGAGTTTTTGATTAATGAATTTAGGGTTTTAATGAATGCATGGGAGTAAGGTTTTAAAATGAGTTTATGATAAAAATGCAATGGAGTCTTATGGTTTTGAAATGCATGGAGGGAATGAGCCTTGAACCATGGGTTCGGCCATATACCTATGGCCGAACCCTATGGTGATGAAATGATGATTAAATGGTGGGTTTAAAGGATAATGTGTTGATGAATTTAGGGTTTTTAAATGAACAAGTGTAATGATCCAAATGGGGTTAAGAATATGGTTTAGATGCATGATTTAAAACCTCTCATGGGAAGAGTTGATGAATTAGGTATTTTGAACCCATGACCCATTTTGTAAGTCATTGTATGAGCTAAGGTTGGGTCCATGTTTGTGTTTAGATGATGGAAAATTTTATTAATTTAGATGGCTGATTTTGTTTCATATTGGGTCGTGGTTAGTGAATCCTTAATGGATCTAAGTTATGGATGAATTTTAGACTTAAAATATACATGAATGGGTGAATGATTAAACATGGAAGGGAGAGTGGCAAAATGGTAATTATCAGCCACATTGAAGAACCATGGGTTCGGCCATGGTACATGGCCGAACCCCATGTATATTAGACATGAGCTTGGGTGCATTAGGATGACCTAATGAATGATTTAAATTGAAAGGATGGATGGTGTTTGTGGCCTCCAAAGGGAATGAATGAGTGATGCACTCATTGAAGGTAAATGCATAAGGTAAACCCCATCGGAGGATTTGATGAATTAGGTATTTTGAATCCATGACCCAAATGGTGGATCATTTTTAGGTCTAAGGTAAATGTGTATGTATGTGATTAAGTAATGGGAATTGGATTAATTAGATGACAAGTTTTAATGGTTTGGAGGGTCATAAATGAACCTAAGTTAGGGATCTAAGTTTAAAAATCAATTTTGGACTTAATCATGCATGCATAAATGGGTGATTAACCATGGAAAATGAGGTAGTGGCAAAACCGTAATTAAATGCCAAATTCAAGAATTCCATGGAGATTGATCATGGAATGAGGGGATCTAATGTGATAACCTTATAAGTGGTTAATAAAGCCTAGGGTGGCTGATTTTAGACATATGTACTTAAAAATATATAATGGATTAGGTGGGACCCACAAAACCTAAATGGTGACCGGTTTTTCATAAGGGCTTATAAATGGTTGATACATGGCCTAATGATTAGTGTGTAACAAGGTACTGGACATCGCAGGCGGTGCGCGATCGGCGACCGGGTTTGTCGAGCGGAAAAATGTAAAAGGACGTAAGTCGGTATTAGGTAGGATTCCTACATTTTTGTAAGCCATGGATTGGGCGATGTTTTCTTTAAATTTATTTTGGAAAGCATGTGGTTGCCTTTAAGATGAGTTTTGGATTAGTATCTTGTGATGTTTTCCTTTAAATTATTTTGGAAATCATGTGAATGTCTTAAGATGGATTTTGGATTAAATATTATGGGATGTTTTTCCCTTTGATTTATTTGATAATCAAGTAATTGTTTTAAGATGGGTTTTTGTGTTACTATTGAACTACATATATTTACATGGCACATGGCATCTACATCTCATGCATGGCATGGGAGGGATATGACAGGGAAATGATGAAATGAAACCGGAGTCCATGCTCCGTCGGGGCGACCGATAAACAGCATGGGGGCATTTCACATATGTATTATGATACCTTGATGATGCTTTTCCATCAAGGGGGATGTTGTATTTATTATTGTACCTTGATGATGGTTCTTCCATCAAGGGGGGATGCCTAGTGTAGATCGCATCTTGATGAGGCTTTTGGATCAAGAGGGTTATGGTACGATGATGGTATGGATTCTATTTGGAATACTATGGATGGTTGGAAAAAGGGACATTGTAGAGTTGAGGATGAGATTGATGGGTGGGATTCATGACATAAAACACCCATTGCATTACATTGTACCAAATGGCATAATGTTGAGATAATATCTTCTATATGCTTTGTTATTACTAATCCATGTGCTAGCCCTATTCGGAGTCCTACTGGGCGCGTGTTTTAACGCCCTACTTCTACCCTAGCTGATGACGCAGGAGGTGGCAAAATGGGAGGACGGGACGGGAGTCATGCTTAGTAGCTTGGGAAGGCAGATTCATTATGTTGTTTAAGTTTATGTTGGAAAAATGTAATTTGAGTAACTTAGCTTGTTGGAGTGTAATAAATTAGATTACTGGTTATGTTTTGGGATTTTATTATGGACATTATGGTTTTGAGGTATTATAGAAATTTAAATGAATGTTATCTTTCTTGCTATCTCAAATCTGTAGGATAATCTTTTTTGTTAATTCCGCACTGAGAAGTAATATTCCTTGAGCTTACATCTACGCGTGAACCGTACTCGTGGACTTGGCTCCACGCACGCGTAGGGTTGGCCAGTTAAGGGCCGGGCTTTAGAAGCTCGGACTTAACTCGCGTCGTGACGTCCGCGCCCTTTGCCACTTTAAAAAAAAAAAATTTAAACTCTGATTTATGGTGAAAAGGGCCGGGCGTTACAAGGCACCTCAAGAATATTTACACTGTCCTGTTCCTCTTCCTGATACGGGTTCTGTCGGGTATTTCTTCTTCTTGGAGGCATTTTCCTAAGTCATCGAAACATTGATTGACTTAGTTTTCTCATAATATTTTATGTTCACATACTTGGGGAAAATTGTAACACTTCGGAATTTCAATGTTATCAATATTTACGGAATTTTCCATTTAAATTGTGAATTATTAGATATGGACCTTAGATGGGTAAAGTGTTGGGTCATTGCCCAATTAAGACCTAACGGATTGTGGAAATGGCTTCAATAGAATTAAATGGGGCTTAATTAAAATGGTAATGTAATATATCTATCTAGATTAAGTGGCATGCGCATGAGGTGTATGAGGATGACACACACACGCATGGATGAGATGGGATTAGGCAATGACATCCAATTGCCTAATCCAAATAAAGAAGATATCTAAGATTAAATTGAAAGGTTTCTTGGCCGTGTATAGAAGATTTGCACATCCAAGATGATGCGCTGGGATCTCTTTAAGAGGGGTCTTTCCTTGGTTAAAAATGGCATTAGGGAATTGTCTAAAATTAAATAAAGATGCTTGACCGTGTGTGTGGGATTTGCACATCCATGAGGATGCGCATAAGATCATTTAAAAAAGGATTCCTTTCCTTGATTAAAAACAGTACAAGGCAAATGCTAAATTGGAGGGTCGACATCTTTTAATTAAGACACAAGGGGCGCATGGCACCTTCTAAATAGAGGACCAATTGGAGATTAATAAAGGAGAGGCAGCAAGGGGCACATGGCAATACACACACTAAGGCCGAACTCTCCCTCTCTCTCCAGTCATAATCTCGGCTAAAGATCAGGAAGAAGGAAGGAAAGGATCGGAAGAACAAGTCGGAGCGAAGGAAAATCAGAGGAGTAGTGGAACCAGTAAGTAATTTCGATAGTTTTGTTTAAAGAAAGGAACAATAGGGTTCGGCCATGGTGTATGGCCGAACCCCATGGAAGGAAATTGAGGGAATGATTATGGTAATTTAATGGAATAATGAACCATAGGGTTCAGCCATAGTGCATGGCCGAACCCCATGAAAGAACATTGGTTAATTTTTATGGGTTGGAAACCATGGAAGTCATGGATGATTTTATGGGTTCGGCCATGGTGTATGGCCGAACACCATGAAGGAATATCAATGTTTTTGAAGGGATTAAATGGTGACCATGGAAAAATATAGATGGATTTAATATGGTGATTGATTAAATGGATGATCAAGGATTAATGATTTTTAGAAAGAAGATTATGAACCATAGGGTTCGGCCATGGTGTATGGCCGAACCCCATGGAAAATGGTTAATAATTTAGAAAGTGATGTGAACAGTTGGAGTGTCTCTATGAGTGAGGTTCGGCCATGGTGTATGGCCGAACTCCACTAGGGTTTATTTTATGGATTCAAAAATAGTAATGGATGCAATGTAGAAATTGGAAGGTTAGACATCATAGGGTTCGGCCATGGTGTATGGCCGAACCCCATGAACCAACTTTATGGGTCAATTATGTATTTATTATGGTAAATAAATTAAGAAGGAGGATGGAACAATGATATCATGGGTTCAGCCATGATGTATGGCCGAACCCCATGAACCAACTTAAGGGGTCAGATGGAGTTTTATGTCACGTTTAATGGATTGTTTATGGAGCAATATTATGGATTGGTTATGGATTTGTATGAATGGTAAAAATGTAAATATGGTCAAAAATGAAAGACCATGGGTTCGGCCATGGTGTATGGCCGAACCACATGGAAAATATTTGGTGGACTTGGGGGTTTTATGTTGAGTTTTATGAATGATCAATTTTGGACCTAAACATGAGTGAATAAATGAGGGTGATTAACCATGGAAGGAACAATGGAAAAATTGTAAATAACTGGAAATGATAGACCATGGGTTCGGCCATGGTGTATGGCCGAACCCCATGGGGAATGATTTATGGATTATTGGTGGACTTAGATGTTTGTGGACCTATGTTTTGCACCTAAACATAAAGTGATGGAGGAAATGGCAATATTGTAATTTAAATGGAAATAGGGGACCATGGGTTCAGCCATGGTGTTTGGCCGAACCCCATGGGAATTATTTGGTGGACTTAGGATCTATGTATAGTAGACTAAAATGAATGAAATGTTAACTAAGGATTAGACCAATGGCAAAGTTGTAAATTAAGTAGAAATAATGGACCATGGGTTCGGCCATGGTGTATGGCCGAACCCCATGGGGATTGTTTTATGGACTTGGACATTATTGTAAATAAAGGGAGACATGGTTTTAATTTATTTCTATATTATAAGGTAACAGGACCTCACAAGGTGTGTACGATCGTGAGCGGTTACCAGACGAAAGCACAAAGACATGTTAGTGGTCTTTGGTAGGATGCCACCTCTTTGAAACCATGGGTTTAATGTACAATGTTTCTATCTTATTTTGATGAATTATGTTGTAAAAGATATTGTTTCCAAATGTGAGTTTTAATGCTATGTTTATATGATAAAATAGCATGTGTTTCATTGGCATCTCATGCATGGCATGGGGTGAAGGATATGTAACCGGAGGGGCCACACTCCGTCGGGGCGTCCGAAAAACCTATGTGGGATATCTTGATGTGTTTTTCCGTCAAAAACAAACCGGAGGGACCACACTCCGTCAGGGCGTCCAAAAGACCTATGTGGGGGTACTTATATGTACTTGTGATGGGTGGGACTCATTGCATTTGACATCATGACATGACATTGTTTATATGGTTTTTGACATTATGATATTATATATGTTTTGTACTAACCGTGTGTTAGCCCTAATTGGAATACCTACTGGGCGCGTTGTTCTAATGCCCTACTTCTACTATAGTGGATGATACAGGAAATGAGGGGAACGATGAACGCGAAAAGGGCCAACCATAGGAGCTTGCATGCTTGTAGTTTATATTTTGATTAAGTTACTTATGGACTTGTAATTTGAATAACTAGACTTCGGACATATAATAATTTAGATGATTGGCTATGGTTGGATGTTTATTTGGATAATCATGTTATATTAATTATGATTAAGGATTTGACGTAATTTGCTATCTGAAATGGAATAGAACTATGTTCTATTATAATTCCGCAGTTATGATTTTGATTCCGCATGTTTATATTGTTATATGTGAACCGTTTCCATGGACTTAGTCCATGCACACATAGGGTTGGCCAGTTAAGGGTCAGACTTTAGAAGTTCGAACTTAGCTCGCGTCGTGACGTCCCTCTCTCTATCACTCTTTGTTTTTTTTTAAAAAATAGACTCCGATTTTCGGAAAGCTTAGCGAGTGAAAAAGGGCGGGGCGTTACAGTTGGTATTAGAGCTAACCAGAAAGATTGAATCTTTCGGAGTAAATTAATCCGACCCCCGTGCATTAATTTACTTCATTAGACTCAATGGATGATAGCAACGGAAGTACAGTCAAAATATTTGGATTTATCCAAAATAGCAAAATAGGATGTATTTCCCCAAAAACAAAGAAAAATCAAGAGTGCTTATTTGGAAATTTCCCCAAAATAGGAGAATACAAACTTTATGATAAAAGCTAAGTCATGATATTTTTCAATGGCTTAAGAAAAATGCCTCCAAAGAGAAATATTAGACAAAACTAGAAAGGGAAGGAAAAAGAGGTAGAAACCTCTCAACATGAAAGGGAGGTAGAGAAATCTCAACATGAAGAGGAGGAACGACAAACTCGACATGAAGAAGAACACCTATCCCACCAAAAGGAGGAGGAACAAAGCAGCGTGAATGTACCGGTGGTGCCTCCTGAACTACAAAGCTTGGTTAAAGCAATGGCCACTTTGGTGCTTAAACAACACTTGAATGGGAATGGAACCACCAACGAGACCAATGACAGGAGCATGGTCAAGGACTTTCAGCAGCAGCGCCCTCCTTACTTCAAAAGGAGAGAAGGGGCTGTCAGAGCAGAAAATTGGCTAAAGAAGATCACTCAGATCCTGACCCTACTCAAGATTTCGAGTCATGCTGACAAGATTTTACTGGCCACGTCACAACTGATCGATGATGCCGGTAAATGGTGGGAGGTGGTAGAGAAGCAGCGAGCACTTCTTCAAGAAGGAGAGAGGACTACAATGGCTTGGGATCAATTCTCAGCTACCTTCTTGGACCATTATGTTCCTAAGGAGGAGAAGGAGCGTCAGACTCAAGTTTTTCTATCTTTGGTACAAGGTACCATGACGGTAGCAGAGTACCGCTAGGAGTTTCTCAGTTTGTCATGCTATGCATTCTATATGGTGGATACAGAGTATCGAAGGTCACGCAAGTTTGATCATGGCCTTCGGCCAAGCATTAGGGCCAAGGTAACCATATTCAAGGCAGCTACATTGGCAGAGTTGGTCAGCAGGGCCACTATAGCAGAGCAAGAGATGGCTGAATTAGTGCATTTTGACAATCGCCGAGCTCAGAGTGGGAGGGGCACATTTCAACCCAATAAGAAGTTTCGACCGAACTTTAGCAGACCCTCACCATCCACTAGGTCAACGGGGGGCTTTCGTCCCAATCATCCCTCCCCATCTGTATCAGTCACTCAAGCTCCCAGAGGGGTGAACAACTGCTTTCATTGTGATCAGCCAGGCCATTTTAAGAGGGAATGCCCACAACTCAACAAACCCTCTTATTCCAGAGATTCATCTCGCCCACCAGCTAGGCCAGCTAATTCACGAGGAGGCCGAACATTTAACTAGGTGGGACGGGCGCCTACAGGATCTGGACGGTTGTTTACCTTAGCAACTTCAGCAGCAGAGGATCACTCTGTGATTTAGGGTATGGCGGTAGTCAGTAGTTCCTACGCCTTTGCTTTATTTGATTCTGGAGTATCCCAGTCTTTTCTATCTGCTGCATTCATATCTGCAACTGGAACTTTAATAAAAAAACTGTCCACATCACTCACCATTGTATCCCCCGTCGGAGACACATCATGGGGCTTATATGCACAGCAGTGAATACTGAACTCGCTGGACTCAGATTTGAGTTCAACTATTTGGTACTCGATATGACAGAGTACGATATTATCTTTGGCACGGATTGGTTGGCTAGCTTTCAGGCTAACATTGATTGCTATCGCCACAGGGTGACATTTTGGTCACCTGAGGGAAAACAACATGTGGTGCGTACTGACAAACAAAGCAAACTGCATGAAGAGTTGAGTCATCTGGTATTGAACAGTATCCAAATCAACAAGGCACCAGTGGCTGAACTTCCGGCAATAGTAAAGGACGATGTGGACGTATTTCTAAAAGGACTCCCTAGCTTGCCTCCCATGAGGGAGATTAATTTTGAAATCAAGCTGTATCCTGGCACATCACCTATGTCATTACCACACTACCGGATGGCACTAGTAGAGATGTCTGAATTAAAGAAGCAGATTGATGAACTGCTTAGGCTGGGTTGCATCCAGAACAGTACATCGGCTTGGGGAGCTCCGATTTTATTTGTGAAAAAGAAGGATGGTTCAGTCCGTATGTGTGTGGATTACCGAAAATTGAACCAACTGTCGGTCAGAAACAAGTACCCTCTACCCAAGATCGATGATTTATTTGATCAACTAAGAGGTTCTAGTCATTTCTCTAAGCTTGACTTGATGTCCGGATACCATCAAATCCGCATTAAGGAGGAGGACATAGAGAAGACAGCCTTCAGAACACGGTATGGACTCTATGAATTTGTAGTCATGCCGTTTGGACTCACCAATGCACCGGCTGTGTTTATGGATTTAATGAACAGGATCTTCCATCCTCACTTGGATCAGTTTGTTATTGTATTTATTGATGACATCCTGATCTATTCCAAAAGTAAGGAAGAACATGTTGAGCACCTGAAGATAGTTCTGGACACTTTGAGGAACAACAAACTATATGACAAAGCAAGCAAATGTGAATTTTGGTTATCTGAGGTCAACTTTTTGGGACATGTTATATCAGTAGAAGGTATAGCTGTGGATCAAGGCAAGGTGGCGGTGGTAAGAGATTGGAAAGCACCGAAAAATGTGACTGAGATCCGTAGCTTTCTAGGATTGGCTGGTTATTATTGGAAGTTTATCATGGACTTCTCCAAAATTGTATCTCCACTGACCCGACTCACTCAGAAAGGAGTCAAATTTGAGTTGTCAGATGTTTGCAACCGGAGCTTTGAAACGCTAAAGGAGACTTACAACTGCTCCTATCTTAATTTTACCGGAAAGAGGCAAGGGTTATGAAGTACAATGCGATGCTTCAGGAGAAGGACTGGGGTGTTCACTCAGTCAAAGTCATCGTGTGGTGACATACGGATCACGACAATTAAAAATACATGAACGTCTCTATCCTACGCACGATTTGGAACTAGCAGCAGTGGTCTTCGCTCTTAAAATCTGGAGACATTATTTATATGGCGAGAAATTTGAAGTGTTTTCAGATCCTAAGAGCTTGAAATAATTGTTTGATCAGAAAGAGCTCAACCTGAGGAAGCGCAGATGGATGGAATATCTGGTAGATTATGAGTTCGCACTTCGTTATCACCCTGGTAAAGCGAACAAGGTAGCGGATGCCCTCAGCCGCTTATCACATGCATCAGTGGCATGTTTGATCAGGATAGCATGGGAGATGCTGAATACCATATGAGAGTTCAATTTATATATCAATAACGATGGGAGTATGTACAATTTGATCATACGGTCCAACATGGTTACTAAGATTGAACAAGAGCAACGGGTAGACCCGGAAGTGGAAGAAATGGGCCAAGATGTCTACTGGTGAAGCCATACCGAAATGGGAGTTACGACTAGGACAGGGTCTTGTGTTCCGAGGAAGGATATATGTGCCTAAGAGCTGTAGAAAAGAGTTACTGATTAAGGCACATCAGACCAAACTCTCTATTCATCCGGGCAGTACCAAGATGTGTCACGACCTGAAGAGATATTACTGGTGGCACAGACTCAAAAGGGATGTGGCAGAATTTGTGGCTCATTGCTTAACTTGTCAACAGGTTAAGACGGAACATCAGAAGCCACCAGGGTTATTCAAACCCTTACCAGTGCCGGAATGGAAATGGGAGCACATCTCCATGGATTTTGTGACAGGGTTACCAAGGTCTTCAAAGGGCAACGATGCGATATGGGTCGTGGTAGACTGACTGACCAAGTCTGCACATTTTATTCCTATTAAGATGGCAGACTCATCTGAGACTTTGGGTCGGCGGTATATCAGGGATATCATCAGATTGCATGGTATTCCTCGGACTATTATGTCCGACAGAGATGGTCGATTCACCGGCAGAGTATGGCAGAGTATGCAGTCGGCGATGGGAATAGATCTACTGACTAGTACAGTATTCCATCCACAGGCTGATGGGCAGTCTGAGAGGACAATACAGACATTGGAGGATATACTGAGAGCATGCATGCTAGATTTCAAGGGTGGATGGGAGGATCAGTTGCCGTTGGTAGAATTCTCGTACAACAACAGTTACCAGGCAAGCCTCCAAATGGCTCCATTTGAGGCATTATATGGTAGACCATGTAGATCACCTGTGTGCTGGACAGAGGCCGGTGAGCCTGCACTGATTGGACCTGAGTTGGTTGCAGAGACTATAGCGCAGATACAGTTGATATGGCAACATCTATTGACCGCGCAAAGTCGTCAGAAGAGGTATGCTGAGAAGAGGAGGAGGTTCCTTGAATTTGAAGTGGGGGACATGGTGTTCTTGTAAGTCTTGCCATGAAAGGGACACATGAGATTCGGAAAGAAGGGGAAATTGTCACCATGATATGTGGGACCGTTTTCATTCATAAAAAGGATGGGGGATGTGGCTTATCAATTGGCACTCCCATCACAGTTGGCATCTTTGTACGATGTGTTCCATATATCGATGTTGAGGAAGTACAGTCCTAATCCTTCTCATGTGCTGAACATACAAGACATAGAGGTCCAAAGCGACGTGTCATACGTCGAAAAACCTGTTCGAGTGGTGGATACAGAACAAAGGGTATTACGGAACCGAGTGATCCAATTTGTCAAAGTGGTATGGGATCGACATGGCATTGAGGAAGCCACATGGGAACTCGAGTCGGAAATGAGGACAGCTCATCCTGAGCTATTTATGTAAATATTTGAAACCCTACTTCACTCGATTTTTGGGACTAAAATTTTAAAAAGAGGGTTGTATTGTAACACTCCGAAACCCTACTTCACGAAATTTTCCATTTAATTTGTGAATTATTAGATATGGATCTTATATGGGTAAAGTGTTGGGTCATTGCCCAATTAAGACCCAACGGATTATGGAAATGGTTTCAATAAAATTAAATGGGGCTTAATTAAATTAGTAATGCATTATGTCTAAAATTAAATAAAAGATAGCATGGTCGTGTATGAAGGTTTGCAGCCCATGATTACGAGCATGGAGGGGTTTAAAAATAAAGATTGCTATGCCGTGTGTGGGATAGGCGCAATCCAAGTTGATACGCTTAAGATCATCTAAAAGGAGTCCTTTCTTTATTAGGAGTAATAATAGGGAAGGTGCTAAAAGGAAGGGCGAACGGCTATCTTCTAAAGACATTGGCCGAGTGGAAGTGTTATAGACAAGGGGCGCATGTCATCTTCTAATTAGGAATCTCCCAAAGTGGGAAGCATATACACGACAATGGCTATTTCAAGCAAGATAAGACCTAGTGAAAGAAGTTGATAAAGGAAAGGCAGCAAGGGGCTCACGGCAATTGCTATCTTACCGTGTGGAATTTTTAATAAAAGAGAAGGGCAGCAAGGGCGCACGGCACACACAACAACAAGAAGGTGTTCTCGGCTGTTGAAAAAAGGCTAAGGAAGAGAAGGATTGGAAGAACAAGAATAAGAGCAAGAACAACCGAAGGAGTCGCGGAAGCCGGTTAGTATTTGATAATTTTGTTTTAAAAAAAAATAAGGAACCATAGGCTTCGACCATGGTGTATGGCCGAACCCCATGGAAGAAAATTAAGGGATGAATGTTGAGGTTTAATAAAAAGGGATGAACCATAGGGTTCGGCCATGTTGTATGGCCGAACCCTATGGAAGGACTTTGGTGATTTTTAATGGAAGGTTATTGGTTATTTTTAAGGGATGAAAACCATGGAAAGACATGGTTTAATTTATGGATTTTTGAGTGATGAAAACCATGAAATATTATGATGATGTTAAAGGGTTTAAAATGGATAAGAATCATGGATCATGGGTTCGGCCATGGTGTATGGCCGAACCCCATTGAAAAATATAGATGGACTTATTGTGGTGATTGATTAAAGGGAGATCTTGGAGATGATGGCAAAGTTGTAAATACATGCTAAAATGGAGGATCATGGGTTCGGCCATGATGTATGGCCGAACCCCATGAGGTCTTTTTATGGACTTGAGTTGTTAAGGAAATTATAAGGGTCTAATGATTTTTTTAAAAGAGAATATTATGAACCATAGGGTTCGACCATGGTGTATGGCCGGACCCCATGGAGGATGGTTATTAAATTAGAAAGTTTCTAATTATCGAAGGAACTTTGATTTATGGATTCAAGTATGGAAGTTGATTTGATTGGAAAGTTAGACATCATAGGGTTCGGCCATGGTGTATGGCCGAACCCCATGAACCAATTTTTATGGGTCTTGAATGGACCTAATATGATTAAAGGAATGGAAGGTCTTATTTATGGTTCTATGGTTGTGGATCCTTGGTGGATCCATGTATGTAATATTATGGACCTATGTTTGGAACCCAAACACAAGTTGATGAAGGTAATGACAATGTTGTAAATAGGTGAAAATAATGGACATAGGGTTCGGCCATGGTGTATGGCTGAACCCCATGAATTATTTTGATGGACCATGTGTAGGAATTATTTGGTGGACATAGGGTCTATGTATGGCGTATTAAATGAATGAAGTGGTATGAATGGCATTGTTGTAAATATAAGTAAAAATGAAAGATCATGTGTTCGGCCATGGTGTATGGCCGAACCCCAGGAGGAATGATTTGATGAACTTAGGGTTTATGTATGTTAAATCAAATGGAACATGGTTTTAATTGATTGATATATTATAAGGTAACGAGACCTCACAAGGTGTGTACGATCGTGAGCGGTTACCGGAAGAAAGCGCAAGGACACGTTAGTGGTCTTTGGTAGGATTCCACCTCTTTGAAACCATGGGTTTAATGTACAACTTTTCTATCTTATTTCAATGAATTATGTTGTAAAAGATATTGTTTCCAAATGTGAGTTTTAATGCTATGTTTATATGATAAAATAGCATGTGTTTCATTGGCATCTCATGCATGGCATGGGGTGAAGGATATGTAACAGGAGGAGCCACACTCCGTCGGGGCGTCCAAAAAACCTATGTCGGGTACCTTCATGTGCTTTTCCATCAAGAAGAAACCGGAGGGTCCACACTCCGTCGGGGCGTCCGAAAGACCTATGTGGGGGTACTTTTATGTACATGTGATGGGTGGGACTCATTGCATTTGACATCATGACATAGCATGGTTTATATGGTTTTTGACACTATGATATTATTATATATATATTGTACTAACCATGTGCTAGCCCTAGTTGGAATACATGCTGGGCGCGTTGTTCTAACGCCCGACTTCTATCCTAGTTGATGATACAGGAAACAAGGGGAACGATGAGCATGAAACGGGTCAGGCATAGGAGCTTGGATGCTTTTATTTTAATACTTTGATTAAAATACTCATGGACTTGTATTTTGAGTATCTAGTTTTCGGAATGTAATAACTTACATAATATTTGCTATGGTTGGATGTTGATTGGATAATTATGTTACGTTAAGTATTGATTAAAGACTTGACGTACTTTGCTATCTGAAATGGAATAGAACTGGGTTCTATTATAATTCCTCATGTTATGATTTTAATTCCGCATCTTTATATTGTTATGTGTGAACCGTTTTCATGGACTTAGTCCATGCACATATAGGGTTGGCCAGTTAAGGGTCGAACTTTAGAAGTTCGGACTTAGGTTGGGTCGTGACGTCCCGCTCTCTCTCTCTCTTTGTTTATATAAAAAAAAATAGACGCTGATTTTCAGAAAGGAAAGCGAGTGAAAAAGGGCAGGGCGTTACAGTTGGTATCAGAGCAAATCAGAAAGATTGAATCTTTCAGAGTAAATTAATCCGGCCCCCGTGCATTAATTTACTTCGTTAGACTCAGACGGATGATAGCAAAGGAAGTACAGTCAAAATAATTGGATTTATCAAACATAGCAAAATATGATATATTTCCCCAAAAACAAAGGAAAAATCAAGAGTGCATATTTGGAAATTTTCCCAAAAAGTAGGAAATACAAATTTGATGATGAAACTACGTCATGATATTTTTCAATGGATTAGGGAAAAATGCCTCCAAGGGGAAGGCCAAAGAGAAATACCCGACAAAACCCAAAATGGGGTGAAGATGAGGTAGAACAACCTCGAAATGAAGAGGAACTACAATCTCAACATGAAGAGGAAGAGCAACCATCCCACCAAGAGGAAGAAGAACAAAGCAGTGTGAATATACCGGTGGTGCCTCCTGAATTGCAAAGCTTGGTTAAAGCGGTGGTCACTTCGGTGCTTCAACAGCACTTGAACGGGAATGGAACCACCAATGAGACCAATGACAGGAGCATGGTCAGGGACTTCCAGCAACAGTGCGCTCCTTACTTCAAAGGGAGAGAAGGGGCTGTCGGAGCGGAAAACTGGCTTAAGAAGATTACACAGATCCTGACCCTACTCAAGATCACGAGTCATGCTAACAAGATTTTACTAGCTATGTCACAACTGATAGATGATGCCGGTAAATGGTGGGAGGTGATAGAGAAGCAGCGGGCACTTCTTCCAAAAGGAGAGAGGACTGCAATGACTTGGGAGCAGTTCTCAGCTACCTTCCTGGATCATTATTTTCCTGAGGAGGAGAAGGAGCGCCAGACTCAAGCTTTTCTATCCTTGGTACAAGGTACCATGACGGTGGCAGAGTACCACCAGGAGTTTCTCAGCTTGTCTTGCTATGCATTCTATATGGTGGATACAGAGTATCGAAGGGCACGCAAGTTTGAGCGGGGCCTACAGCCAAGCATAAGGGCCAAGGTAACTATATTTAAAACATCTACATTGGCAAAGGTGGTCAGCAGGACCACTATAGCAGAGCAAGAGATGGCTGAGTTAACGCGTTTTGACAACCACCGAGCTCAAGTGGGAGGGGTACTTTCCAGCCCAACAAGAAGTTCCGACCGAACTTTAGCAGACCCTCACCATCCACTGGGTCAACAGGGGGCTTTCGTCCCAATCATCCCTTCCCATATGCATCAGTCACTCAGGCGCCTAGAGGGGTGAACAACTGCTTCCATTGTGATCAGCCGGGCCATTTTAAGAGGGAATGCCCACAACTCAACAAACCTTCTTATTCCAGAGGTTCATCTCGTCCACCAATTAAGCCAGCTAATTCACGAGAAGGCAGAACATTTAACCAGGCGGGACGGGCGCCTACAGGATCTGGACGGTTATTCACCTTAGCACCTCCAGCAGCAGAGGATCACTCTGTGATTCAAGGTATGGTTGTAGTCAGTAGTTCCTAAGCCTTTGATTTATTTGATTCTGGAGCATCCCACTCTTTCATATCTGCTGCATTTATAACTGCTACTGGTACATTGGTGCAAAAACTGTCCACATCACTCACCATTGTATCCCCCGTCGGAGACACATCATTAGGGCTTATATGCACGGCAGTGAATACTGAACTTGCTGGACTCAGATTTGAGTTCAACTACTTAGTACTCGATATGAAAGAGTACGATATTATCTTCGGCATGGACTGGTTGGCTAGTTTTCAGGTCAACATTGATTGCTATCGTTGCAGGTTGACATTTTTGTCACCCGAGGGAAAACAACATGTAGTGCGTACTGACAAACAAAGCAGACTGCATGAAGGGTTGAGTCATCTGGTATTGAACAGTATCAGAATCAACAAGGCACCGGTGACAGAAGTTCCGGCAATAGTAAAGGACTATGCGGATGTATTCCTAAAGGAACTCCCTAACTTGCCTCCCATGAGGGAGATTAATTTTGAAATCAAGTTGTATCCTGGCACTTCACTTGTGTCATTATCACACTACCGGATGGCATTAGCAGAGATGTCTGAGCCAAAGAAACATATTGATGAACTGCTCAGACTGTAATGGCCCGGAATTTTTAAATTAATATAAATGTCGATATTATTTATTTTAGTGATGGAAATTAGAAAATTTGTGGATTAGATGGTAAATGGGCCAAAGTTTGGGCAAAGGCCCAAGTATGGCCCAATGGATTATGGAGTTGATTCAAATTCATTTAAAGGGGCAATGAGGGTTAAATGGGTCAAGAATGGTCAAATTGGGTCAAATACCCATTTGGGACCCAATGGGTCAAGATGGTTAAGCTCTAAGGTAAATGGGTAAGATGGAAGTGTAATTGGGCCATGGGCCCAATGGTGATTCATTTAGAATGAATGGAATGAAATTTAAATTACCTAAGTTATTTGGAATTAAACCAAGGTGATGTGGCCAAGTGGGACCCACCTCCACGTCACCAAGTGAGGTGGCTTGTGGACCCAAGGTTTGGTGGGGCCGACCACCATGGTTGAATTGGTCAACCATGGGAGGATGTACAATGTAATTTAAGTAAATGAGAATTAAAGTAACCAAAATATCTAAATATTAAATGATTAAAATTATCCAAATGAGGTGGTCAAAGTGGGGTCAAAAGGTGAAAACCAAATCACCTCATCCCAAACTCAAAAAAATAAAACACGTTGGGACTTAGGGGGGTGGAGTCATAAGCCATAAAGCAAGATAAATATTTTGTGGGTCGGTGGAGAGAGTTAATGTAAAGTGAAGGTTAAATAACCAAAGAGATAAAGATGGGTTTACACCTTATCCTTTTCATTTTACCCTCAACTCACTCTCTCCATCTCTCCCATTCTTCCATTGCCGTCCCACATTAGCAAGGAAAAGAGGAGAAGAAAATTAAGAAAGAAAAGAGAAGAGCTCAAGGAGAGGAAGAAAAGGTTGGACCACCATCTCAAGGTAAAGATCTTGAGACATTTTTCCCATCTCCATCCTCTTCCCTCTCTCAATTCAAACCCTACCTTGGCCGATCCTAAGGTTGGGGGTTGTCACTATTGATCAAGCATCTTGACCTATCAAAGATCAAGAAGAAGGAGAGAGGAGGCTAAGGGAACCGATGGGAGCGGCGGAAGTCGGAGGAGACGACGGATTGTGAGTATTTCTTAAACAAGAAATTTTGGATTTTTAGGGTTTAAGATTTAGGATTTATTTTTGTAGAATTTAATGGTGGTTACATAAATTTATGCCATGGATGTTAAACCCATCAAATGAGAGGGTGGAAGATGGAGGAAACCCTAAATGGGTAAATTAGGGTTAGGGTAAGAAAATAAATAAATGGATTATGTGCATTGGGTAAGTTTTTAAAATGGTGTTATGATGAAAATGCAAATGGATTTTATGGCATTGGAAGGTATAAAAGAGAATAAATTATGAACCATGGGTTCGGCCATGGTGTATGGCCGGACCCTAGGTTGTTGTGTGTGAAGTTAATTAGAGTTTTAGGGTATGAGGCCAAGGAAAAATGGGAAGATTGATGAAATTAATATTTTGGTGAATGTAGGTATTTTGGAGCAATGAATGGTGGATCATGAACCATGGGTTCGGCCATGGTAAATGGCCGAACCCTATGGTGATGTAATGGTGATCAAATGATGGGTTTAAAGTATGGAAAAGATGGATTAATGTGTTAATGGGTTAGGGTTTCAAATGAACAAATGTAGTGATCCAAATCGGGCTAAGAGTGGTGGTTTAAAAGTGTGATTTAAACCACCTCAAGGAAGGATTTATTTTGGATCTAAATGGTGTAAATAGATCCAAGAAAAATGGGGAAAGGACACCATGGGTTCGGCCATGGTGGATGGCCGAACCCATGGCCCAATTGTGATCCATTTTGGTGGGTTAAATTGGATGATGAATGGTGTGTGTGTGTGGCCTCCAAAGGAAAATGAATGAGTAATGGACTCATTGAAGTTAAATACATGAGCTAAATCCCATGGGAAGAGTTGATGAATTAAGTATTTTGAGCCCATGGCCATTGGTGAACCATTTAAAGGGTTAAGTATGGGGTTATGGATGGGTTTAAATGAATAATGGTGAAATTAATAAAAAGACTAATTTTAATAATGTTATGAGATGGTTCAATGGGTCATTAATGGACCTAAATTAGGGATCTAAGTCTATGATCAATTATGGATTAAATCATGCATGGATAAACGAGTGTTTAATCATGGAAAATGAGGTAGTGGCAAAACCGTAATTAGTGGCCAAATTCAAGAATTCCATGGAAATTGATCATGGACTTAGGGGATCTAATGTAATAACCTTATAAGTGATTAATAAAGCCTAGGGTGGCCAAATTTTAAGACTTATGGGATTAAAAGGTTTAATAGATGACATGGGACCCACAAAACCTAAATAGTGACTGGTTTTTCATATGGGCTTAGAAATGGTTAAAACTTGAACTGCTTTGGAAATTTAATAAGGTATTGGATATCGTGGGCAGTACGCGTGACGGTAGCCGGACTATCGGACGAAAACGAAACGAAGACGCTAGTCGGTATTCGGTAGGATTCTAACCTTTTTGTAAGCCATGGATGAGTGATGGTTGCTTTGAATTATCTTGGAAATTATATGGGTTGTTTTAATATTGGTTTTGAGTTATGTATTATGTAGGGGTTTTTACTTGATTTACTCTGGTAAGCATATAATTGGTTTAAAACGGGTTTTTAAAGCTATGATGTGTTTATTGAGGCTTTACTTGATCTACTTTTGATAATCAAGTCATATGTTTGATTGATGGGTTTTTTTAAATGTCATGGTTGTTATTATATTCATTACATGGCATATGGCACCTACATCTCATGCATGGCATGGGAGGGATATGGCATGGGAAGGATGAAATGAAACCGGAGTCCATGCTCCGTCGGGGCGACCGAGAACAGGCATAGGGACACCTTGACGAGGCTTTGCCGTCAAGGGGGATATTTTACGATTGGATCATATCTTGATGAGGTTTTTCCATCAAGAGGGTCACGGCACGATGATGGTATGGATTATATTTTGAACATTATGTATGGATGAAAAAGGGGCATTGTACAATGATGATGAGATTGATGGGTGGGATTCATGACATAAAACACCCATTGCATTACATTGTACCAAAGGGCATGATTTTGATATAATATTTTTATATGCTTGGTTATCACTAATCCATGTGTTAGCCCTACTCGGAGTCCTACTGAGCGCGTTGTCTAACGCCCTACTTCTACCCTAGCTAATGACATAGGAGGTGGTGAAGCGGAAGGACGAGACGGGAGCCAAGCTAAGGAGCTTGGAAAGGAGTGCTAGATAGTTACTAATGTTTATTTTGGATAATGTAATTTGAAATAGTTTAGCTTGTCGGAAATGTAATATTTTAGACTTATTGCTATGTTTTGGATTTAGTGGTAAACATATGAAGTTATGACATTTTGGTAATTAAATGATGAAATCTTCCCTGCTATCTAGAAAAGAAAATTTGGTAGGATAGTCTGTAATGTCTTTCCGCATTTAATGTAACTTTTTGTGAGTTTTCTTCTACGGGTAAATTATTCTCTGTGGACTCCATTCCACGTACCCGTAGGGTTGGCCAGTTAAGGGCCGGGCTTTAGAAGCTCGGACTTAACTCGCATCGTGACGTCCGCGCCCTTTGTCACTTTAAAAAAAAATATAGACTCTGATTTCGGTGAAAAGGGGCGGGCGTTACAATTGGTATTAGAGCGAATTCGGAAGAATGAATCTCTCGGAGTAAGATTAAGACGGTTGCACGTCTCACCGACAGCTAAGAATCCCAACCGACCGACTCTTCGGAGTCCGCTGCACGGGGGCCGGGTTAATTTACTTCGATTGACTCAAACTGAAGTGTTTAATCTGAGAACAACAATTGACGGAAAGGAATGATAACAAGGGAAGAAAGATTCATTCTAGGAAAGATTTATTGAAACATAGCAAGATAGGGTTTACTTCCCCATAAATGAGAAAACATCTAGGTTTTCCCCCAAATTGATGAAACAGTACTAGATTTATCAGACATAGCAAAGTAGGATGTACTTCCCCGGTATTCCCAATTTGAACAATAGACAATAGGAATTTAGAGATCCCCCCCCCCAAGAAACAAAGGAAAAACAAGTGTGCTTATTTGGCAACTTTCTCCAAACAAAATACATTGTGATATACATAAGAAATTCCCCAAAACCGAGATTGGTTTTATTGGAAATTGCAGTTGATGATTTTTGGGTTCTATTGTATTCTATGAATACAGGTATGTCAAATGAAGGGGAGTGTACGGAATTATGGGATAAGGGAACCCCTAACTGTCTCATAGATTTGGTGTCTGCTTCCAGCATAGAAGTTAGCATAGACATTCAGGAGGGACCTCCTGAGGAAGATGAAGAGGATTTAGCATCTCTTTCTGAAGAGAATGTGGAAGACTTTCTGATGATAAGATAGTCTGTAGGGGAATTGGAACCCAGTTATATGTGCGAGTTGTGTAACCAAGTTGGGCACAACTGCACATATTGTCCCTACCCTCTTAAAGTGGTATACCCGATTTGTGGACTACATGGACACGAGAAAGAGAGGACTAACCGTCCTTATATTGGAAAATAATTAATGATTTTGGGGTTTTAAATGAAGAAAATAAGTGTGATATTAAATTGCACAAGCATACTTGTATTGTGAGTGCATGTGAATATACATGTGTTGAATTCTTATTGTTGAGTGTATGAGGTGATGAAATGTGGAAAGATTAATAGTTATGATCGTACTAATTAAGTGAGGAAAGAGTATGTAAAAAAATGTACAATGATGAACTGCATGCATCAAATGAGGATAAGAGGCATGAACTTTCGATGTGGGGTATATGTTGCATATGCTTATGAGTGAGGTAAATGTGAATAAAAAGGTGGGGAGTATTTGTTAATGTGATGTATGGGTATACTTGGGGGATGGTACAATGGCTTTTAGAAATGGTTTTTATATTGGTGATAACCCATGGTTTGATAATTTGTCATGACCAAGTGAAGAGATTTATGTTATGACATATAATGGGTGATGATGTAAACGCTTTGTGAAGGGGTATAAGAGGTTCTCATGTGAACAAAGTGCCATTTGAGAGATGTTGGATAAACAATGAACTTGAAAGAGACCGTAATGCATGGGTTAACTTGCCACGTGAAACTCTTGAGAAGATGATATTATGAGGAGAATGTGAAGGGTCTAGCTTGCAAAGACTAATATATTGTATGAAAAAAAAAAATCTTGTATGTATAATGCAATTGCATTCTCCCAATGTGTTGTGTAGATTATGAACGAGTGATGATAGGCCTTGAAATGGGTTTATGGCCTTAAAAAGCATGAATGAATGATGGATAATTCCAAAGTTTAGGAATTTATGGATGGTCATGGATGGTCTTCGAATGTATTGGGATGACTTGCTTTGGATGAGTAGGATTGTTATTTCAAAATCTCCAGGTGTATGTTTTAAATGGGGTAGGGTAGCCATTGATAACGTTTGTGAATGTTTTAGTGGTGAATGGGTACTATATGACATAACCTAAGTAAGCTTAGATGTATCACTATTGTTAGGAAGTTATGAATATGTGGAATAATCCAGAAGGGTAGGAAATTAGTATCTATATGACTTGGATTGATGTCGGATATTGGTATTGTAGGAGTTATGAACAAAAAGGGTTAGTCACATAGTGACTTATATACAAATAAATGTATGATTGCTTTTGAGAGATAGACCTAAGGGAAAGGTTAAGAGTCTAGTGAAACTTGAATGGGAAGCTATGGGCGACTGCTGAGTGAGACTGATCACCTGACTCTGTAGTTGGCCGATGGAATTCCAGGAGGGTGAAGCTAGAAACCTAGTTAAAATGGAATCAACAATGGACTTGAGCATAGGCTCGTACTGGCAGACTAACTCACACTAAGAGTAGACAAAAGAACGTATTGAAGGAGTACGTATGGGAAATGTCTTGGTAACAAATAAAGTGAAATAGAATACATTAATTTACATAAAATCGCAAATGGGTTCATAAGGAAAAGAGATAATATGAGACAGAGTAATTTCTGTAAGAATGGAACTCATAGGTCGATATGAGTGATATTGATGTAATTAAGAGATATTTAGCACAATTGAACGGGAACAACGAATAGACCCAGAAATGGAGGAGATCTGGACCAAGATATCTACATGTGAGGTAGTATCGGAATTTGAGTTACGACCGGGATAGGGTCTTGTGTTCTGAGGTAGGACGTAGGTACCTAAGACCTGCGGAAGGGAGCTGTTGGTTGAGGCACACCAAACCAAGCTCTCTACCCATCCGGACAGCGCCAAAGATGTACCATGATCTTAAGAGGCACTATTGGTGGCATGG
Source organism: Chimonanthus salicifolius (assembly GCA_013350335.1). NCBI lineage: Eukaryota > Viridiplantae > Streptophyta > Magnoliopsida > Laurales > Calycanthaceae > Chimonanthus > Chimonanthus salicifolius. The sequence goes on from CM023541.1 coordinate 7,003,917, forward strand.
ACTCAAGAGAGATGTGGCAGAGTTTATGCTCGCTGCCTAACTTGTCAGCAGGTCAAGGTGGGGGCATCAGGAGCCACCGGGGTTACTCAAACCCTTACCAGTGCCGGAGTGGAGATGGGAACATGTAGCCATGGACTTTGTAACAGGGTTGCTAAGGTCATCAAGGGGCAACAATGCAATATGGGTCGACGGTACATCCGAAATATTATTAGACTACATGGTGTACCCCGGACTATTGTGTCCAATAGAGATGGCCGATTCACTAACAGAGTATGGCAGAGCGTGCAATCGGCTATGGGGACCGACGTGTTGACCAGCACAACATTCCACCCATAGACTGATGGACAGTCGGAAAGGACAATACAGATATTGGAGGATATGCTGAGAGCATGTATGCTGGATTTTAAGGGTGGATGGGAGGATCACTTGCCATTGGTGGAGTTCTCCTACAATAATAGTTACCAGGCAAGCCTTTAGATGGCTCCATTTGAGGCCTTATATGGTAGGCCGTGTAGATCTCCACTGCAGTTGGACAGAGGTCGGTGAGCCTGCGCTGATTGGACCGAAGTGGGTTGCGGAGACTACGGCGCAGATTAAATTTATATGGCAACATTTACTCACGGCGCAGAGCCGTTATAAGAATTACGCCAATAAGAGGAGAAGTTTCCCCGAGTTTGAGGTGGGAGACTTGGTGCTTTTGAAAGTCTTACCATGGAAGGGACGCATGAGATTCGGAAGGAAGGGGAAACTGTCACCTAGATCGTGGGGCCGTTTCCAATCCTAAAGAGGGTGGGGGAGGTGGCCTATTAGTTAGCACTTCCTCCACAGTTATCATCTTTACATGACGTATTTCATGTGTCCGTGTTGAGGAAGTACAATCCTGACCCTTCACATGTTCTGAGCGTACAAGACATCGATGTACAAAGAGATGTGACATATGTGGAGAAGCCGGTTAGAATAGTCAGGAGCGAGCAAAGGGTGCTGCGGAATCGTGCCATTCAGTTCGTCAAGGTGGTATGGGAACGACATGGAAGTGAAGAAACCACCTGGGAACTGGAGCCAGAGATGAGTGCCGCTCATCCGGAGCTCTCGTATAAGATGATTTGAACCCCTACTTCGCTCGAATTTTCGGGACGAAAATTTTAAAAGAGGATTGTATTGTAATGGCCCAGAATTTTTAAATTAATATAAATGTGGATATTATTTATTTTAGTGATGGAAATTAGAAAATTTGTGGATTAGATGGTAAATGGGCCAAAGTTTGGGCAAAAGCCCAAGTATGGCCCAATGGATTATGGAGTTAATTTAAATTCATTTAAAGGGGCAATGAGGGTTAAATGGGTCAAGAATGGTCAAATTGGGTCAAATACCCATTAGGGACCCAATGGGTCAAGATGGTTAAGCTCTAAGGTAAATGGGTAAGATGGAAGTGTAATTGGGCCGTGGGCCCAATGGTGATTCATTTAGAATGAATGGAATGAAATTTAAATTACCTAAGTTATTTGGAATTAAACCAAGGTGATGTGGCCAAGTGGGACCCACCTCCACGTCACCAAGTGAGGTGGCGTGTGGACCCAAGGTTTGGTGGGGCCGACCACCATGGTTGAATTGGTCAACCATGGGAGGATGTACAATGTAATTTAAGTAAATGAGATTTAAAGTAACCAAAATATCTAAATATTAAATGATTAAAATTATCCAAATGAGGTGGTCAAAGTGGGGTCAAAAGGTGAAAACCAAATCACCTCATCCCAAACTCAAAAAAATAAAACACGTTGGGACTTAGAGGGGTGGAGTCATAAGCTATAAAGCAAGATAAATATCTTGTGAGTGGGTGGAGAGAGTTAATGTAAAGTGAAGGTTAAATAACCAAAGAGATAAAGATGGGTTTACACCTTATCCTTTTCATTTTACCCTCAACTCACTCTCTCCATCTCTCCCATTCTTCCATTGCCGTCCCACATTAGCAAGGAAAAGAGGAGAAGAAAATTAAGAAAGAAAAGAGAAGAGCTCAAGGAGAGGAAGAAAAGGTTGGACCACCATCTCAAGGTAAAGATCTTGAGACATTTTCCCATCTCCATCCTCTTCTCTCTCTCAATTCAAACCCTACCTTGGCCGATCCTAAGGTTGGGGGTTGTCACTATTGATCAAGCATCTTGACCTATCAAAGATCAAGAAGAAGGAGAGAGGAGGCTAAGGGAACCGACGGGAGCGGCGGAAGTCGGAGGAGACGACGGATTGTGAGTATTTCTTAAACAAGAAATTTTGGATTTTTAGGGTTTAAGATTTAGGATTTATTTTTGTAGAATTTAATGGTGGTTACATAAATTTATGCCATGGATGTTAAACCCATCAAATGAGAGGGTGGAAGATGGAGGAAACCCTAAATGGGTAAATTAGGGTTAGGGTAAGAAAATAAATAAATGGATTATGTGCATTGGGTAAGTTTTTAAAATGGTGTTATGATGAAAATGCAAATGGATTTTATGGCATTGGAAGGTATAAAAGAGAATGAATTATGAACCATGGGTTCGGCCATGGTGTATGGCCAAACCTTAGGTTGTTGTGTGTGAAGTTAATTAGGGTTTTAGGGCATGAAGCCATGGAAAAATGGGAAGATTGATGAAATTAATATTTTGGTGAATGTAGGTATTTTGGAGCAATGAATGGTGGATCATTAACCATGGGTTCGGCCATGGTAAATGGCCGAACCCTATGGTGATGTAATGGTGATCAAATGATGGGTTTAAAGGATGGATTAATGTGTTAATGAGTTAGGGTTTCAAATGAACAAATGTAGTGATCCAAATGGGGCTAAGAGTGGTGGTTTAAAAGTGTGATTTAAACCGCCTCAAGGAAGGATTTATTTTGGATCTAAATGGTGTAAATAGATCCAAGAAAAATGGGGAAAGGACACAATGGGTTCGGCCATGGTGGATGGCCGAACCCATGGCCCAATTGTGATCCATTTTGGTGGGTTAAATTGGATGATGAATGATGTGTGTGTGTGGCCTCCAAAGGAAATGAATGAGTAATGGACTCATTGAAGTTAAATACATGAGGTAAATCCCATGGGAAGAGTTGATGAATTAAGTATTTTGAACCCATGGCCATTGGTGAACCATTTAAAGGGTTAAGTATGGGGTTATGGATGGGTTTAAATGAATAATGGTGAAATTAATAAAAAGACTAATTTTAATGATGTTATGACATGGTTTAATGGGTCATTAATGGACCTAAATTAGGGATCTAAGTCTATGATCAATTATGGATTAAATCATGCATGGATAAACGAGTGTTTAATCATGGAAAATGAGGTAGTGGCAAAACCGTAATTAGTGGCCAAATTCAAGAATTCCATGGAAATTGATCATGGACTTAGGGGATCTAATGTAATAACCTTATAAGTGATTAATAAAGCCTAGGGTGGCCAAATTTTAAGACTTATGGGATTAAAAGGTTTAATAGATGACATGGGACCCACAAAACCTAAATAGTGACTGGTTTTTCATATGGGCTTAGAAATGGTTAAAACTTGAACTGCTTTGGAAATTTAATAAGGTATTGGATATCGTGGGCAGTACGCGTGACGGTAGCCAGGACTATCGGACGAAAACGAAACGAAGACGCTAGTCGGTATTCGGTAGGATTCTAACCTTTTTGTAAGCCATGGATAAGTGATGGTTGCTTTGAATTATCTTGGAAATTATATGGGTTGTTTTAATATTGGTTTTGAATTATGTATTATGTAGGGGTTTTTACTTGATTTACTCTGGTAAGCATATAATTGGTTTAAAACGGGTTTTTAAAGCTATGATGTGTTTATTGAGGCTTACTTGATCTACTTTTGATAATCAAGTCATATGTTTGATTGATACGTTTTTTTTAAATGTCATGGTTGTTATTATATTCATTACATGGCATATGGCACCTACATCTCATGCATGGCATGGGAGGGATATAGCAGGGGAAGGATGAAATGAAACCGGAGTCCATGCTCCGTCGGGGCGACCGAGAACAGCATGGGGACACCTTGATGAGGCTTCGCCGTCAAGGGGGAGATTTTACGATTGGATCATATCTTGATGAGGTTTTTCCATCAAGAGGGTCACGGCACGATGATGGTATGGATTATATTTTGAACGTTATGTATGGATAAAAAAGGGGCATAGTACAATGATGATGAGATTGATGGGTGGGATTCATGACATAAAACACCCATTGCATTACATTGTACCAAAGGGCATGATTTTGATATAATATTTTTATATGCTTGGTTATCACTAATCCATGTGTTAGCCCTACTCGGAGTCCTACTGAGCGCGTTGTCTAACGCCCTACTTCTACCCTAGCTAATGACATAGGAGGTGGTGAAGCGGAAGGACGAGACGGGAGCCAAGCTAAGGAGCTTGGAAAGGAGTGCTAGATAGTTACTAATGTTTATTTTGGATAATGTAATTTGAAATAGTTTAGCTTGTCGGAAATGTAATATTTTAGACTTATTGCTATGTTTTGGATTTAGTGGTAAACATATGAAGTTATGACATTTTGGTAATTAAATGATGAAATCTTCCCTGCTATCTAGAAAAGAAAATTTGGTAGGATAGTCTGTAATGTCTTTCCGCATTTAATGTAACTTTTTGTGAGCTTTCTTCTACGGGTAAACTATTCTCTGTGGACTCCATTCCACGCACCCGTAGGGTTGGCCAGTTAAGGGCCGGGCTTTAGAAGCTCGAACTTAACTCGCGTCGTGACGTCCGTGTCCTTTGTCACTTTAAAAAAAAAAAATATAGACTCTGATTTCGGTGAAAAGGGGCGGGCGTTACACAGACTGGGTTGCATTCAAAACAGTACAACGGCTTGGGGAACTCTGGTTTTATTTGTGAAGAAAAAGGATGGTTCACTCCGTATGTGTGTGGACTATCGAAAGCTGAATCAGCTAACGGTCAGAAACAAGTACCCTCTACCCAGGATCGATGATTTATTTGATCAACCTAGAGGTTCCAGTTATTTCTCTAAGATTGACCTGGTGTCCGGATACCATCAAATCCGGGTTAGGGAGGAGGATATACAAAAGACAGCCTTCAGAACGAAGTATGGGCTATATGAGTTTGTAGTCATGCCATTTGGACTCACCAATGCACCGGCTGTGTTCATGGATCTAATGAACAGGATTTTCCGTCCTTACTTCGACCAATTTGTCATTGTATTTATTGATGACATCTTGATTTATTACAAATTATATGCCAAAGCAAGCAAATGTGAATTTTGGCTATCTGAGGTCAACTTTTTGGGGCATGTAATATCAGCAAAAGGTATAGCCATGGACCACGGCAAGATGGCGGCAGTAAGAGATTGGAAAGCACCAAAAAATGTGACTGAGATCTGTAGCTTTCTGGGATTGGCTGGTTATTATCGGAAGTTTATCATGGACTTCTCCAAAATTGCATCTCCACTGACCCGACTCACTCAGAAAAAGTCAAATTTGAGTGGCCAGATGCTTGCAACTGGAGATTTGAAACGCTAAAGGAGAGACTTACAACTGCTCCTATCTTAATTTTGCTGGAAAGGGGCAAGGGTTATGAAGTACAATGCGATGCTTCAGGAGAAGGACTGGGGTGTTCACTCAGTCAAAGTCATCGTGTGGTGACATACGGATCAAGACAATTGAAAATACATGAACTTCTCTATCCTACGCACGATCTGGAACTGGCAGTAGTGGTCTTTCCTCTTAAAAGCTGGGGACATTATTTATATGGTGAGAAATTTGAAGTGTTTTCAGAGCATAAGAGCTTGAAATATTTGTTTGATCAGAAAGGGCTCAACCTGAGGCAGTGCAGATGGATGGAATATATGGCAGATTATGAGTTCGCACTTCGTTATCACCCTGGTAAAGCGAACAAGGTGGCGGATGCCCTCAGCTGCTTATCACATGCATCAGTGGCATGTTTGATCAGGACAGAATGGGACATGCTGAATACCATACGAGAGTTCAATTTATATATCAATAACCATGGGATTATGTACAATTTGATCATACGGTCCAACATGGTTACCAAGATTGAACAGGAACAACAGGTAGACCCAGAAGTGGAAGAAATATGGGCCAAGATGTCTATTGGTGAAGTCATACCGGAATGGGAGTTACGGCCGGGACATGGTCTTGTATTCCAAGGAAGGATATATGTGCTTAAGAGCTGCAGAAAAGAGTTACTGATTGAGGCACATCAGACCAAACTCTCTATTCATCCGGGTAGCACCAAGATGTATCACGACATGAAGAGACATTACTGGTGGCAGGGACTCAAAAGAGATGTGGCAGAATTTGTGGCCATTACTTAACTTGTCAGCAGGTTAAGATGGAACATCAAAAGCCACCAGGGTTACTCAAACCCTTACCAGTGCCGGAATGGAAATGGGAGCACATCTCCATGGATTTTGTGATAGGGTTGCCAAGGTCTTCAAAGAGCAATGATGCGATATGGGTCGTGGTAGACCGACTGACCAAGTCTGCACATTTTATTCCTATTAAGATGACAGACTCATCTGAGACTTTGGGTCGGCTGTATACCAGGGATATCATCAGATTGCATGGTATTCCTCGGACTATTATGTCCGATAGAGATGGTCGATTCACTGGCAGAGTATGGCAAAGTATGCAGTCGTCCATGGGAATAGATCTACTGACTAGTACAACATTCCATCCACAGACTGATGGGCAGTCTGAGAGGACAATACAGACATTGGAGGATATGTTGAGAGCATGCATGCTAGATTTCAAGGGTGGATGGGAGGATCACTTGTCATTGGTAGAATTCTCATTACAACAACAGTTACCAGGCAAGCCTCCAGATGGCTCCATTTGAGGCATTATATGGTAGACCATGTAGATCACGTGTGTGCTGGACAGAGGCCGGTGAGCCTGCACTGATTGGACCTAAGTTGGTTGCAAAGAATACAACGCAGATACAGTTGATACGGCAGCATCTATTGATTGCGCAAAGTTGTCAGAAAGCTATGCTGACAAAAGGAGGAGGTTCCTTGAATTTGAAGTGGGGGACATGGTGTTCTTGAAAGTCTCACCACGAAAGGGACACATGAGATTCGGAACGAAGGAGAAATTGTCGCCAAGATATGTGGGACTGTTTTCAATCATAAAAAGGATGGGGACATGGCTTATCAATTGGCACTCCCATCACAGTTGGCATCTTTGCACGATGTGTTCTATATATCGATGTTGAGGAAGTACAATCCTAATCCTTCTCATGTACTGAACATACAAGACATAGAGGTCCAAAGCGACGTGTCATACGTCGAAAAGCCTGTCCGAGTGGTGGACACAGAACAAAGGGTATTACGGAACCGAGTGATCCAGTTTGTCAAAGTGGTATGGGATCGACATGGCATTGAGGAAGCCACATGGGAACTCGAGTCAGAAATGATGACAGCTCATCTTGAGCTATTTATGTAAATGTTTGAAACCCTATTTCACTCGATTTTTGGGATGAAAATTTTAAAAAGAGGGTTGTATTGTAATACTCCGGATTTTCAAGTTATAAATATTTACGGAATTTTCCATTTAATTTGTCAGTTATTAGATATGGATCTTATATGGTTAAAGTGTTGGGTCATTGCCCAATTAAGACCCAACGGATTATGGAAATGGTTTCAATAAAATTAAATGGGGCTTAATTAAATTAGTAATGCATTATGTCTAAAATTAAATAAAAGATAGCATGGCCGTGTATGAAGGTTTGCAACCCATGATTATACGCATGGAGAGGATTAAAAATAGAGATTGCTATGCCGTGTGTGGGATAAGCGCAATCCAAGTTGATGCGCTTAAGATCTTCTAAAAGGTCCTTATTAGGAGTAATAATAGGGAAGGTGCTAAAAGGAAGGGGCGCACGGCTATCTTCCAAAGACATTGGCCGAGTGGAAGTGTTATAGAAAAGGGGCTCATGTCATCTTCTAATTAGGACTCTCTCAAAGTGGGAAGCATAGACACTACAATAGCTATTTCAAGCAAGATAGGACCGAGTGAAAGAAATTTATAAAGGAAAGGCAGCAAGGGGCTCACGGCAATTGCTATCTTACCGTGTGGAATTTTTAATAAAAAAGAAGGGTAGCAAGGGCGCACGGCACACACAACAACAAGAAGGTGTTCTCGGCTATGGGAAATATCAAGAAGAAGTGGAAAGAGGCTAAGGAAGAGAAGGATTGGAAGAACAAGAATTAGAGCAAGAACAATAGAAGGAGTCGCGGAACCGGTTAGTATTTGATAATTGTTTTAAAAAAAAAAAATTAGGAACGTTCGGCCATGGTGTATGGCCGAACCCCATGGAAGAAAATTAAGGGATGAATGCTGATGTTTAATAAAAAGGGATGAACCATAGGGTTCGGCCATGTTGTATGGCCGAACGCCATGGAAGGACTTTGGTGATTTTTAATGGAAGGTTATTGGTTATTTTTAATGGATGAAAACCATGGAAAGATATGGTTTAATTTATGGGTTTTTGAGTGATGAAAACCATGAAATATTATGATGATGTTAAAGGGTTTAAAATGGATAAGAATCATGGATCATGGGTTCGGCCATGGTGTATGGCCGAACTCCATGGAAAAAAAAACAGATCTTATGAATGGATGTCACTTTCCCGAGAACATTTAATCGAACACCATCATTTTTCCTCCTCTATTCTCTAAATGAAATACCATAATAAACCATTGGATCAATAGATCTACCTATTAGGACGAAACGTGGCTTAGGATCGGGTCATATCAAAGAAGGGATAAAAACTCTAAAATAATACTTTGATAAGAAACGGTTAGAGGTCTTCATTGTATTACGCCGACCCTGAATTAGACTTAATTATGGGCTTTGTGCCATTAAGAATGTTTTATGATCTGTTAATCATGAATATTACGGTGTGGGATTTCTGAAAAGTCCAAGTTTGGTCCAATCAGAGCTCAGTAACTCATGAATCCAACTCATTTAAGTTAAAAGGGCAAAATGGCAATTTTCCAAGAATAAAATTCGTTTACTATATTTATTTGAAAAGCCACATATTTGACGTGTTTTGATTTACAAAACCACACACGTTAAATGATTTTGAGTTTTGAATCTAAAGAACTTGTCCGATCGTTTTTCTAATCATCTCGGAAGTGTAGCTAAATTCAACCCGGTGCAGTCCCTGTTTGTAAAATGTTAATTTTCAAGTATTTGTAAAATTCGAATCATGTTCAGTCTTTAGAACTCTTTGGTAAGATAAAATTTTCGAATGTTACTACGAAATCTAATTTCCACTAACAGATACTTCAAAAGTTGATTAAAACAACAAATACGTCGTTTTTGTTAAAATTTACGGGTTTTGAAATATATGCATCCCCGGATTTTTATAGCTTAACTAATTTTTGAAACTCAATCATTTGAACTGGGTGAATTATTTTACTTAAACCCCTTTATTGTCTAAATAATAAAAATATGATTAAGAAGTATAAAATATAATAATACATTAAGATATGCTTATCTCTTTACATCGACTGGCTAGGAGCTTATAAGGAGCTTACAGGTAGCTTACAAGCTTCTCTCCCACAAGCATCTGCATAAGCTATTGCAAGGAGCTTACAAGCTCCTCTCCCACAAGCACCTGCATCGGCTACTACAAGGAGCTTACAAGCTTCTCTCCCATTTTCTAAAAATTCAGCGTAAGTGATGAAGAAGTTTTCATCCAAAATCTAGTGCAAATTGATGCTATCTTCTTCATATTCTTCCTTCATTTCTCTTATTCTCTTCAACTTGTTTTAGTGGAAAATTTTGGAGGATTGAAACTCTACTCAAATCTCCGAGTGAAGGTATGCATTGCATTTATTTTGAAATTCTAACAAGTTTATAATCAAATTTGAGTTCATTTGGAGTCTGAAAATAAATTTGGAATTTATAATTTATGATTTATTTCTAATAATCAGTTTCAGAGGCCACTATTCTAATTTAAAAATATGACTAACTCTAACTACTTGTGTGTTTATTTTCTCGCATTGGATGTTCACTTCTAGGCCGAAACCCTCCACCTGTAGCACAGCAGAAGCTCCAGTTCGGTGGCCATCTGTAGCGCAGTGATATTCTTTTTTTTTTTTTTTCATTCGCCATTTAGGTGGTAAAAAGGATCGGGCACCAAGTGATGTATTTTACTGCACACTTCAGGCTTAACTCAATATGTCTCCATGGTCCTAATCCAGAAGGAAATATGAGTAGTGGCCTGAGCAATTTTACATTTCAATACTGTACCCTCTAGGAAAAGTCTCAATATTCGACCCTGGCCAAGAAGAAATATAAGACTGGGCATTGAATACTTTCCTTTTTCTTTCATTGTGTGTTTTGGATGGACAACTCTTCTGACTTCAATTAAAATGAAATAGGAACTTGTAGTATGGACTAACAACCATTTCCTTTACTTCCCAAAAAAAACTAATCAGAAAGATTATTTGTGTTACGACTGTAAATATGTATTTACTTGTATTTTTATTGTGTGTTATAGATTCATGCAAATACCCAACAATTTACGGTGAGGAGACTTAATCAAATTGAATTGGTAAAGCGGGTTTAGAGAACCTAGACTCCAAGGGAATAAGTGGTTTCATGGACACTATACAAAATGGAAAAGACTGAGTAGGCCAAAAAACAAGACTTGACACTGCTTCCATGTAACACCCCTCATTTTCAAGTTATTAATATATATGAAAATTACCCATTTAATTTGTGAATTATTAGATATTGACTTCAGATGGGTAAAGTGTTGGGTCATTGCCTAATTAAGACCCAACGGATTGTGGAAATGGTTTCAATAGAATTAAATGGGGTTGAATTAAAAGGGTATGCAATTATATATAATTAAGGGATTTGGATAAATTGTCATGCGCATAAAGGAACTTGGGATAATTGTGCATGGCCGAATTTTAGATATCCATATCCATGATGATGTGCTAAAATATTTTTAAAAAGGGGATTGCTAAATAAATAAGATGTCTAAAATTAAATAAAGATGCATGGCAGTGTATAAGGATTTCCATATCCAAGGTTAGGCGCCTAAGATCATTTAAAAAGGGGCATTTCCTTGATTAAAAATGAACTAAGGCAATTGCTGAGAAAGAAGGGGCGCACACTACCTTCTAAGTTTGGCCAAGTGGAAGTATTAGAAAGACACAAGGGCACATGGCATTAGGCAATGGCTAATTTAAAGGGTCTTGGTACCTTCTAAGTTGGGACCAAGGGGAGGTTTAATAAAAGAAAGACAAGGGGCGCATGACACCTTCTAAATTGGGACCAATTGGAAACTATAAAAGAGAGGAAGGAGAGGCGCAGGCAATACACAATTAAACAAAGGTTTCGACTGCTGGTTTGCACATTAGCAAGAGGTGCTCTTAGCTTTGTGAAGGATCAAGGAGGCTAAGGAAAGAAGAAGATTGGAAGAGCAAGGCGGAGTAAGGAAAACTGGAGGAGTCGCGGAACCGGTAAGTATTTTGATATTTTGTTTAAGATAAGGAACCATAGGGTTCGGCCATTGTGCATGGCCGAACCCCATGGAAGAAAATTGGGAGATGATTATTATAATTTTAATGGAAAGAATGAACCATAGGGTTCGGCCATGAAGGTCATTGGTGATTTTTATGGGTTGGAAACCATGGAAGGAAATTACATGATTATGGTATTTTTAATGGAAAGGAGAAACCATAGGGTTCGGCCATAGTGCATGGCCGAACCCCATGAAAGAATATTGGGTAATTATAAATGGAGTTTGAAAAGATTGAAAATCATAAGTTGATACATGATTTAAAAAGGAATTAATGGAACATAGGGTTCGGCCATGTTGTATGGCCGAACCCCATGGGAGTTTGTTGGTAATGATATATGATTTTTGGAGGGATGAAAACCATGAAGGACATTAGTTATTTTAATGGAATTGAAAGATGAAAATCATAGATGTAGGTTTATGATTTTAAAGGGTTTTAATGGATGCTTTTGGTGAAGATCCTAGCCCATGGGTTTGGCCATGGAGTATGGCCGAACCCCATAAATATTTATGGAATTATGTTCATGTACTTAGAACATGGAAAAATATAGATGGACTTATTTTGGTGATTGATTAAATGGAGATCTTGGAGATGATGGCAAAGTTGTAAATACATGATAAAATGGAGGATCCATGTATATAATGTATAAATGAATGGACCTATGTTTTGGAACCTAAACCTAAGATTATAAGTCATGTAAATGGTGAATGAATTATGTATGGATCATTCTTGGACTTAGGGTCTATTTATGGTAGATTTAAATGAATGGAGTGGCATGAATGGCAATATGGTAATTATGTAGAATTAATGGACCATGGGTTCGGCCATGGTGTATGGCCGAACCCCATGGAAAATTATTTGTTGGACTTGGGATTTTTTATGTCACGGTTAATGGATCATTTATGGAGTTGTATTATGGATTGATTATGGACTTAACATAGTGATTGATTAAATATTAATTGGAGGATACAATTTATGTTTATCAATTATGTTATTGGATTATGGGTTATATTAGCCATGGATGGCAATGTTGTAAATAGGTGAAAATAATGGACATAGGGTTCGGCCATGGTGTATGGCAGAACCCCATGAACTATTTTTATGAATTATTTTGGAACATAAGTCTTATGAAAATAAGCAAGGTAAATGGCATTGTTGTAAATATGGTAAAAAATGAAAGACCATGGGTTCGGCCATGGTATATGGCCGAACCCCATGGGGAATGATTTATGGATTTATGGACTTGATAAGGTTAGATGATTAATCTATAAGTGTTTGGTTTCATGAATCAAGGATGGCATGGGTGTGGACTTAATTGAATAAATGAGCAAAAAAAAAAAGGAAACTAAAACAAAAAGGGGTGAGGTTCAGCCATGGTGTATGGCTGAAACCCACAAATTTGGTTTATAGACTTGGACATTATTGTAAATCAAGTGGGACTTGGTTTTAATTGATTGTTGCATTATAAGGTAACGGGACCTCACAAGGTGTGGACGATCATGAGCGGTTACCGGACGGAAGTGCAAGGACACGTTAGTGGTCTTTGGTAGGATTCCACCTCTTTGAAATCATGCGTTTATGTACAATGTTTCTTATCTTATTTGATGATTTTATGTGGAAAAAGATATGTTTTTAATGTGAGTTTTAATGCTATGTTTATATGATAAAATAGCATGTGTTTCATTAGCATCTCATGCATGGCATGGGGCGAAGGATTGGTAACCGGAGGGGCCACACTCCTTCGGGGCGTCCGAAGAACCTATGTGGGATACCTTGATGTGATTTTCCATCAGGAAGAAACCGGAGGGGCCACACTCCGTCGGGGCATCCGAAAAACCTATGTGGGATACCTTGATGTGCTTTTCCATCAATAAGAAACCAGAGGGGCCACACTCCGTCAGGGCGTCCGAAAGACCTATGTGGGGATACTTTTATGTACATGTGATGGGTGAGACTCATTGCATTTGAAATCATGAATGGCATGGTTTATATGGTTTTTGACATATGATATTATTATATATGTTTTGTACTAACCATGCGTTAGCCATAATTGGAATACCTACTGAAGCGCGTTGTTCTAACGCCCTACTTCTACCCTAGTTGATGATACAGGAAACAAGGGGAACGATGAGTGCGAAACGGGCCAGGTATAGGAGCTTGGATGCTTTTATTTTTATACTTTGATTAAGATACTCATGGACTTGTATTTTGAGTATCTAGTTTTCGGAATGTAATAACTTAGATAATATTTGCTATGGTTGGATGTTGATTGGATAATTATGTTACGTTAATTACTTATTAAAGACTTGATGTACTTTGCTATCTGAAATGGAATAGAACTGGGTTCTATTATAATTCCGCATGTTATGATTTTAATTCCGCAAGTTTTATATTGTTATGTGTGAACCGTTTTCATGGACTTAGTCCATGCACACATAGGGTTGGCCAGTTAAGGGTCGGACTTTAGAAGTTCGGACTTAGCTCGCGTCATGACGTCCCGCTCTCTCTCTCTTTGTTTATCTAAAAAAAAATAGACGCTGATTTTCAGAAAGAAAAGCGAGTGAAAAAGGGCAGGGCGTTACATTCCATGTAAGGGATGATATTTTTTCAAATTATTAGAACAGAAACATAACACAGTTCAGGGAGTGGAGGTCTAGTAGTCTATCACAGATAATGAACCCCCTTACATGCCTAGACATTGATGGATTACTAAGATACATTTATATTAATACATAATGTTGTTTATTATGCATAGTGTTTATGCTATTGAGATCGATGTTCTCCAGTGTGAGAACTTGAGCAATATGATATGGTAAGAGATTTTGGATTATTTCCTGGTATGGGATTGGTTATTGGTACTATCACACATTTATCCGTTGGGCTGCTATTGGTCGTCGAGGTCGGACCGTTGGTGTCAATTAAACTCTTGCAAGATGCTGCATTTTGACCGTATCGGGACATAATGCATTTCAGAAGCCAGTATAGTGCTTCATATGTGTGATAGTGATATGGAGATGTGGTAAATTGGTAAAAATGGTATAATAGACCATTTGTAATTTTGAGTAAGATAACTTATGTTGTGAATGGTAGCGTAGACCATTACTGTTATTATGATATATGACAAGTTTGACTGCATTATTTAACCTATGATATTATGTTAAGGTGTTATTTACGCTCTCTTCATTGGGCTTAGAGCTCACATCCCTTACATTATAGGATTAGCGCATGAGGAGGAGGAACCTCCATTACGTACTTAGGATGAGGGAGCTGTTGCAGTCACTCATATTTCCCATAGATGGGAGATATGTTTATTATATCTACTTTCATGCTGATGATGTTTTGTTCATTTTAGTACCACTTGTGGTACTTTACTTTAAACATGTATAAACTACCATGTTTTGGTACGTAACTCTAATGGTTTGAATGGAAATATTTATTTGTATGATATGTGTTTGTATATGGATAGATATGGTACATGTTTGAGTCCACGTGTGACATTTTATTATTATTGGCTTAAATGTTTAACTTGAGAATCCAACCCAGCTATGATGATATGTGATTGGAGATTATAAAAAAAAAATTAGTCACGTTCTGGGCCCACAATCGGGTTGAGGCGTGACATTCATAATGTGATCAAGATATTTTTCCTCTATTTTTTTTTTCATTTTTTCTACTCTATCAAAGTTTTGATTCTTTTTTTTTTTCAACATCCCTTTTGATGTATGGATGTCCCCATTTTTTTTCACCAATTTTTTTTTTTCCTTTTAGCAAATACCATCCAAATTTTTTCCTTAATCTTTTCTCGTATGAAAATAGGTCATGTATATATGAAATTTTGGTTCAAACTCCTGTAATCGGAGTTGGGTATGATAACTATGGCTAGTCAAGAAAATAGGCTATGTACGGCTCAACTAGGGAACTGTTAAGATAAATTGACCAAAATAGGTAGGTTTTTAAGGCTCAAAAAGTCCAAAAAATGGCAAATATCATTTCCTAAGATTCATATAATAGTTTCCTTGTTTCAAACTAAATTTGGAAAAAATTCAAGTGCACTAACCCAAATTTGATGTCGTACTTAGTAATATGACCAAAGCAAAGGATAATGAGATCTACAACAACTTAATGTGCATAACAAAGACACTAGGAATTTACTTATAACCCTCGGAAGAATAGAATGGCTCAAAAACTCGCTTGGTATAAGTCTGCACTACTATTCCTCTGGTGATCACTCCATCATGAATATTTTTCTTTTTTCAGACTAACATCAATATGGCTATGTAAAATATTTCCGAACGTAAATTTCATAATTTCTTTTTCCAAAAAGCATGATATAAAGATTTCTATCAACATATTAATGCTGAAAAATCACTTTCACTCTTTTTGACCCCAAGGACTCTCAGTTCTCTTGAACTTACTGTAATAACCATACCCTTAATTAGAAAAATGACAAAATTTTAGAACCGTTAATTCAGCTTTGTGACCGGTTAACATGATAGAGTGCAGATATAACTTCCCGAAAAGGTATAATATGACCCAATTAGAGCTCATTTTCTTAGTGATTCAGCCCAACAAAGTTCGGAGGGCATTTTGGACATTTCATAATGTCTTTGTCTTACATAAAAATCATGAATATTGTCTTTAAAACTATCAGAGTCTATGAGACCACTATAATGCCCAATTTGGAAACTGAAAATTCCACACACACTATGTATTTGAGTATTCTACTCAACGATATTTTCGGAAATTTCTAAT
The DNA here is from genome assembly GCA_013350335.1 of Chimonanthus salicifolius. Taxonomy (NCBI): domain Eukaryota; kingdom Viridiplantae; phylum Streptophyta; class Magnoliopsida; order Laurales; family Calycanthaceae; genus Chimonanthus; species Chimonanthus salicifolius. The sequence continues at coordinate 7,020,240 of CM023541.1, forward strand.
GTTTACCCAAAATACGAATTTTGGATGCGATTTATCTAAAAACCCCGATTTTTTGAATACTTGGTGGTCCAAACATTTACAAACTTAAATCACTGTCAATCTGTTTTTTAACCAAACATTTGACATTTTTAGAATATTGAGTTGATATTTTAAAGCACCAGAAAGTAGATTAGGTTAGGGTTCAACCGAGTTCGACCGCGGTCAAAGCCGGTAAAAGTCGGTCAAAGCCGGTCAAGTATTAAAATAATATAAATATTATATATAATATTAAGTAAGACATATTTTACCAATAACATTAATATAAATATTAAAAATAACATTCAAACTCAGAGTAATATACCAAAACGGTGAAATATATGGGATATAAATAGTAATAAATATTTATATTTCAAATATACACATTTTTTAGGGAGAAAATTAAAAAAAAATTAAAAAAATTTCAAATTTCTAAACCGAAGTTCACAGTCCCGTTTTTTGTGTCAAAACCGCATAAAACCGCGAGCCTGACTGGTTTTATGCGGCTTTGAGCCAAGGCCGGTTTTTTACTTGGACTGAACCACAGACCACGCGGTCACGGCTGAACCGCCAGTTTGGCCACAGTTCGGTCCTGTTTTGATAACACTGATTTGGAGAACTTAGACCGTCTATTTTTTATAAAACGTTATTTTTGAGAAATTAAAGGATTTTTAAGTATTTAAATAAAAATCCAATTTTACCAATCTAGCCAAAGTCTGCGTTCACAACGCGACTACGGTGTCAGTTTTTGTTAGAAATCCTCTAAGTGTACCTAATTTAACTTACCTAAACTAAGAGTAAAAAGAGAAACACTTAGAATTTTATACTGTTTTTCAGAAAAAGAAAAGCAAAAGTAAATTTTGGTTTTTACTTCTCCCATCCACCCTCTCTCTTACACGACAAATCTAAGGGCAAGGGTGCATCCAGGTAGCTTCAAAAAAATCTTATAAATACAGGTCTCGAGTCAGTTAAAAAAATAATAAAAGAATTCACCATTCAGCTTTACTTTCACTTAGTTCTTCTTCTCTGTTAAACTTTCTGAAAACAGTCAATGTTCTTAGTTATTTCCAAAAGCCTTGTTTAAGATTAATTTCTGAATTTTTTCTACAAATCTCCCTAACTCTTTATCTTGGTTTATTATTTTTAGTTGATAGATTATGCTTAAAGGAATTAGTGTTTAAAATTTTGTTGAAAAATTCTTTACAGTTTGCTCAAAAAAAAAGGGCAAAGAAAATACTCCAAAAATGGAAATCAGCCGATTGGAGATCGACATGTCGAATGCTGCAATGAATAGTGGTAATTTAGTGGAAAAAGTTCGATATGTCGAAAAAAGTTAGTGGAAAAAGTAGACATCGAAAATAAGGTGAAAAAATTTAAAGAATAGTTCGACTGGTCAAAATTTTTTAACGTGTCGAATAGGCTATCCATTTTTTTGGGATTTATGAATAGCGCTAGGGGCATTTTTGTTATTTTTTTGAATAGTACCAGAGGCAAAATGGTAATTTTTGCAAAGTTTTCAAAAACTCAAAATTATGTTGTTTTTATTCAAAATTCATGTTTTTGACCGCTTGTGCTTTTATTTTAAGCAGTGTAATGTTTAATATAGTGTAACTTTGGGGCAAAACTTTTCAGAAAAATATTGTCTGTCTCCAAATTACATGCAGTGGCTTTGTGTTTGGAATGGGAAAACTGTCTATTTTCCTAAATACTATATTACGTATTTCATACTGCTTTTATTTTATTGACTGGGCCAGTCTCAATACATCACAGTAATGATCACCCGGGATAATACGAGACTGGTACTGAATTTTCGGTCCTTTGTGTTTTGAATGCCGACTATCTGTTTAAAACACCATATATTCAGTGTTATTTTACTTTATTCCTTTTAGGTCATTTTTGGCTTTCACTACCGTTAACAGTATCTAAATGTGAATTATTATCGCACGAGTCTTTACACCTTTTTAAAATGTGCACTTGCGCGTCTTGATTATCAGGTAAAAATAAAGGAATAATATGGAAAAGATATAAAAAAATGGAATATTTATACTTTGAATGCTTTATTTACTTCATTTTACTATTTTAACAGTTTCACCCAAAAAACTGGCCAGTCAAAGGTGAGGAGATTCAACCACAGTGTATTTATTAAATGCATTCATACTTTGCATTTAAAGTTGAAATTTAAACCGTTAGTCCAACGGTAATGAGTGGATATCCGTGGTCATTTTACTAACGGAAAGAATGTGTACGTGCCAGAATGCGACAGCGACACTGTTCACATGTAAGGGGATAAATGTTTGTTTTTACATATGAAACGTGAACAATAGAGTGTACAGGATGTCGAGGTCTCGCCATTCTAAAACGGAGAACGGAAACCGTTTATTCCTAGAGGCTGATTGGTTATCAGTTGGAGATCTCAAGATAGATCAAATTCCAACCGTGATTCCGATTGGAATACACATATTTTTGCGTTTAATGATTTGTTGCAGGAAATACGCATTTACACGGTAAATTGTAAGTAGAGAGTATACGTATTCGACCTGAGAGTACGGTAACTGATAGAACTTGTGTACATCACTTTGAATTTCAATCAATATAAACTATGTTTATTTTCATCATAGTATTGTTAAATTCCATTGCTGATGTATGTATGATTCCATTCGGGAGGGCTTAGGAATCCATGTTAGATGAGTGAGAATTTATTATGATCATATGAAAGATATTTATATGGGTTGAACAGGGATTTAATCCATATTTGATGTGCATTTGACTAATGTACTATGCATACCAAATTACCTCATGTTGTTGTATGAAGTACCTAGCTTGTGGAGGGCACTGGTACAAGGTGTATATACGGACTCAGTGAAACACTGAGCATGAAATTTCCAGCAGTATGGCCATGTATTTTTGCAGCTGGGTGTCGTAGACATCGATTGACGGGGGTATTATTTTAAAGAAAAAAAAGGCATTTATTGTAGATAACTACGTTAGATACTATTCTCATAGAAAACTACATGATTTCTATGTGTTTAAAGTGTTGTATGATAGCATGTTTATGATAGATGATATACTGCAATATCTGTTGTTTTATCTTCGCTGGGCTAGTAGAGCTCACACCCATTATGTTTTTGGAATCCGAATGAGGAAGGACATGAAGATCTTCAATTGCAGTAGGGGCAGAGGCCTTCTATATATCTATTTCTCCATTGTTGGGAATTTGTCTGTTTTTTTATTGCTGTCTGTACCAACCATGTAATGTAATGAAAACCTTATTGTATCCAGTTGAGGCACAATAGACATGTAATAAACCATCTGCGATTCTTATGTGTATCTCTGATGAGTATGTGAATGGGTATGTGTTCTACTTATGGTGAATGTTAGGTAGAATATATGTGACATTCTCTACTTGGACTTAATATAAGATATTAACGTTATAAACTACATGTCGGTTAGTAGTGTGTCCACATACCGCAGCGACTTGTGGGTTCTGCCGATGTTTTGGATTTTATTGTGACCCCTCCATCTGCTTGGGAACTCTACCAGCCCTGTATGGCTGGATCCGAGGCTGCCAAATGCAAATTCCAAACTAATGATCGAGTGAAATATTAAGTCCATAATGAGATGAATTCCGCAATCGTTAGAGGCTCAATGTTAGAAAAAAGAAATTAGTTCACATCTTAAGCGGCCCTAAAGGGCGGGGCATGACACTTACTCTTCCCTTGATTTTTTTTTTTAAAAGAAAAAAAAAAACACAAATGGCGACAACAAGTGTAACCCCCAATGTAACGCCCCGCCCTCTTTTAGAAATTAGGGTCTAATTTTTTTTTTTTTAATAGTAATAAAACATCGAAAGAGAGCGGGCGGCGTCACGACGCGAGTTAAGTTCAGACTACTCAAGTCTGAACCTTAACTGGCCATCCATTTGTACATGGACTAGACCATGATAAAGAATCACACATGGAACAAACTACAACATGCGGAATAAACTAGATTAACTGCGGAAATAATATGAAAAGATAGCAAGTAACAGTCCCAAATGATAATTAAGATAAACAACCATCCATAGTTAATAGTCCAATCAAACCATAGCAAGTATTAACTTATTACATGTCCATCAAAATATAATCCAAATGACAGCAGATAAATAATCCTGTTCATCATTCAAGCACTTAGGCTTGGCTCCCATCCCGGTCATCGACCTTCTCTTTCCCTTTCCTCGTACCTGCATTCTCCTCTGAGGATAGAATTAGGGCATTAGATCAATGCGCCCAGTAGGTTCCTGATCAGGGCTACCACATGATTAGCATATAAAATATGCATATATATCATAGTACATGATCATTAAAAACAGGTAAAACAATGCTATGAAGTATGCACATGCAATGAGTCTCTTCCATCATGTACATTCATAGCCATCACTTGACGTGCCTTGCACCGTCAAGGTAAATCACAATATACTTCTATCTCTTCATCATTGAGTTGACTCATATCACATATTAGTCCTCCTGGCGGGACTCTCATCGCCTAAGGAGACCATTGTGACTATGATCATCATGTTACTCCTCCTGGCGGGACTCTCATTGCCTAGGGAGGACGTAACTCATAATTGCAACACTGTAGAACCTCAGTCATCATCCCATATCCATGCATGAGATGCCAATGCTTTGTATGCCATTTGTAAATGCATAATTCATCATTCAAAATATGGTAAGTAATAGTATGTCAATAACTCATAAAACCCTTCATGAAAACAGGTGTAAATGTGGTTACAAGTAGGTAGGAAACCTACTGAAGATTCACTTCAGTACTTGAGCTCTCTTAATCGTCAGCCGATCACGACTCGTATGCCGTATACGCAAGTCTGGATACCCTATTTAAATAGGATCAAACCAAACGTTTATCATGTAGTTCCAACTTAGTCAATTTCCCAAAATGTACTATGTGGGGTTTGTGTCCGTACATCCAACCCTATGATCATTTCCACCATTGATCATTCCATCAATAATTACTTTTATGCCATTTAGGCTAACCTTTTAGTTTAACCATATCTAAACCAACTTAGTGGGGTTCTTCATTCATCACCTTTAATCCCATTTATTACTTAACCCAATTCTATCAAATAATCATTGATGGGGTTCGGCCATACTACATGGCCGAACCACATCCTATAGATTTTCATCCCATAACCCATCATCATCAATGGTTGATTATTTTCTTACACATAACCCATAACTTATCATGTATGATTCCTTAATTAAAACAACCATAAACTCCCATCCAAAACAGCCCATTTATTTCAAAACAGCCCCATGGGGTTCGGCCATACTCATAGCCGAACCCTAGGGTTCACTTGATCCAATCATCACCATGATTATTCATGGTCTAATCATGCTAACTCAACCATGAATTATACATGTTTCAGCCGCATAAACATCCACCAAAACAGTAAATTAAACTTCACCAAATCACATCAAACACCATATTTTGTATGGTTTTAAACTCATCAAAATCATCAACTACACTAAATTGCCATCCAAGGTTATAATTTCATTATTCTCACCCTTCATCCCTTGGTTTGGTGAACCATTCAATTACATTATACAAAGGCCCATTATACAAGTTTACCATCTTAGGTCCATAAAAAACCTCATGGGGTTCGGCCATACACCATGGCCAAACCCATGATTCTCCATTTTGGCCTTTAATTACCCTTGCCATTACCTTCCTCACGTTAGATTTAGATTCCAAAACATAATCCACCATTGATTCAATGTTCATAAAATATTCCTCATGGGGTTCGGCCATACAGCATGGCCGAACCCATGATCCAACACTTTCACTTATATTTACAACAATGCCATCCAAGGCTAACATAGCCCGTAGTCCAATAATATAATTGATAAACATAAATTGGTATGCTCCAATTAATATTTAATCAATCACTTATGTTAAGTCCATGACCAGTCCATGTTAGAGCTCCATTAATGATCCATTAACCTAACTATATCAAGTCCATAAAATCCATAATCATTCCCATGGGGTTCGGCCATACACCATGGCCGAACCCATGGCCTAATATTTTCACTTTTATTTACAATTCTGCCATGGTCTCCATTACCTCATGTTTATGTTCAAAACATAGGTCCATAATTGATCATTCGTAAAACCCAACATAAAACTCCCAAGTTGATCAGTAACATAGGTTCATAATTTGATTCATAAATCAACTACGTAAATAAAAACCCGTAATATTGATTCATAAAACAAACCATTAACCATGACCTAAAACCTCATATGATTCCTTAGGTTGGTCCATGGGGTTCGGCCATACACCTTGGCCGAACCCTATGGTGTGTAACTTCCCAATCATAGCAACTTCCATATTTGAATCCATAATTCAAGTTGCCTTCCTTTTTGATCAACAAGTCCATATTTATAAAGTTTCCAAATTTAATCTCTACTTTCCAAAATTAGAGAATTTCCAATTTAATCTCTACCTTCCAAAATTAGAGACTTTCCAATTTAATCTCTACCTTCTATTTTTAGAAACTTTCCAATTTAATCTCTACCTTCTATTTTTCGAAGGTTTCCAAATTTATCTCCACCTGCTATCTTTAGAAGGTTTCCAAATTTATCTCCACCTTCTATGTTTAGAAGGTTTCCAAATTTAATAAACAACTCCATGGGGTCAAATTTAATAAACAACTCCATGGGGTTCGGCCATACACCATGGCCGAACCCTATGGTCCTTTAATTTCCTCTTGAAACATTTAACTACCATTTTAAATCCATACATTTAGCCAATATTCTTACATGGGGTTCGCCCATGCATTGTGGCTGAACCCTATGGTTCGTGCTTCCATTAATTTAATGATCTAATTGCCTTAACATAATTCCATTTAAATCCTTTTGAAATCCATTAAACCCAAACAATGTCCTTCCATGATTTTCCAACCCATAGATCAAATTAAATTTACCAATCATCATCCATAAAAAAATATGACCCATGTTCCTCCATTAAAATCACCAAAACCCTTCTATGGTTCAGCCCTTTTCATTAAAATTATTTAAAATCAAACTACTAACTGTTTACGCGACTCCTTCAGTTTTTCCTTCGCTTGTTCTTCCAATCCTTCTTCTTCCTCAGCCTCTTTTCCTCTTAGATCTTTTCTTCTTGCTGGCTTCTCTTTCCTTTGTGTGTGAATGCCGTGTGCCTCTCTTTGATAGCAATGTGAATGCTGTGTGCCCTCTTTGATAGCAATGTGAATGCAGTGTGCCCCTCTCCTTCTCTCCTTATATTACTTACAACTTGTCCCAACTTGTCCCAACTTGTACCCTATGCCGTGTGCTCCTTGAAATAATAACCATTGCCGTGTGCCTCTCCTTGTCTTATAAAACCTCCTTTTAATCCAAAATAGAAAGTGCCATGCGCCCTTGATGCCTTTCTTTTATTAAAACCTTCCCTTAATCCCAACTTAGAAGGTGTCATGTGCCCCTCTTTGTTGCCTCTTTTAATGTGTGTGTGTGTGTGTGTGCGTGCATGCGTGCGTGCGTGCGTGCGTACGTCCGTGCGTGCGTGCGTGCAGTGCATGTGTGTGTGTGTGTGTGTGTGTGTGTGTGTGTGTGTGTGTGTGTGTGTGTGTGTGTGTGCGCGTTGCATTACTAAATAAATTTAGCCCCATTTAATTCCATTGAAACCATTTACCAAAACCGTTGGGTCTTAATTGGGCAAAGACCCAACATTTTACCCATATAAGATCCATATCTAAAATTTCACAAATTAAATGGGTAATTACCGTAAATATTTATTACTTGAAAATCCAGGGTGTTAAAATACAACCCTCTTTTTAAAATTTTCGTCCCGAAAATCGACTGAAGTAGGGTTTCAAATATTTACACAAATAGCTCAGGATGAGCTTTTCTCATTTCCGACACGAGTTCCCATATGGCTTCCTCAATGCCATGTCAATCCCAATCATTTTGACAAACTGGATCGCTTGGTTCCGTAATACCCTTTGTTCTGTGTCCACCACTCGGACAGGTTTTTCGACGTATGTCACGTCGCTTTGGATCTCTATGTCTCGCATGTTCACTACATGTGCATACTACCAACGGCAAGTGATCCTCCCATCCACCTTTGAAATCTAGCATACATGCTATCAGCATATCCTCTAGTGTCTGTATTGTCCTCTCAGACTGTCCATCAGTCTGTGGATGGAGTACTGTACTAGTCAATAAGTCTGTTCCCATGGCCGCCTGCATGCTCTGCCATACTCTGCCGGTAAATCAACCATCTCTGTCGGACACAATAGTCCGAGGTATACCATGCAATCTGATGACATCCTTAATATACCACCGACTTAAAGTCTCAGATGAGTCTGTCATCTTGATGGGAATGAAATGTGTAGACTTGGTCAGTCGGTCTACCATGACCCATATCGTATCGTTGCCCTTTGAAGACCCTGGGCAACCCTGTTACAAAATCCATGGAGATGTGTTCCCATTTCCATTCCGGCACTGGTAAGGGTTTGAATAACCCTGGTGGCTTCTGATATTCCGTCTTAATCTGCTGGCAAGTTAAGCAATGAGCCACAATTTCTGCCACATCTCTTTTGAGTCCATGCCACCGGTAATGTCTCTTCAGGTCGTGATGCATCTTGGTGCTGCCCGGATGAATGGAGAGCTTGGTCTGATGTACCTCAACCAATAACTCTTTTCTGCAGCTCTTAGGTACATATATACTTCCTTGGAATACAAGACCCTATCCAGGTCTTAACTCCCATTCCGGTATGACTTCGCCAATAACCATCTTGGCCCATATCTCCTTTATTTCCGGATCTATCCGTTGTTCCTGTTCAATGTTGTCAAGTACCACTCAATTATATCAAAATCACTCATATCAATCTATGAGTTTCATTCTAGTAAAATTTACTCTGTCTCATGTTATCTCTTTTTCTCGTGAACCCATTTACAATTCCTATGTAAATCAATATATTTTGTTTCACTTTACTTGCTACAAAAAAATATTTTCCACACGTACTTACTCAATATGTTCATTCGTCTACTCTCTGTGTGAGGTAGTCTGCCAATATGAGCCTATGCTCAAGTCTTTTCCTCATTCCATTTTAACTAGGTTTCTAGCTTCACTCTCCTGGAACTCCATTGGCTAACTACAGAGTCAACTGGCCAGTCTAACTAGGCAGTCGCCCATAACTTCCCATTCGAGTTTCACTAGACTCTTAACTTTTCCCTTAGTACAACTCCAAAAGTAAGCATATCATCATCTGTACATAAGTCACTATGTGACTAACCCTTTTGTTCAAAACTTCTATGATACTGAGTATCTTTCCATACTGACTTTTCTGTGATACAAGTTGTAATACGACTAACACCATTTCTTGTAACGTGGGACGTAAATCGAAACATGTCCCCATCATTAGATCTCTATGTTATCTATGAGACCAACATGTCCATCATACTGCCAACATGTCTACCTTGGTACCGATACCTGACATTAATCCAAACCACCACGGGAATCATCATCCGCGGTTATATACATCCATCCCTGGTACCATTCTATCAGTGAGTATCATCTATCTTGGTTAACTACCATCCATGAATATAACCCCCCTATGGGTATAATCCATTCATGGGCATAATTAATCCAAGGCACATCCTCTACCCTAAGATATTTTATCCATAGAAACAACACTCAAATGAGTCACTACGTGACTGTGGAAACCATATCAACTCACAAATATACCCCGACCCCTAGCAAGACTTATGTCCCATGACTTACTAAGCAGAAGACCCACGTCCAACGTGATCAAGTCTACCCTTCCCTGCATCCCTTCACCCCAAGGGTTATTAAGTCAAACTCCAGGGAGGTCGATCCGCGTCTAGCGAAGCTAGCACCAGCCTCACAGGGTAAAATAGTACCTGGCTCTGCACATCCATGCACGTCAAGTGTGCAAAATAACCGTGAGAGTGTCCTCCAGCTCGTAGCTTGCGAGGGACCCACTCCTCAATGGTAACCCTACGGGACCAAGTCTCCGTATTTCGTATCGAGGTTCCCACAGTCTCATAGCTACTCTAAGCCATACTCATAGAATCTATATACTTATCTCATCACTATCACGTGAGATATGCACCCATGCCACAACTTAATAAACTTAAGTGACCTCGTCACATACTTCTTAGGTGCCAAAATCCTCATAAACTCTTAAATTGCATAACTTTATTGAAATTTATTCAAACTTCCATCACAATACAAGAGTTGGTAAGGTTAAAACAAACCCTTTAAAACTTTCCCACAACCCTTACAAAATCTTTCCCCTTTTCCCCGACATTTCCTTACCCTTCCTTATCTTCCGTAGAAGACCTTGCATTATTACCAAAATCGAAGAAGTTGTCAGGGCATGTAGTTGACGTGTGCCCCAACACTCCACAAGTCAGACAGGGTATTATTCCCAAATGGTCCACTGTCTCTGAGAAGAAATTGAAATATTCAGTCGTCCAGATCCTTGTGACTGAGCTAATCGAGCCGAACGACGGAGAGAACCCCTGAAGTGAGGAGATCTTTTGCTCTGTGGACACTCCCTTTTGAAATGGCCCTGCTGACCACACCGGAAACAGGAACTTCCAGTGGAACCAGTAAAGGCTGAAGATCTCCAAAAGTAGGGTTTGAATCTTTTGTGAGGGTTAAAAGTATTCCCCCCACCTCGACCTTTTCGGTCTTGTGTTTCATTGGGAGTTGTCTCCCCATTTCTACTCAAGAGTTGCTGTAAAACGGAAGTGACTACCGCTTGTACTGTTCCGTAGTTCAGGAGGTACTTCAGGAATGTTTTCACTGTCCTGACCCTCTCCGTCATTTTCTTCTTCCTTTGGAGGCATTTTCCTAAGTCATGGAAACATCGGTTGACTTAGCTTCTATGTAAAGTTTCTATTCTTCATAGTTTAGGGAAATTTCCAAATAAACAATTTGTCTTTCTTGTCCTTGGGAAAATTGCTAAATAGTGTTTCTTGTCTTTGGTGACATTTCCAAATAAGCACTCTTGATTTTTTACTTTGTTTTATCGGGAAATATATCCTATTTTGCTATGTTGGATAATTTCGATTATTTTGACTGTACTTCTTTGTTATCATCCGCCTTGAGTCTAACGAAGTAAATTAATGCACGAGAGCCAGATTAATTTACTCCGAAATATTCAATTTTTGGGTTCGCTCGGATACCAACTGTAAAGCCCCGCCCTTCTTCACTCGCTTCTTTCCGTAAAATCAGAGTCTACTATTATTTTTTTTTATATATATAAATGAAGAGTGATAGAGAGCGGGACGTCACTACGCGAGCTAAGTCCGAACTTCTAAAGTCCGACCCTTAACTGGCCAACCCTATGTGTTCATAGACTCAGTCCATGAAAACGGTTCACACATAGCAATATAAACATGCGGAATAAAAATCATAAAATGCGGAAACATAATAGAACACAGTTCTATTCCATTCAGATAGCAAAGTACGTCAAGTCCTTAGTCATCATTATCATAACACAATTATCCAATAAAATATCCAACCATAGCAAATTCATCTAAGTTATTACATCCGAATTCTAGATACTCAAAATACAAGCCCATGAGTATCTTAAACAAAATATAAACTATCATCCTCCAAGCTCCTATGCCTGGCCCAGTTACGCGTTCATCTTTCCCCTCGTTTCCTGTATCATCAACTAGGGTACAAGTAAGGCGTTAGAACAACGCGCCTAGTAGGTATTCCAAGTAAGGCTAACATATGGGTTAGTACCAAAAATTCAGATATAATATATATCAAATCCAGTTATAATAAATCATACCATACTTATAAAACAGTCGTATCCAAAATAGTGTATGATAATAGAGATCCAATCATACAGACAAAAACCGGAAACCTTGCATGATAATAAAGATCATAATCATGCCGATTCAATGCCATGCCATGCTATCATATGCAATGAGTCCCACCCATCACAAACACATAGTAACCTCTTGATGGAATGCTCCTCATCAAGGTATCCCCCATGATTCTTTTACAGACGCCCCGACGGAGTGGTGGATCTCCGGCTACTTTTCACACATAATATCCTCTTGATGGAATTCTCCTCATCAAGGTACCCCCACAATTGTTTTACGGACACCCTATGGAGTGGTGGATCTCCGTCTACCTTTCATCCCTCCCATGCCATGAATGAGATACAAATGCCAATGAAAACACATGTTATTTTATCATATAAACATAGCATTAAAAATCACATTTTTAGACATATCCAACACATGCTATTTTAATTATATAAACATAGCATTTAAAATCACCATTTGAAACATATCCTTTGCAATATAAATTTCATCAAAAATAAGATAAAAACAGTGTACATAAACCCATGGTTTGAAAGAGGTGGAATCCTACCAAAGACCGCTAACGTGTCATTGCGTCTTTCGTCTGGTAACCGCTCACGATCGTAAACACTTTCTGAGGTCCCGTTACCTTATAATATAACAATCAATCAAAACCAAGTCTCACTTGATTTACAATATTTTAACTCCATAAACCAATCCCCATGGTTTATCATTTTCAACCGATATTACCAAATTTCCATTGGTCTAATCTTTAATTAACAATTCATTCATTTAATTCAACGTATGTAAACCTATGTTCAGCAAAACAATCCCCATGGGGTTGGGCCACACACCATGGCCAAACCCATGGCCCCTTATTTTCACTTAATTACCAAAATGTCATCCACGGCTATCATTCCATAATCCAATCCTTTTAATCATTAAAATTTGCCTAAGTTCATGTTTGATCCACAAACCATCTCATGGGGTTCGGCCATACATCATGGCCGAACCCATGATCTTTCCATTTAAGTAATAATTACTAAATTGCCATCCAAGGTTATAATTTCATTATTCTCACCCTTCATCCCTTGGTTTGGTGAACCATTCAATTACATTATACAAAGGCCCATTATACAAGTTCACCATCTTAGGTCCATAAAGAACCTCATGGGGTTCGGCCATACACCATGGCCAAACCCATGATTCTCCATTTTGGCCTTTAATTACCCTTGCCATTACCTTCTTCACCTTAGATTTAGATTCCAAAACATAATCCACCATTGATTCATGGTTCATAAAATATTCCTCATGGGGTTCAGCCATGGTGGTTCGGCCATACACCATGGCCGAACCCATGATCCAACACTTTCACTTATATTTAAAACAATGCCATCCATGGCTAACATAGCCCGTAGTCCTATAATATAATTGATAAACATAAATTGGTATGCTCCAATTAATATTTAATCAATCACTTATGTTAAGTCCATGACCAATCCATGTTAGAGCTCCATTAATGATCCATTAACCTAACCATATCAAGTCCATAAAATCCATAATCATTCCCATGGGGTTCGGCCATACACCATGGCCGAACCCATGGCCTAATATTTTCACTTTTATTTACAATTCTGCCATGGTCTCCATTACCTCATGTTTATGTTCAAAACATAGGTCCATAATTGATCATTCGTAAAACCCAACATAAAACTCCCAAGTTATCCGTAACATAGGTTCATAATTTGATTCATAAATCAACTACATAAATAAAAACCCATAATATTGATTCATAAAACAAACCATTAACCATGACCTAAAACCCCATATGATTCTTTAATTTGGTCCATGGGGTTCGGCCATACACCTTGGCCGAACCCTATGGTGTATAACTTCCCAATCATAGCAACTTCCATATTTGAATCCATAATTCAAGTTGCCTTCCTTTTTGATCAACAAGTCCATATTTAGAAAGTTTCCAAATTTAATCTCTACTTTCCAAAATTAGAGAATTTCCAATTTAATCTCTACCTTCAAAAATTAGAGATTTTCCAATTTAATCTCTATCCTTAAAAAATTAGAGACTTTCCAATTTAATCTCTACCTTCTATTTTTCGAAACTTTCCAATTTAATCTCTACCTTCTATTTTTAGAAGGTTTCCAAATTTATCTCCACCTTCTATGTTTAGAAGGTTTCCAAATTTAATAAACAACTCCATGGGGTTCGGCCATACACCATGGTCAAACCCTATGGTCCTTTAGTTTCCTCTTGAACCATTTAACTACCATTTTAAATCCATACATTTAACCAATATTCTTACATGGGGTTCGGCCATGCATTGTGGCCGAACCCTATGGTTCATGCTTCCATTAATTTAATGATCTAATTGCATTAACATAATTCCATTTAAATCCTTTTGAAATCCATTAAACCCAAACATTGTCCTTCCATGGTTTTCCAACCCATAGATCAAATTAAATTTACCAATCATCATCCATAAAAAAATATGACCCATGTTCCTCCATTAAAATCACCAAAACCCTTCCATGGGGTTCGGCCATGCAACATTTAACACCCCACCCTTTTCACTATAAATCAGAGTCTATTTTTTTTTTTAAAATAAATAAACAAGTGATAAGAGCGGAGTGTCACGACGCGAGTTAAGTTCGGACTTCTAAAGTCTGACCCTTAACTGGCCAAACCCCTATGTGCATGGACTAAGTCCATGAAAAACGATTCACATATGGTACTAAATAAAACTTGCGGAATATTACTTAAACTAACTGCGGATTATAATGGAACCTATGACTACTCCATTTTATTAGTTAGCAAAGTACATAGTCGTTTATTCAAAGTTATCTTAAACTTAAACATTTATTCCAAACCATAACAAACCATAGCAAATATTACTAAGTTATTACATGCCAACATCTAACTAACGAATTACATGTCCTTCGCGATCCTCGACCTTTCCCTTTCCTGTGTCATCCACTAATGATAGAAATAGGGCGTTAGATCAACGCGCCTAGTAGGTGTTTCCGATTAGGGCTACCACAAGATTAGTATAAAATATGCATATAACATAATAATACAGATCATCAAAATCTTACAAAAACAATGCTATGTATGTATGCAAATGTAATGAGTCCCACCCATCACAAGTATATATAGCCTCCTCTTGATGGGATTCTCATCATCAAGGTACCCCACAGTGGTCTTTCGGATGCCCCGACGGAGTGTGGCCTCCGGATTCTTCTTGATGGGATTCTCATCATCAAGGTCTTCCCACGATTGCCTTACGGATATCCCGACGGAGCGTGGCCTCCGGTTACAAAACCATCACCCCATACCATGCATGAGATGTCAATGAATATATGCCATTTGTAAATAAATCTTAGCATTCAAAACCACTTTGAATCGTAATAGTTTAACACATATCTCATCAAAATTAAGATAAAACATCAAATATAAGTGCGGTTACAAAGAGGTAGGAAACCTACACCAATGTCACTTAAAATATCCGCTCTTCTTAAACCGTCACTCGTTCACGATTTGCGCACCTTTCAAGAAGTCTCGTTACCTTGTTTATATAACAACAAGTCAAGATGCTATCCATTTGATTTCCAATTAAATCTAAGTCCAAAAACCACCTTGTGGGGTTCGGCCATACTACATGCCCGAACCTCACCCACTTGAATTTGATCTCCCTTTTTATTTAATCCATACCATCCAGATAACTTATTTAAAACCTCAATCTACCAAATATGCCTTGGTGGAGTTCGGCCATACAATATGGCCGAACCTCACCATTTTGGTTTGAGCCCCTTTTTCAAGTCCTTTGATCTTTTTCATTCATATTTACAATGTAACTTGTATTTACGGTTTTGCCATTGGTTTAACCTTTGCTTAATATTGCTAACCACTAATGTCCATAAAAATCCACCTTAGTGGGGTTCGGCCATGCAACATGACCAAACCTCACCATCTTAAATTTTGGTCCTTTTTAATCCTTCACAAATTTCCATTTTGATTTGGCAAATCATATTACAAGTTAACCACTTCAAAGAAACTAAATCCACTAATTATCCATTAGTGGGGTTCGGCCATACTATATGGCCGAACCTCACCATACTGATTTTGTCCCTTTTTCCTTCATCTATAATGGCTGATTATTTACTTAATACTAAGTCCAAAGATAAACATATGTGATTCCTTAATCAAAAGCAGATAACCATTTATAATTTCCAGCCATGTTCTTAACTCCAAATAACCCATAAAATGGCCCATGGGGTTCAGCCATACACATGGCCGAAACCTATGGTTTTCTTGATCCAACCATTACAACATTTATACATGGTTTGTGCACCGTACCTTAGCCATAAAAACAACATGGTTTAGCCATGCAATGGCCGACCCAAAACATTAACCAAATCTCCAATCAAAACACCTTAAAACCTTCATATAATGTATGGTTTTTATCTCTCAAAAACCATCAAAATAACTAAATCATTTCATGGGGTTCAGCCATCCAAAGTGGCCGAACCCTATGCTCCATGCTCTACCCTTTTTAAACATATTTATCCATGATTTAAACCCATGATAGGTTTGGCCATACAATGGCCAGATCATGTTCCCTTAACCAATTTATTTAACAAGGGTTTATAGCGCACTTACCAATACCGCGACTCCTCTGGTTCTTTCACTCCTTCTTGATCTTCTCTTTCCTTAGTCCTTCCTTCCTCCTTCCTTCTTGTCTTTTAGCCGAGCTTAATCTTGCTGGAAACTCCTTGAAGTTGATAGGCCAAAGTATTGATTTGAGAGAGAGAGAGAGATAGAAAAACTTGAGATGGAAAAATACTCCAAGTCCTTGACTTGAGAGGAACGGCCAAGAGAGGGAGAAAATGAGATAGAATTCTCCAAATGTTTGATCTTCTTTCTCTTAGGTTGCTGGCAGGCCAAGAGAGGGTGTGAGGGAGAGATAGCCAAGAGGGAGAGGGAGAGTTGAATCTTGTTTGAATTTGAAAAATAAACCCCAAACTCCCCCTTATCTCTCCAACGTGTAGCCTTGTTTGAAATTGAGATTTAAACCAACTTCATCATCTCTCCATGTGGGAGTTTCCTCTTCATTAACTTCCCTATCTCTACATGAGATAGAATTCTCAAGACTCCAACGTGTATGCCATTTGAAATTTGAATTTTTTAAATGTAAAACTATCTCCATTATCTTTCCATGTGCATCCTTGTTTTGATTTTGAAATAAGCCAAACCATCTCCATTATCTCTCCAACGTGTGCGTTTGAATTTGAAATAAAACCATACTCCTCCATTTGTTTGAATTTAAAAATTAAACCATAACTATCTCCATTATCTCTCCAACGTTTAAATTTTGAAACAAACCAACCTCCTCCCCAACGTGTATCCTTACCTTTGTTTTGAATCTGAATTGTGTAACCAAAACTTCCCATCTCTCCAACATGTATCATTGTTTTGAATTTGAATTAAACATAATTCCTCCATCTCATTTGAATTTGAAATAAAAACCGTCCATCCCATTATTTGAAATTAAATTTAAAATGTAAACCGTTCTTCCCATTGTTTGAATTTAAATTTAAAATGCAAACCGTCCATCTCAACTCATTTAATTTAACTCAACTCACTTGGTGGTCAACCAAGTCAAACACGACCCATTGGGTCCCAATTGGACATTTTGACCCAATTAACAACTTTGACCCAATTGAATACATCTTACCCAATTATTCCGATTGCCACCATATCCACAATCCATTGGGTCTTAATTGGGCAATTGATCCAATTCCTTTACCCATCTAAGGTCCATATCCATTAATTCACACTTTCAATGGCAATTTCTGTAAATATTGAGAAACTAAAAATCTGGGGTATTACACAACATGGCCGAACCCTATGGTTCAGCCCTTTTCCTTAAAATTATTTAAAATCAAACTACTAACCGTTTACGCGACTCCTTCGGTTTTTCCTTCTCTTGTTCTTCCAATCCTTCTTCTTCCTCATCCACTTTTCCTCCTAGATCTTTTCTTCTTGCTGGCTTCTCTTTCCTTTTTGTGTGAATGTCATGTGCCTCTCTTTGATAGCAATGTGAATGCCATGTCCCCTCTTTGATAGCAATGTGAATGCCATGTGCCCCTCTCCTTCTCTCCTTATATTACTTACAACTTGTCCCAATTTAGAAGGTATCAAGATAGATACTTCCCCTATGCCGTGTGCTCCTTGAAATAATAACCATTGTCGTGTGCCTCTCCTTGTCTTATAAAACCTCCTCTTAATCCAAAATAGAAAGTGCCATGCGCCCTTGATGCCTTTCTTTTATTAAAACCTTCCCTTAATCCCAACTTAGAAGGTGCCATGCACCCCTCCTTATTGCCTTTTTTAATTGATCATATGCGCATATCTCATTGATTAAATATCTCATAGTCGGCCAAGTAATATCCCATACATAGCCATGCAACTCCTAAAATCTTTCCATCATATCTTCCATGAAAATATATCCACATGGCCATAGTAATCTTTATTTTTAATCCTCTCCATGCGTATCTCAATTTATCCAAATCCCTTATATATATATATATATATATATATATATATATATATATATATATATATATATATATATATACATATATATATATATATATATATATATATATATATGTATTGTATTACTAAATAAATTTAGCCCCATTTAATTCCATTGAAACCATTTACCAAAACCGTTGGGTTTTAATTGGGCAAAGACCCAACATTTTACCCATATAAGATCCATATCTAAAATTTCACAAATTAAATGGGTAATTTCCGTAAATATTTATAACTTGAAAATCCGGGGTGTTATAATACAACCCTCTTTTTAAAATTCTCGTCCCGAAAATCGAGTGAAGTAGGGTTTCAAATGTAACGCCCGGCCCTTTTTCACCCGTTTTCCGAAAATCAGAGTCTATTTTTTTTTTAAATAGAAGAGTGAGAGAGGGCGCGGACGCCACGACGGGAGTTAAGTCCGAGCTTCTAAAGCCCGACCCTTGACTGGCCAACCCCACGCGTGCGCGGAACTAAGTCCACGAAAATGGTTCACGCGTAGAAAGTAAGCTCGCGGATTATAGTTATTGCGGAACATGATAAGAGAGTCTATCCTACCGGTTTTTAGATAGAAGGGAAGATACAACATTGAATTACCAAAATGCCCCTATGTTCATACTTATATCACAAAATGTAATCGTCTATAAGTAACTTCCAAACCATTGCAAGAAATGTAAACTTATACAACCCGACAAGCTAAGTTACTTTGAAATTACATCTCCAAAATGTAAACGTAAATAAACTAAGACTGCGCTTCCCAAGCTCCTAAGCTTGACTCCTGTCATGTCCACCGCTTCCGCCATCCCCTGCGTCATCAGCTAGGGTAGAAGTAGGGCGTAAGTCAACGCGCCCAGTAGGACTCCGAGTAGGGCTAGCACATGGATTAGTGATAATACACATACCGATAAAATAACATATAACAAAATAAGCATGTGATGAATGTTATGCCATGGGTGCCTATGCCATGTGTCCCACCCATCATCCGTATGATCATACAATGTATTGTCCCCATGTTTGCTTCTCGGTCGCCCCGACGGAGCATGGACTCCGGTTATAGCCCTCAGGCTATCCCCATGTCTGATTCTCGGTCGCCCCGACAGGAGCATGGACTCCGGTTATGGCCCCTCAGCTATCCCCATGTTTGCTTATCGGTCGCCCCGACGGAGCATGGACTCCGGTTTGTTTATTTTTTCCGCCCATACCATGCATGAGATGTAGTGCATTATGCTATGTAGTATATAAATAAACCCTAATTTTGATATACCATACATAGCCATATAATGCATAATGTTAAAATATAATCCATATGATTCATAACTTAAAACTCATCATAAGATAAATCAGAATCATAAATCCATCATAAGACAAATCAAAATAATTTAAAATACCATCACATATCCATTGCTTACAAAAAAGTAGGAATCCTACCCAATACCGTGTAGCGTTCCGTTACGTTTTCCGTTCGATAATTCGATTGCCGATCGCGTACCGTTTGCGACGTCCCGATACCTTATTACATTTACCGAATTAGTCCATATGTTATCCATGATTAAGTTCCTAAGTGATCATAACCCTAGATCCATTCAATGATCCTTAAATATATTACAAGTTTATAAAAAATCAGGTCCTTAACTTAGCCCATTATCCATTGGTTTAAAACACATACATAAATCCGATTTTTGGCCATTTCAAATATTCCATTGAGCGAGCCTAAAACACAGCATCTATACGTTTTATTTAATCATTCATAATGTCCTTTTAATATATCCAATTCCATGTTCAATCCACATAGGGTTCTTCAAAGTGGCTAATAATTACCATTTTGCCACTCTCTCCTCTATGATTAATCATTCACCCACTTATGTCTATTTTAAGTCTAAATTTCATCCATAACTTAGACCCTTTTATAATTCCATAACATATCCAAAATCAGCCACCTATTGTTTAATTTTGAAAAAACATTTAATCCCCATATGTTCTTTCACATTTGGCCCTAAAGGTGGCCCACAAAGGGATCATGGGTTCGGCCATACACCATGGCCGAACCCATGGTACCCTATCTCCATTTTCTTGGGTCCATTTTACTCCCTTTAATCCAATCTCCAATGAAATTTAAATCATTCATTTAAAACCTTATTTTTCATCCCATTTCAAACATTACATAGTCCCATATATCCATTTAAATTTAATCATTCTTCTCCATCATTTTCTATTCATAAAAGTCCTAAAATATCACCACAGGGTTTGGCCATACACCATGGCTGAACCCATGGTTCATGGTTCCCTTCATTGGAGCCATATGAGGCCATTATTTCCTCAATGTTAGTCCATGGTTTTCTTTGCTAAAATTCCATTTAAAAATCACTAATTTTCATTCATTTGGTCCCTTTAATACTTTATATCATACACTTTCAAATCCATTGAAATTATCACTTCCTCCATCATCTTCCATCTTTTCATTGTTATAAAAATAGCTAGCCATCACCATAGTTCCATTCTTATATATAAACAAAATTCTAAAATATAATCCATGGATTCCATCATAAAACTTTTTCCAAAAATTTGCCTACATTTAACCCTTGAAACCCTAACCATTCTCCATCATTTTCAAACCTTAAAAACCATTAATCAATGAGCATTTAAGGACCCTAACCCTCATAAATCACTAACCATGGGGTTCGGCCACCTTGTATGGCCGAACCCTATAGTCCATGATTTTTTTTAAAATATCATATTTCCATTATTTTGAGGCCACTTGAAATCATCTACATACCTCATAATTTTTCTTATTTAACACCTTTAAAACTTACCAACTTTTTAATATTTTAAAATCTTGAAATCCTCATAAAACCATTAATCATTCTCCAACATTTTTAAACCTTAATCTCAAATAAATTACCCATCATTCACCATGGGATTCGGCCATGATACATGGCCGAACCCTATGGTCATCCATTCACTCCCATTCACATTTCTTAATTCATTCCTCCATTTTTATCCATTTCTTATCCTACCTTTTGATGGATCTTAGATCCATGACCCACAATGTTGTTGGCCATTTTTAGTCTAAGAAATGGATTCTATATTCAAAAATAAACTCTTGTTTTAAGAAAATCTTACCACCCGACGACTCCTCCGGTCCTTCTTTGCTTTTGCCCTTCCTTAGCCTTCTCTTCTCTTCTTCTCCTTGATGGACGGTCAAGATGAGCTTGATCAACGGTGAGATATGCTTGGATCGGCTATGGTAGATGGGGTTAGATTGAGAGAAGGAGAGGGGAAGGTGATGGAAAACAAGATCTTAGCCTTTGATCTTGAAGGGGTGGACCAAGGCTTGCTCTCTCCTTCTCTTTTCTTCTCTTCTTCTTCTAAGTTTTCTTCTCTTTTTCTTCTCTCCAATGCATGGGACGGTTTTGAGAGTGGGAGGGAAAGATAGAGTGAAAGGAGAGGGATGAGATGGAAAACCCATCTCATTCCTTGGTCTTAATTGGACCATACCCCTCCATCATGGCCTCACCAACCAAGCATGGGCTAGCTTGACTTTGGTGGTGGTGGTTGAGACCCAACCACCAAGCATGGCTCCCTTGTCCTCTTTGACTTGTCTTTGTTGACCCTAATTAACCAACCTAATTACTTAAGTTAAGTCCTCACTTAGGTTAATTAATTTCCATCCAATTTAATTCCATTAAATTATCTATCTAATAAATCCACCCATGGTTGACCAAGTCAACCATGGTGGACAGCCCCCACCTATACCTACCCCACCCGCCACCTCACTTGATGAGGTGGAGGTGGGCCCCACTTGGCCATGTTATTTTAATTCCCTTGATTTTAACTTAGATAATTTTACAATAATTTTAATCAATTTAATTTACCTGAATCCACCTTAGTCTTCTTAAATTTATCCATGGTTGACCAAGTCAACCGTGATGGTTGGCCCCACTTTTTTCTTTGGTCCACACGCCACCTCAATGGGTGAGGTGGAGGTGGGCCCCATTTGGTCATACCATTTCGTTTCATTACTAACTTAGGGGTTTTAATTCCAAATCACCCTTTTTAAATTAATTGGCCCATCATTGGGCCCACGGCCCAACTGATTATTTTCTACCCCTTTACCTTAGGGTTTGGACCAATTTTGATCCATTGGGTCCCACATGGTGATTGGGCCCACTTTGACTAAAATTGACTATCTTTGACCCAATTACTTCTCATTGACCCATTGAATGGATTTCATCCAATTTGTGGCCCAATTGGGCCATTCTTGGACCCTTGTCCCAAAGTTGATCCATTTGGTATTTTCATCACATCAAATTCCAAATTAAAATAATTAAATGTCCAATATATATTGCTTCGAAAATTCGGGCTATTACAATCGAATCCTCTTTTGAAATTTTCGTCCCGAAAATTCGAGCGAAGTAGGGGTCCAAAACAAGTCATGCGAAGAGCTTAAGCGGTTTTCATCTCCGACTCAAGTTCCCAGGCGGTTTCTTCACTGCCATGTCGTTCCCATACCAACTTGATGAATTGAATGTTCGCGGTTCCGTAGCACCCTTTGTTCGCTTCCAATAACTCTGACCGGCTTCTCCACATATGTCACATCGCTTTGTACATCGATGTCTTGAACATTTATTACATGGGAAGGATCAGGGTTGTACTTTCTCAGCATGGACACATGAAATACATCATGTAGAGATGACAGCTGTGGAGGGAGCGCTAATTGATAAGCTACCCCTCCCACCCTCTTCAGTATCGGGAACGGCCCCACAAATCTAGGCGACAGTTTCCCTTTCTTTCCGAATCTCATGTGCCCCTTCCGTGGTGAGACTTTCAGAAATACCAAGTCTCCCACCTCAAACTCGAGGAACCTTCTCCTCTTGTCGGCATAGTTTTTCTGACGGCTCTGTGCAGTGAGTAGATGTTGCCGTATCAGCTTAATCTGTGTTGTAGTCTCTGCAACCAAATCTGGCCCAATCAATGCAGGCTCACCGGCCTCCATCCAACACACTGGCGATCTACACAGTCTACCATACAAGGCCTCAAATGGAGCCATCTGAAGGCTTGCCTGGTAACTGTTATTGTAAGAGAACTCCACCAGTGGTAGATGATCCTCCCATCCGCCTTTGAAGTCTAGCATGCATGCTCTCAGCATATCCTCCAGTGTCTGTATCGTTTTTGGATGCCCATCAGTCTGTGGGTGAAATGCTGTGCTAGTTAATACGTCGGTCCCCATAGCCGACTGCATACCCTACCATACTCTGCCGGTGAATCGTCCATCCCTGTCGGATACAATAGACCGGGGAATACCATGTAGCCTGATGATTTCTCGGATGTACCGTCGACCCAAAGTCTCTGATGAATCTGTCATTTTGATGGGAAGGAAATGTGCGGACTTGGTTAACCTGTCCATTATGACCCATATCGCATCGTTGTCCTTTGATGACCTTGGCAACCCTGTTACAAAGTCCATAGATATATGCTCCCATTTCCATTCTGGTACCGGTAGGGGTACAAGTAGGCCCGGTGGTTTCCGATGATCTGCCTTAACCTGCTGACAAGTTAGGCAAAAACGACAAAGGCTGCCACATCTTTCTTAAGTCCATGCCACCAATAGTGCCTCTTAAGGTCATGGTACATCTTCGTGCTGCCTGGGTGGATAGAGAGTTTGGTTTGGTGTGCTTCAATCAGCAACTCTCTTCTACAATTCTTAGGTACGTATGTCCTGCCTCGGAACATAAGGCCTTGTCCGGGTCGTAACTCCCACTCCGGTACAACCTCACTGGTAGACATCTTAGCCCAAATCTCCTCCACCTCTGGATCTGTCCGTTGCTCCCGTTCAATCTCGGAGACCATGTTGGATCGTATGATCAGATTGTATATGGTCCCATGATTATTGAGGTAAAGTTTAAATTCTCTGATGGTATTCAGTACCTCCCATTCCGTCCTGATCATGCTGGCTACTGTCGCATGTGACAAGTGGCTAAGGGCATCCGCCACTTTGTTTGCCTTGCCAGGATGATAACGAAGTGCAAACTCATAATCAGCCAGATATTCCATCCATCTACGCTGTCTCATATTGAGTTCTTTCTGATCAAATAAGTACTTCAGACTCTTGTGATCCGAGAACACCTCAAACTTTTCACCATAGAGGTAGTGTCTCCAGCTTTTGAGAGCGAAGACCACCGCTGATAGTTCTAGATCATGTGTGGGATAATGGCGTTCATGAATTTTCAACTGTCTTGATCCGTACGCCACCGCACGATTACTTTGACTGAGTGTACACCCCAGTCCCTCACCGGAGGCATCGCAGTACACCTCATAATTTTTGCCTCTTTCCGATAAGATCAGAATAGGAGCGGTCGTAAGCCTCTCCTTAAGATCCTCAAATCTTTGATTGCACAGATTGGACCACTCAAACTTGACTCCTTTCTGAGTGAGTCGGGTAAGTGGAGCCGCAATCTTGGAAAAGTCCATGATGAATTTCCAATAGTACCGGCCAATCCCAGAAAACTGCAGATCTCGGTCACATTTGTCGGCGCTTTCCATTCCTTGACGGCTGCTACCTTAGCCGGGTCCACGGCTATACCTTCCTCTGATATGATGTGCCCCAAGAAGTTGACTTCAGATAGCCGAAATTCACACTTGCTGGCTTTGGCATACAATTGGTTCTTCCGCAAGGTGTCTAGGACTATCCGTAGGTGCTCGGCATGTTCGTTCTGACTTTTGGAGTAGATCAGAATATCATCGATGAATACGATCACAAACTGATCTAAGTATGGACGGAATATCCTATTCATCAGGTCCATGAACACCGCCGGTGCATTAGTAAGCCCAAACGGCATGACTACATACTCATATAACCCATACCGTGTCCTGAAGGCAGTCTTCTCTATGTCCTCCTCTCTAACCCGAATTTGATGGTATCCGGACATCAGGTCAATCTTGGAGAAATGAGAGGAACCCCTAAGTTGATCAAACAGATCATCAATCCGGGGTAGGGGATACTTGTTCCTGACAGTCAGCTGATTTAACTTCCTATAGTCCACACACATTCGTAGGGTACCGTCTTTCTTTTTCACAAATAACACTGGGGCTTCCCATGCGGATGTACTGTTCCGAATGAAACCTAGTCTGAGCAGTTCATCAATTTGCTTCTTCAGCTCGGTCATCTCAGCTGGTGCCATCCTATAATGGAGTAATGATACTGGAGCGGCGCCGGGGTATAATTTTATTTCAAAGTCTATCTCCCTCTTGCGTGGCAAACCAGGGAGTTCTATTGGGAATACCTCGGCAATATCTGTGACTACCGCCGAAAGTTCAACCATTGGTACCTTATCTAGTCTGAGGCTGTTCAAGGCGAGATGGTTCAATTCCTCCTGCAGCCTTCTAGGGATACCTTGCCTGTCAGCGTGTACCACGTACCGCTTTCCTTCGAGTGACCAAAATGTCACCCTACGAAGATGGCAGTCAATATGGGCCTGATACGTAGTCAACCAATCCATGCCAAATATGATATCATATTCCGCCATATTGATTACTAAATAGTTGAACTCGAATCTGAATCCTGCGAGTTCCGTGTTCAATGCCGTACATATTAGTCCTAATGATGTGTCTCCGACGGGGGATACAATGGTGAGTGATGTGGACAGGTTTTGTACTCGTGTACCCGTGGCAGATATGAATGCAGCAGATATGAATGAATGTGATGCTCCAGAGTCAACTAAAGTAACAGCATAGGAACTACCAATTACAGCCATACCTTGTATCACTGAACGGTCCACTGCTACTGGAGATGGTATGGTGAAGAGTCATCCAGATCCCTGCAGGTTTTGGTGCCCGTCCCCGCCTGATTATATGTTCTGCCTCCCCGCGACTATGTTGGTCTAGTTGGAGGGCGGAAAGGGCCCCTGAAGTTGGAGGGTCGGCTAGTCTGTGAACACTCTCTCTTGTAGTGGCCCTGTTGGCCACACTGATAACAGGTGTTCCCACCCCGAGGAACCTGTGTGACTGATGTTGATGTAGAAGGCTGACTGGGGCGAAATCCCCCGGTAGACCCCGTGGAGGGTGAGGGCCTGCTAGGATTCAGGTGGAATTTCTTGTTAGGTTGGAATGTTCCCCGTCCACCCTGCCCTCGGCGGTTGTCGAACCGCACTATCTCATTTAGTTCCCGTTCTGCGATGGTGGCCCTACTAACCACCCCTGCCAGTGTGGGCTCTTTGAAAATGGTCACTTTAGTCTTGATGCTTGGCCAAAGGCCCCGTTCAAACTTGCGGGCCCTTCGGTGTTCAGTATCCACCATATAGAACCCATAGATAGACAGCTTAAGAAACTCTCTGTGATACTCCGCCACTGTCATGTTGCCTTGTACCAACGAGATGAAGGCTTCAGTCTGGCTCTCTCTTTCTTCCTCCGGAAAAAATTGCTCTAGGAAGGTGGCTGAGAACCACTCCCATGTCATGGGATTCTTTCTCCTTCCGGTACTAGTGCTTGTTGCTTTTCTACCACTTCCCACCAACTACCGGCATCCTCGATCAGTTGGGATGTGGCCAATAAGATTTTATCAGCAGTATTGGAAATCTGGAGCAAATTCAAGATTTGGTTGATCCTCTTTAACCAGTGTTCTACTCCCACAGCCCTTCCTTTCCCTTGAAGTAGGGAGGGCGCTGTTGTTGGAAGTCCTTGACCATCTTCCGTTTACCGGAGTCGCTGGCGGTCATATTGCCGCTTGAGTGTTGTTGTAGAGCAGAAGCGATTGCGGCTTGAACTATGTCTTTCAACTCGGGAGGTATACCTTCTATGTTTATACTATTTTATCCCTCGACTGTATGAGGTGGTGGTTGTACTTCCTCGTCCTGACGAGGGGGTGTTACCTCTTTCTCTACTCGGGGGTTGCGACGGGGTCTTCTCTTTGGCGGCATTTCCTAAGTCATTGCACAATATTCATTGCCTTAGTTCCTTCATAAAATTGTCATGTTCATAGCTTGGAACAATTTTCCTAAGTATCAATTATTTCCTTCATTTTGGGGGAGAATTATCGATTTAAGTATACTTCATTTTTGGGGGAAAATTCCTAAGTATCGAATATCGTTTCTTTCATTTGGGGAAGGTTTCCAAATAAGCATACTTGGTTTGGGGAAACTTCCCATCTAGCTATGTTTGTCCATTTTTGTGAAATTGGGGGAAATTTTCCTACGTTTGATAAATCTATCAATGTTATATTTATTGTACTTCCCTTACTATCATTTTCTTACGTCAAATGTGGCGCTCAGATTGAATGTTTCAGTCTGAGTCAATCGAAGTAGATTAATCCGGCCCCTGTGCAGCGGACTCCGAAGAGTCGGTCAGTTGAGATTCTTAGCTGTCAGTGAGACATGCAACCGTCTTAATCATACTTCGAGAGATTCATTCTTTCGATTTCGTTCTGATACCAACTGTAACGCCCGGCCCTTTTTCACCCGTTTTCCGAAAATCAAAGTCTATTTTTTTTTTTGAAATAGAAGAGTGAGAGAGGGCGCGGACGCCACGACGCGAGTTAAGTCCGAGCTCCTAAAGCCAGACCCTTGACTGGCCAACCCCACGCGTGCGCGGAACTAAGTCCACGAAAATGGTTCACGCGTAGGAAGTAAGCTCGCGGATTATAGTTATTGCGGAACATGATAACAGAGTCTATCCTACCGGTTTTTAGATAGAAGGGAAGATACAACATTGAATTACCAAAATCCCCCTATATTCATACTTATATCACAAAATGTAATCGTCTATAAGCAACGTCCAAACCATCGCAAGAAATGTAAACTTATACAACCCGACAAGCTAAGTTACTTTGAAATTACATCTCCAAAATGTAAACGTAAATAAACTAAGACTGCGCTTCCCAAGCTCCTAAGCTTGGCTCCTGTCATGTCCACCGCTTCCGCCATCCCCTGCGTCATCAGCTAGGGTAGAAGTAGGGCGTTAGTCAACGCGCCCAGTAGGACTCCGAGTAGGACTAGCACATGGATTAGTGATAATACACATACCGATAAAATAACATATAACAAAATAAGCATGTGATGAATGTTATGCCATGGGTGCCTATGTCATGTGTCACACCCATCATCCGTATGATCATACAATGTATTGTCCCCATGTTTGCTTCTCAGTCGCCCCGACAGAGCATGGACTCCGGTTATAGCCCTCAGGCTATCCCCATGTCTGATTCTCGGTCGCCCCGACAGAGCATGGACTCCGGTTATGGCCCCTCAGCTATCCCCATGTTTGCTTCTCGGTCACCCCGACGGAGCATGGACTCCGGTTTGTTTATTTTTTTCCGCCCATGCCATGCATGAGATGTAGTGCATTATGCTATGTAGTATATAAATAAACCCAAATTTTGATATACCATACATAGCCATATAATGCATAATGTTAAAATATAATCCATATGATTCATAACTTAAAACTCATCATAAGATAAATCAGAATCATAAATCCATCATAAGACAAATCAAAATAATCTAAAATACCATCACATATCCATTGCTTACAAAAAGGTAGGAATCCTACCAAATACCTTGTAGCGTTCCGTTACGTTTTCCGTTCGATAATCCGATCGCCGATCGCGTACCGTTTGCGACGTCCCGATACCTTATTACATTTACCGAATTAGTCGATACGTTATCTATGATTAAGTTCCTAAGTGATCATAACCCTAGATCCATTCAATGATCCTTAAATATATTACAAGTTTATAAAAAATCGGTCCTTAACTTAGCCCATTATCCATTGGTTTAAAACACATACATAAATCCGATTTTTGGCCATTTCAAATATTCCATTGAGCGAGCCTAAAACACAGCATCTATACGTTTTATTTAATCATTCATAATGTCCTTTTAATATATCCAATTCCATGTTCAATCCACATAGGGTTCTTCAAAGTGGCTAATAATTACCATTTTGCCACTCTCTCCTCTATGATTAATCATTCACCCACTTATGTCTATTTTAAGTCTAAATTTCATCCATAACTTAGACCCTTTTATAATTCCATAACATATCCAAAATCAGCCACCTATTGTTTAATTTTGAAAAAACATTTAATCCCCATATGTTCTTTCACATTTGGCCCTAAAGGTGGCCCACAAAGGGATCATGGGTTGGGCCATACACCATGGCCGAACCCATGGTACCCTATCTCCATTTTCAATTTAATTCCATTAAATTATCTATCTAATAAATCCACCCATGGTTGACCAAGTCAACCATGGTGGACGGCCCCCACCTATACCTACCCCACCCGCCACCTCACTTGATGAGGTGGAGGTGGGCGCCACTTGGCCATGTTATTTTAATTCCCTTGATTTTAACTTAGATAATTTTACAATAATTTTAATCAATTTAATTTACCTGAATCCACCTTAGTCTTCTTAAATTTATCCATGGTTGACCAAGTCAACCATGATGGTTGGCCCCACTTTTTTCCTTGGTCCACACGCCACCTCAATGGGTGAGGTGGAGGTGGGCCCCATTTGGTCATACCATTTCATTTCATTACTAACTTAGGGGTTTCAATTCCAAATCACCCTTTTTAAATTAATTGGCCCACCATTGGGCCCACGGCCCAACCGATTATTTTCTACCCCTTTACCTTAGGGTTCGGACCAATTTTGATCCATTGGGTCCCACATGGTGATCGGACCCGCTTTGGCTCAAATTGACTATATTTGACCCAATTACTTCTCATTGACCCATTGAATGGATTTCATCCAATTTGTGGCCCAATTGGGCCATTCTTGGACCCTTGTCCCAAAGTTGATCCATTTGGTATTTTCATCACATCAAATTCCAAATTAAAATAATTAAATGTCCAATATATATTGCTTCGAAAATTCGGGCTATTACATCAAATATTTACGCAAATAGCTTAGGATGAGCTTTTCTCATTTCTGACTCGAGTTCCCATATGGCTTCCTCAACGCCATGTCGATCCCATATCATTTTGACAAACTGGATCACTTGGTTCCGTAATACCCTTTGTTCTGTGTCCACCACTCGGACAAGCTTTTCGGCGTATGTCATGTCGCTTTGGATCTCTATGTCTTGCATGTTCAGTACATGAGCATACTACCAACGGCAAGTGATCCTCCCATCCACCTTTGAAATCTAGCATACATGCTCTCAACATATCCTCCAGTGTCTGTATTGTCCTCTCAGACTGTCCATCAGTATATGGATGGAGTACTGTACTAGTCAATAAGTCTGTTCCCATGGCCGCCTGCATGCTCTACCATACTCTGCCGGTAAATCAACCATCTCTGTTGGACACAATAGTCCTAGGTATACCATGCAATCTGATGATATCCTTAATATACCGTCGACCTAAAATCTCAGATGAGTCTATCATCTTGATGGGAATGAAATGTGTAGACTTGGTCAGTCGGTCTACCACGACCCATATCGCATCATTGCCCTTTGAAGACCCTGGGCAACCCTGTTACAAAATCCATGGAGATGTGCTCCCATTTCCATTCCGGCACTGGTAAAGGTTTGCGTAACCCTGGTGGCTTCTGATGTTCGGGGAGACCGATAAGGCATTCGTGGGGAGAGATGTACTGTGTTTGAAATGTAACCGGAGTCCGCGCTCCATTCGGGGCGACCTATTAGGCATTTGTGGGGAGAGATGACAATACCTTGATGTATGTGATTGTGATATGGATGATGGGTGGGACTCATGGCGTATAACATCCATGGCATGGCATTGACTTGCATGGTTTTGATATTATATTTATCTATGCGATTTTACACTGACCCATGTGTTTGATCCTGTTCGGAGTACCTTCTGGGCGCGTTGTCTAAAGCATTACTTCTACCTTAGATGATGACATAGGAAATGGACGGAACCAAGGACGCGATCAGAGCCAAATTTAGGAGCTTAGATAATCTAGCTTCATTTTATTTAAGTTTATTCCTGGACAATGTAATTTGAGTAGCTAGTAATTGGGACTGTAATAACTTAGACTATTTGCTATGGTTTGGATTTTTAATATTTGGACATTTGAAGTTAAGGTGATTATTATTAAATGATGGACTTCCTTGCTATTTAAAATTGGATAGGATAGAACTCTATTATAATTCCGCATTATGTTTAATTCTGCAAGCTTAACCTTATCGAGTGTAAACTGTCTACGTGGACTTAGTCCACACACACGTATGGTTGGCCAGTTAAGGGCCGGGCTTTGGAAGCTAGGACTTAGCTCGCGTCATGACGTCCCTGTAACACCCCGATTTCTCAATAAGATGAATATTTACGAAAATGCCCCTGGATTGGTGAATTCAATAAATATGATTGTAAATAAGGAAATGGTGGGGCCCATTGCTCAAAATAAAATCATATGAGCACATTATGAATGTTAAGTTTTATTGGTTGGGTAATTTTCATCATTTGGGTCAAAAATGGCTAAATGGGTCAAAGGGCCCAAATGGGGCCCATCGGGTCTTGCTGGGTTATTTGACCGTTTTGTGATTTTAAATTAAAAGGGGTTAAGCCTATTTGATTGGAAATCAAGTGGAGGAAAAATGGGTAGGCTTGATCCATATGTAAAAACCAATTAGAAATGACCAAAATACCATAAATGGGTCATGTTGTCAAAACGGGTCAAGGAGCTAAAAGTGGACCCAACGGGTCGAGTTGACTATTGTTGACCGTGTGAACCCTCAAGGGAGCTCAAACACGAGTCAAATCAGTTGAGTGGGACTGAGGTGAGTTGGAATTAAATAAAAAGGTGAGTTAACTCATGTGCATTAAATGAAATGCATTAAATGTGATGAGTTGGGTTGGAATAAAAATACCTTGAGTTGGGTGAGTCAAAATGGAAATTCAATGGACTGTAAATCATTGAGTCTAATGGGAATTTGAAGAGGTTGGCCCAGCTTTAACCACCCAAACAAGTCCCACACGTTGGGGACTTGTTTGGGGTGATTTCCATGATGTATTAAATGGGAATACATGGGATTGTGATGAGATGCTTGGGGATTTGAATGGCTGCATAGGTAGCTGCCAAGGAGTGCCTTGGATGGCACCCAATACCCATTGGTTTGTGCAAGAAGTTATGAGGGAGTGGAGGAGTTTTGGGGGCTGAACTACAAAAACAATAAGCACACAAGGTTGGCCATTTTTCACATTGGAAATCCAAGAATTTCCATCTCTCTCTCTCTCCCTCTCTCAAATTCGTTTTTTCCTAACTGGAATAGCAGAGGTGTTTGCACCAGTAGATCAAGCACAAAACAGCAAAAGAAAGGAAGAAATAAAAGGGAGAAACCAAGGACCAAAGGCAAAGAGAAAGATTGGAAGTTTGGTAAGTATTTATTTGTTATTTTGGTATAATAACATGGAGCAAATGTGGTGTGTATTGGCCATGGTTATGGCCGAATACACCAAGGTTTTAACCTTGATTAGTGGAGGATTTAAAATGGTAAAAATAACCATTGGGTTCGGCCACCATGAAGGGCCGAACCGCATGTAAGAGATGGCTTGGTTTTCATGTTTTGAAACATGAAAACCATGGATTTTGTGGACTGTTTTTGGGTTTTGATTTAAGATTTAAATACATATTTTAGAATGGTTAAAAAACATGGATCTGATTGACATGTTTAAGTGGTTCAAACCAAAGGCCATAGGGTTCAGCCAATGAGCATGGCCGAACCCCATGAAATGGTGTGATCATTTTATGGTTAATGGTGATGGTTTTGAGAGATAAAAACCATACATTACCATGGGGTTTTTATGTGATTTACATGAAGATTATTTACTGATTTTGGTTGGCTAATATATGGCTGAACCATGGTAATGTTATGGTTAAGTTACTGATCTAAAACAGTGGATTAAAACTGGAAAAATGGACCATGGGGATTGGCCATCTTGGATGGCCGAATCCCATGAGGTGTTATGGTTATTTGGACAAAATAATGAATTTATTAGATGGTTTTGAGAGGTTAAAGTGCAGCAATGATGTGCTGATTTTTATATGAATAAGTGA
This sequence comes from Chimonanthus salicifolius, assembly GCA_013350335.1. Taxonomy (NCBI): domain Eukaryota; kingdom Viridiplantae; phylum Streptophyta; class Magnoliopsida; order Laurales; family Calycanthaceae; genus Chimonanthus; species Chimonanthus salicifolius. Next base: position 7,053,741 of record CM023541.1, read on the forward strand.
CACCAAAAATATGTATGAGAGACCAAAACATGGACCTAGGGTTCGGCCACCTTGGATGGCCGAACCCCATGTAAGTCTTTCATGTTTTTGGTGAGTTAAAAACCATATGAAGATATGGTGTTCTTATGGTAATAAATGGATTAATATGTTACTGTTTTGGTGGGTTAATATGCAGCTGAACCATGTTTAATTCATGGTTGAGTTAGCATGATTAAACCATGAGTGATCATGGTGTTGATTGGATCAAGTGAACCCTAGGGTTCGGCTATGAGTATGGCCGAACCCCATGGGGCTGTTTTGATAAGTAATGGGCTGTTTTAAATGGGAGCTTATGACTGTTTTAATTAGGGGATCATTCATGATAATTATGGACCATGGCATGGGTTAAATAGGCTAAGCTTATGAGTCGTAATTGTTAATGGTTCCATGTTGAATTAAAAGGTTTAAAAAGATCCTAATGGAGAACCATATGGTAATGGGTAATAGAACCCCACTATGGTGGAATGGTTATGAATGTTGGTTTCAATATGGTTTAAGGTCAATGGCAAAAACTGTAAATACCAATCGAATGATCAATGATGGAAATGATCATAGGGTTGGATGTACGGACACGAACCCCACATGATGTGGATGGGTCTATAATGTGATTAAATAAGTGAATGATGTTGTGACTTATTGTTTGGTATATGGATAAGGTACCGGAAGTCGAACGACGTGCGAGTCGTGACCGGGTGACGCGAAAGAAAGATCAGTTACTGAAGGGATTCTTCAGTAGGTTTCCTACCTACTTGTAACCACAGTTTTTACCCAATATTTCTTATGATACTCTTGTTTTAACATATGTGTTTCAAATGATATATTATGCATTAACAAATGGCATACAGGCATTGGCATCTCATGCATAGTCATGGGATAATGAATGAAGTTCTACAGTGATGGATACGATGGTACATGATGGGGGTTGCTCATTACATGTACATCGCTTATAGAAGAGATGAAGGTGTGTTGTAATTTACCTTGTCGGTGCGAGGCACGTCAAGTGATGGCTATGAAAGTACATGATGGGGGATGCTCATTGCATGTGCATATTTCATAGCATTGTTTTACCTGTTTTGATGATCATGTAATATGATATGTATATGCATGTTTTATATGCTAACATGTGGTAGCCCTGATTCGGGAACCTACTGGGCGCGTTGATCTAATGCCCTAATTCTATCCTCAGAGGAGATTGCAGGTACAAGCAAGGGGAAAGGGAAGGTCATTGACCAAGAGGGGAGCTGAGCCTAAGTGCTTAAATAATGGATTTGGATTACGTTTTATTACTGTCATTTGAATACTATTGTTGGACATGTAATAATTCGTTATTTGCTATGGTTTGTTTAGGATCATAACTTGTGGATGGTTGATCTATGTTATTTAATATTTAAGAATATTACTTGCTATCTCGTCTTTTTATTCCGCATGTTGATGTTAGTTCCATGTGTGAATCACTATCATGGTCTATTCCATGTACACATGGGTGGCCAGTTAAGGTTCAGACTTGGGTAGTCTGAACTTAACTCGCGTCGTGACGCCGCCCGCTCTCTTCCGTTGTTTATAAAAAAAAAAAAAAAAATTAGACTCTGAAATTCACGGAGAGGGCGGGGCGTTACAGTCCCGCTCTCTCTCACTCTTTCTTTTTCAAAAAAAAAAATAGACTCTGGTTTTCGGTGAGTGAAAAAGGGCGGGGCATTACAATCTAATTGAGAGGGTACCTCGCCAACGATATGGAGATATAAGGTTTTCCCCAGGGACTTCAGTACAGTTGTTTCATTGATTGGCCTGTTACTCTTGGGCATATCTCCCTTGGAGGGTCAAACTCCAAAATTCAACGTTATCCTATACATGAGGTAGAAGAATTGTAACACCCCGGATTTTCCAGTTATAAATATTTACCAAAATTACCCATTTAATTTTTAGATATGGACCTTATATGGGTAAAATGTTTGGTCATTGCCCAATTATGACCCAACGGATTATGGAAAGAGTTTTAATAAAATTAAATGGGGCTGGATTTAATTAGTAATGTAATATATATATATATATATATATATATATATAAATAAGGGATTTGGATTAATTGCATGCGCATGAGATGTATGTGGGATTTTTATATCCACATTGATATGCTAGAATATCTTAAGAAGATGTCTAAAATAAATAGAAGATTACATTGGCCGTGTGTGACATTCCATATCCAAGGTGATGCACATGATGTGTTAGAATATCTCTAAAAAGGGTCCTTTCCCTTGATTAAGAGTGATACTAGGGGATCACTAAATAAATAAGATGTCAAAGAATTTGGAAGATTGCTTTGGCCATGTATGTGTGACATGTGCGTCCTTGAGATATGTGCATGATGTGTGGAGTATCTTTAAAAGGAGTCCTTTCTTTTATAAAGAGAGATACTATGGAAATTGCTAAATGAAAGGGCTTGGCATCTTCTGAAAATATGTAGTACCGTGTGGAGTTTTATAAGACAAGGGAGAGGGGCGCATGGCACTTTCTATTTAGGACTAAGAGGAAATTTTATAAAGGAAAGGCAAGAGGGGCGCAGGGCACCTTCTAAATTTGGATTAAATGGAAGTTTATAAAAGAGGCAACAAGAGGGGCGCATGGTACCTTCTAAATTGGGATCAATGGGAGATTAATTAAGGCAACAAAGGGGCACATGGTACTTGCTATCTTGAGAGACAAAGGAGCACATGGCAATAGCTAATTTAAGGCGTCTTGGTATCTCCTAAGATAGGACAATTGGTTTTATTAAAGAAAGAGGGAAGGGGCGCACGGCACATACCTACACACACCATAGCCGAATTCTCTCTCTCTCAAGTCTCTTCACGGCAAGAACAAAGAGAAAGAGAAGGCAACCAGCAAGAGGAAAAGACCAAGGGAGAGAAGGATTGGAAAAAGCAAGAACAAGCGAAGGAGAACTGGAGGAGTCGCGGAACCGGTAAGTAGTTTTGATATTTTTGTTTAAGAAAAGGAACCATAGGGTTCGGCCATGGTTTTTGGCCGAACCCCATGGAAGAAAATTGGGAGATGATTATGGTATTTAATGGAAAGAACGGACCATAGAGTTCGGCCATGGTGTTTGGCCGAACCCCATGGAAAGACATGGGTTAGGTTATGGATTTTTAATGATGAAAACCATGGAATAATTATGTATGTTTTAAAAGGATTTAAATGGTTTAAGAAGAAGTTGATGAACCATAGGGTTCGGCCATGATGAAGGGCCGAACCCCATGGAAGGACTTTGGTAATTTTAATGGAAGTTGGAGGATCAAAATCATAGAGTTATGTTTTTAATTTTAGAAAGGTTTTAGTGATGATTTTTGGTGAAGATCTTGGACCATGGGTTCGGCCATGGAGTATGGCCGAACCCCATAAATATTTATGGAATTATGTTCATGTACTTAGAACATGGAAAAATATAGATGGACTTATTTTGGTGATTGATTAAATGAAGATCTTGGAGATGATGGCAAAGTTGTAATTATAGGCCAAAATGGAAGATCATGGGTTCGGCCATGGTGTATGGCCAAACCCCATGAGGTCTTTTATGAGTTTAATTTATTAAGGAATTTTTATTGGATGAATAATTTTTAGAAAGAAGATTATGAACCATAGGGTTCGGCCATGGTGTATGGCCGAACCCCATGGAGTTGGATATTAATTTAGAAAGGATCTAAGGATGGGTATTAAATAGAAACTTCGTAATTATGGAAGGAACCTTGATCTATGGATTCAAGTATGGAAGTTGATGAAAATGGAAAGTTAGACATCATAGGGTTCGGCCATGGTGCTAGGCTGAACCCCATGAACCAATGTTATGATCGGTTTTGGACATAAACCTAAGGTAATGGCAAAGTTGTAAATACATGCTAAAATGGAAGGTTAGCCATGAATGGCAATATTGTAAATTAAATGGAAATAAGGGACCATGGGTTCAGCCATGGTGTATGGCCGAACCCCATGAACTATGTGTTGGATTATGTGTTTGGATTAAAGAACTATGTATGGATTATTTTGGAACATAAGCAAGGTAAATGGCTATGGATATGTATAATGGCAATATGGTAATTAAGTGAAATCAATGGACCATGGGTTCGGCCATGGTGGATGGCCGAACCCCATGGGGAATGTTTGTTGAACTTAAGGTTTGATGTATATTAGATGATTAATTGGTTTATCATTAGATAAATGAATAAAAGTGGTATGAATGGCATAAATGTAAATATGGTAAAAAATGAAAGACCATGGGTTCGGCCATGGTGTATGGCCCGACCCCATGGGGATTGTTTTGATGGACTTAGGTTTTATGTAAGTGGGATTAAATAAAAGGGAAGTGATTAAATGTTTAACTTAGGGGTTATTGATTAATAAACCAAAGAAAGAAATTAAAACAAAAGGGGTGAGGTTCGGCCATGGTGTATGGCCGAACCCCACAAGTTTGGTTTATGGACTTGGACATTGTTGTAAATCAAGTGGCACCTGGTTTTAATTGATTGTTATATTATAAGGTAACGGGACCTCACAAGGTGTGTACGATCGTGAGCGGTTACCGGACGAAAGACGCAAGGACACGTTAGCGGTCTTTGGTAGGATTCCACCTCTTTGAAACCATAGATTTTGTACAATGTTTCTTATCTTATTTTTGATGAAATTATGTAAAAATTATATGTTTCAAATATGAGCTTTTAAATGCTATGATTTGTATAATTGCATAGCATGTGGACATTTGCATCTCATGCATGGTATGGGAGGGATGATATGTAACCGAAGATCCACACTCCGTCGGGGCGTCCGAAATACAATCGTGGGGGATACCTTGATGAGGAGTTTTCCATCAAGAGGCAATCGAAGATCCACACTCCGTCGGGGCCTCCGTAATACAATTGTGGGGGATACCTTGATGAGGAGCTTTCCATCAAGAGGTTACTATGTGTTTGTGATGGGTGGGACTCATTGCATATGATAGCATGTCATGGCATTGAATCGGCATGATTATGATCTTTATTATCATGCAATGTTTCCTGTTTTTATCGGTATGATTGGATCTCTATTATTATACACTGTTTTGGATACGATGTTTTATAAGTATGGTATGATTTATTAACTGGATTTGATATATATTATGTCTGGATTTATGGTATTAGCCCATGTGTCAGCCTTACTTGGAATACCTACTGGGTGCGTTGTTCAACACCCTACTTCTACCCTAGTTGATGATACAAGGAATGGACGGAACGAGGAACGAGATCGGAGCCAAGCTTAGGAGCTTGGATGATTAAGTTATATTTTGTTTAAGTTTATCATGGATGATGTATTTGAGTAACTAGTACTCGGAAATGTAATAACGTAGATATATTTGCTATGGTTGGATGTTTTATTAGATAATTATGTTATGATTAAGACTTGACGTACTTTGCTATCTGAAATGGAATAGAATTGGGTTCTATTATGATTCCGCATGCTATGATTATAATTCCGCAATTTTGATGTTATTCTGCATGTTTGATATTGTTATGTGTGAACAGTTTTCATGGACCTAGTCCATTCACACATAGGGTTGGCCAGTTAAGGGTCGAATTTTGGAAGTTCGGACTTAGCTCGCGTCGTAACGTCCTGCTCTCTATCACTCTTTGTTTATAAAAAAAAAAATAGACTCTGATTTTCAGAAAGGAAACCAAGTGAAAAAGGGCGGGGTGTTACAAGAATGGAGCATGACTCATCATGGAACAGCTAATGTACTTAATGATGGTTTTATACATGAGAGTAGCCAAGCAGAATATGTTCTCGGTCACTACTGCATACATGTGAACCAACATAAACTGGTTCAGATCTCATTGATTCCCATTCCTGGGGTAGACATTCGAGCAAAAGAACAAGTGCATCAATCTGTACCCTAGGAGCATGTCGACTTTCATCAGCCAGATCTTCTTCCTCCATTCCACTCTCTTCCCTTTCTCGAAGAATTTCTTCACATACTTTTGCTTGTCCTTCTCCCTCTTTTCAAAATTCACATGGTTAGTAGGCAAGTATCCATTCTTCACAATGGGTATCCCTAACTAAAAGTTCTCGGTGTGCTAGAACAAAATCCAAGCTTGACCCTAGAAGTGGGGGTAAATAGGGCAATCTCCAAATTTATTGGTCTTTACAAAATTCTTGATTAATTAAAATTATAAGCAATAGATTAATAAGATAGTCAAAATGCAAAGTGTTTGTGTGAACAATAGAGTGTACCAACTGTTGATCAAACACATAAACAATGTTAATCACCCACAACACTGGATTTATAGTGGTTCGGAGTAAACCCTCCTACATCCACTGATGGACTCACCCAACCTCGGGTTATCCCAATTCACTATGTGGGGACTTACACCATCACAAATAGTGTAGGAATTCCACGTAATTCGATTGACTGAGAATTTCACCCAATCCTTAAAATTTTGACATGTTCGACCTACCCCGGTCTACGTCCTCATCCCTGTTTTTTTATAGTGGTTCAGGCTTCCTTGCTTTAGTCCACTGTACAAGATGTTTTAAAAAAATTAAAACACAAAAAAGCACTTGCCTTGTTTGAGCTCTCTTGAGTAGATGTTGTGCTTCTTGAAGATCTCTTCCCAACGGGATGTCGTTCGATGACAAAGATGCGCCGAGTATGAGCAATCACAATCTATGGGAGGTTGCTAGGATATGGATTTTTAAGTTGATCCTAGGCTTGTTTTCTCACGTTCCCTCTCTTTCAATCTCAGTCAAATGATTGGATGTTAAATGATTCACCTATGTGAAGTGCATGGAGAGGAGTTGGGATCATCTGAGAATGCCTCCAAGATTTTCCTATTGAAGAGTTCAAGGTGTCCAAGGTCTCCAACTAAATACACCAAAAGATTGGAGTATATATAGGCAAACATAAAAATCCCAACTCTGGGTTATAGATGGGTCTATCTGGTAAACATGTCTCAACTCTGGGTTATAGACGTGTCTATCTGGTAGACATGTCGGTACATGCACTATAGAAAGGTCTATCTGATAGACATGTCAGTACTGGCATTGTACCATTGAAATTTGACCGTTAAGTTTCCAACGGATATAAAATGGTCATTATCGATGGGTCGACATAAACTCAAGTCGACATGTCTATCTCACTGATGGGTCGGACTATTTATCAGAGAGAAACACAAAAATACAGAGTCTTCCCAACCAAAACTCTGAAAAAATAGATAGACATGTCTATTGTTGATGTTCAAATTTTACATTTATAAATCTCACAATCGTACGAACCATGTATAGTATAACAATATGAGTGCGAGGCCAAACCTAAAGGAAATCAACAAAATATATGTTTAAAATTAAATTGGTACCTTTAAAAAGATATGATCTTAAGACATACAATTAAATCTAAATGTGAAAAAGAATTATGATACATGGAACTATAATTTTATTTAGAAGAACTTAGGTCTAGAAAATAAAGTATCATCATTTATCTACCTTGTGAATTTGGCAAAATAGGATGTTCAAATAGGGTCGAGAATCAAATCTATCTCATTTTCATAAAAATGGTGAAACAAAGAATAATAGTCCTTATCTTAATTTAAAATCACATGATTCAAGATTAAAATATCATATCTCCAAACTAGTTAACAAATCTTTTGAGATGATAGATTTAATACAAGACAATGAATATACGAAGTACAACAATAAACAAATCTTGAGAGAGAGAATGATTTTGGATACAAAGAATCAAAGAATTAATAAAAGAACATACAAGAATTAAAACAAAACATTAAACAGTAATTTAACATCTAAAATACAACAAACAGACAAAGTAACCAATGTAACTAAAGACAGGAAATAAATTGGCAAATAAAGTAAATGACAAAATAAATAAATGCATAATTGAAAGGGTGGTTATTGGAATAAACCATTCATCGCCCAAAATGTGTAAATAAATACAAAATCAAGATCTGGAATTTGCGTCAAAATCCAAAACTCGATTCAAGTTCTTTCATCAAAATCAAGAATTATAAATTTTAATTTAAGAAATCAGGCTTAGTAACTTAGATTCAACGCTTACAACCTAAGTCCTATCTATTCCATGTCCAATTAAATAAACAAAGATTATAAACTTAAAATCAAATCAAAACAATCAGCAATGAAATCTAAAAATTGGATGTTTCAGGGTTCTAAAGGAATATCTTGTATTTATTTAATGAAAGAATTAAATACAGGAATTGGAAATTGAATACAAGAAAAAAAAAAAGATAAATAAAAATGAAAATTTACAACCCTCACTTGTAAAATTCAAATGGTGCTCCTGTCTTCTGGTCTTTTCGTCCAACCTTTTGTCCTTTCAAGCTCCAGGTCAAATTTGAGTTTAGCATTGGGTTAATGGGGCATTTATAGGACTTGAAAGTGAATGTAGGGTGGAGATAAAATCTTTGGTTTTAGTTGGTGAATAGAGGACTAAGATAGGATCTAATTTAAGGTGAATGGATGGGATTTTAAATGCAAAGGGCTAAGGTTACAACCCATACACGAATTTAGGAGAGGGTGGCTTGGTGACTAAGCAAAGGATGAGAGAAGATAGGAATTGGAGAAAAAAGATTAGGATTTGATATGGCTTGGGCGAATTTGGCTATAGCTTTTAGGGTTTCATGCATGCATGCAATACAAATGAATCAATGCATAGGATTAAAAGTTATGATAAATGGATGGCTAGATGATAAAAGGTGATGTGGCTTAGGGTTAATAGAGATGAAATTCGCATGGAGTGGGAAAGGATAGACAAAAATCGTGTGTGTGTGTGGAGGACAGGTGTTGAGTCTAAAAATCTTACATTTTTACCCTTTAATTATGATTAAGTTAGCCTTCATTTTGTATATAAAAGATACGTTTAATGGTTTTTCTAGTTTTGTAGATAAAAAGATGGAAAAACAGGATCCATGCATAAAACAATGGATAAATGCCACTTTAGGGTTTTTGATGCAAATTGGATAATCTGGATCCATTTATGAGAGTCTAGATTTATTCAATATTTAGAATTTTAGTGGTATTGATTAATTACTTAATTTTAAAATCCAAGTCTGCAAATAAAAGGCCAAGAGTTGAAATCAAGATCCATGGGCTAGAGATCCACTACATTTGGCCAAACTTTGCTCCAATACCAGACACTGGCTAGGCCAAGCACTTCAGGCACATTTCCCAATGTGGGCCAGGCCAAAGTGAATTCAAGCCCAGCAAGCTTAAGTCCAAGTCCAATTTAAAGATCCAATGCTCCATGTTCAAATCCAAGTTTACCAACCCTAAGCCCAAATCCATTTTTAGATCCAAACATAAAAGCCCATGTCCATGACCCATCCTACCCATCGAATTTTCAATCTCCCATCCACACCATCCATTAACCCAGTCAACCAATCCAAACCATTCACTTCATGCATCTCATTTATCCCATGCATTTCATATCATCAAACCCTAGATCCACTTAGTCAATCCAACCCGTTCATGCATCATGATTAGAATTAGGACATCCAAACCATCCATCATATAGATTAACCTTAGGATTAGGATCATCCATGCAGTATCTATCCATCCATCCACTTAGATCATCCATCATGCATCATAGCCATTAGATCTAGGCCAATTAATCCTAGCCCTCCATTTCATGTTTCATCTCATTAAAACCCTAGGCACCTCATTAAACCCTAGATTTTAGGTGTTCATGCTCATAATGCATTGCATCACACGGCACATACAATCCTAGAGATCCATTCATGCGCATACTCCATGGAAAATTCCTAAAATTCCTCACCAATCTTGCCACCTCACTTAGATCCTAACTTTTCTCCCAATCCAATCCAGACATAGCCATACTCGATTTTACCACCTCACTATCCCCATCACACACGATTTTAACACCCAAATCCTCTCCATGCACTTAGACAAAAATTCATCTAGATACACTCCTAGGATCCCTACACACTTCATCATCCCAATCCACCATAACCATACAAGAATTTTGCCTATCTCCTTCCTATCCCATTTGAATTTCATAGTCAACCCTCCACCTCACCATATTAAATCTCATCCATTCATTCATCCATCCATTTAATCTTAGCTGTTCATATCATTGCACGACCCAAAACCCTAGAACACAAAACCAAATTCGAAAATTACACAGCAAATTCCAATCCCAATTTTCTCTCCTTCCTTACTTGCACTGCACTCCAAGCCAACCCATCACACCAAATTCATGTACACCCTTTGTAAACCCTTACCTTTTGTAATTTTTGACCCTAGCCACCCATGCTAAGTTAGATCTAACCCCAACCTTCAATCCATTAATTTAAACCTAGATTTAATCTTAGCCATTCATTCAATCCCAAGTTCTATAAATAGCCTAGTAACCCACACACCAAACTCGAGTTTGACACTGGAGCCAAAGAGGACCAAAGGATTAAAGAGAAGACCAATAGAAGACTCAAGGATACACAGTGCATTCGAATTTCACAAGTGAGTTTCTTTTGTAATTTCAAATTCCAAATATCTTGTATTCAATGAATCCTGTATTAATTTTTCCATTAAATAATCAAAGGACAACCCGTTTAGAATCTTGAAACATCCAATTTCTAAATTCCTTTTATGACTGTCTTTGATTCGATTTTAACATTGTATGCTTTGGTTATTTAGTTAGACATGAAATAGTTAGGACTTAGGTTAAAATTGTTAGATCTAAGTTGCTAAGGTTTGGTTTTATAATTTAAAGTATATGATTTTAACGTTGATAATAAACATGAATTGGAACTTAGATCTTCATGTAAATTTCAAATCTAGGTCGTTTATTTATTTAAATATTTTTGGCGATGAACGTTCTTTTCCAAACAACCACCTTTTATGTTACCGCTTTTTTATTTCTGTTGTTTACTTTTCTTGCTGATTCATTTTTCATGTTTATTTTGCTTCACTTGAATGTTGTATTTTAGTTTTTCTTTTTAAATCTTTAATTCTTTTAAAGTGTAATTATTTCATGTATTTAAAACCTCCCTCACTACTTGATTAACTAGTTAGGATTAAATTTAATTAAAATCATATTTTGTGAATTAGGATGTCTGGTGAGATTGTTTATAAACTCTTAATTAAAACATTATTTTAATCACTTTTAATCAATGTTCTAAAATTGTTGATCTATTTATTTAATTGAAGATTTGATTAGTTGGAACTATAATTTTAAAGATTAAAATTGATTTTCTATCTAAATTTAATTATGAATCTTGGTTTTCTAAGAAACATAAAAGTTGAGGCATGTGTATTTTGAATTTCATATATTTTGAATGTTTCCTTTGGGTTCAACCTCGCACTCAATCGCTATACTATGAATGGTTCGTGCGCTTGCGAGATTTACAAATTTAAAACACATCAACAATAGGATAGGTGATGTGTAGATGATGTGGATGGATTGGAAAGAAAACTTAGGGATTTTCCATGCGCATGGAGGCTTCTAGGTCTTGGAATAACCATGTGATGCACTAAGGATAGGAGCATGGAATCCTAAAATCTATCGATGTGTACTAGATCTAGGGTTTAATGAATGATTGGAATGAATGGCTATGATTAAATGGACCTAAATCTAATGGATTAACTAATGGATAGATGATCTAAATTCATGAATGATGAGATGGTGTATGGATGCTAATACTTCTAAGATTAATCTACTTGATGGATGAATTGGATGGCCTAGGTGTAAGATGATGGATGTATGGGTTGGATTAGGTAGGTGGCTCTAGGGTTTCCTATGTTTTATGAGATGAGATGAATGGTGTGGTTGAATGAATGAAGATGAGTGGTTAGGATTGTATGTATGACGATGTGGTTGGCTTTTGGACATGGGTTTGTGTGGATTTGCACTTGTGGTTTGCAAAATTCGAATTTCGATCATGGAGTAGTTGGACCTTGGACTTCAACTTATGGACTTGGGCTTGCTGGACTTGGACTTCACATTGGCATGGCTCACTTTGTAGAATGCGTATGGATTGCTTGAGCCTGGCCCAGTGCTTTGACATTTGGAACATAGCTTGGCCCAATTGCAGTGGATCTCTGGCCCATGGACTTGAAATTCAAACTCTTATTCTCTTCTAGCCTTTGAATTTCAGATTCTCTTATCTTAGAATTAAATAATTAACCAACCACTTAAAACCTAAAATATTGAATTAATCTATACTCTCATAATTGGAACCAGATTAATCAATTTAAATTAAAAATCCTAAAAGTGGTGTGAATTAATTATAAAATTCCAGATCTTCCAAATTAAGCTCACTTCTTGCAATAATCCACTAATTTATGATTGTTTCCTGTATTTCACAAAATTTATCTACAAAACTAGAAAATATCATTAAATGCATCTTTTATTTACAAAATAAAGACTAAGTAATCCAGAATTGAAGGGTAAAAATGTCATTTTTAGTGCTCAACATCTATCCATAGACAAGTCGGTCCTAGACAGGTTTATGACATAGACAAGTCGGTTTTGGTACTCTAGACAGGTCTATGACATAGACGTGTCTATCTGAGAGCACCAAAGAGTTCTAAGTTCCAGAACTCAAACTCTACCTAGGTAAACGTGTCGTGTGCACCGACGGGTCTATATTTTTTCATCGATGTGTCATGTGCACCAATGAGTTTATCTACCTTATCAGAGAGCACCCTGATTTTATAGTTTGTTCTTTCCAGAGACTGCGAAATTCCAGTCGACGTATCGATGACCTCGATGGGTCGGTCCTGTGTCACCGAGGGGTCGTTGAACATGGTATACTTGATCTAATGGCAACCTGAATGACAGTGTGTCCATTTCAAACCTTTATTAATGCGGTTGATATGTCGAAGACCTCAACAAGTTTGTCATGTCTCACCGAAGGGTCAGTGGACTCGACTGGTCGACTTGACTGATAACCAATTTTTTCCAATGTTTTATCCCACCTAGTTTTGTGGCTGTCACGGGTTCACTTAGGCTTGATTATGTTATTACCAACGTGTTCCACTAAGCCTAGGCAAGGTCCACTAAAGGTGTGGGTTCCACCTAAAGTCATCTATGGCCAATTACCTTTTGTGATTGCCATATAATTGGTGATGATGAATTTTGCACTTGATCTTGCATCTTTAAAGCTCTTGATTCAATCTTCATCACTTGAGTCTTGTTTCATTGGCTTCAACCTTTTGAGACAATGCTTCATCTAAGTCATGAAATTGACAAATAGGTGACTCGGCAAGCTGGGACACTGACACTAGCAACTCAGCACTGTTGGAATGCATTTAATGCACAACGGTCGAATGTTTGAATGGATACATTTAAGTTCACCGACCCATCAGTAAACTCGACCAGTCCAATTTGAACTGATCCGAAAATATTGTTTGCCTATTTAAACACCAAACCTTGTTGTGTTTTGGTAAGATCTCCCATTTGGAAAATCAGTGGACTTGGTCCACGCACACGTATGGTTGGCCACTTAAGGGTCTGGTTTGGAAATCCGGACTTAGCTCATTTCATGACGTTCCAGTTCTCTCTCACTCTTTATTTTTTTTTAAAAATATACTCTGATTTTCGGCGAGTGAAAAAGGGCGGGGCGTTACACAAAGTGTATGATTTTTCTCAGTTCAGGGAAGATGCAAAAATGATTATACAACTCACATATTTATAGTTAAGTCAGAACGGTTTTTTGAACTATCCTGAACCGATAGGTTGGTGGCACTGATAGGTGTTCATATTTACTACCATTCAACTACCTGACCGTTGCGCATTAAATGCACCCTCAACGACATTATTACTTCTCGGCCGACATGTCATTATCGCCGATGGGTCGACGGTCATGGCACCGACGGGTCAAACCATACGAGAGGCTCGATCTGGGGACAGAAACTGGTCTAACCCAAACCTACCAGTCTTCCTTTGCCGAGGGGTCGATCATGTATCTCTCGATTGATCTTTGATTGCTGATATGTCTGTTTTAACGAAAGTCTTTATAAGTTCCCTACTCCAAAACTTATAAATTTTACACAGACGAGTCGTTGACCACAAGGGGTCACTCAAGTTCATCACCGATGGGTCAGTGCATACAAGACTCTCGTTAGATGTATTTTCAGAATAACAGTTCTTATTTGCAGAACCAATTTCAATCTGGCTGACCAGTCTTTGACCACGATGGGTCGATCCTAACAACACCGAAAGGTCGGTGAGATAGACTGGTCGTGCTGATAGTGAACATATTTCATGTTTCCAAGTTCACTTCTAATTCACTGTTCAACTTCCTCTCTTGGCATGTTTATGTTTATTACCAACATATGCAACTAAGACTAGCGGTCTTCTCTTTGGTGTGGGTTCCACCTAGGGTCATCTATGGCCTTATACATGTTCCTATGATTGCCATGACGACGAGCTTTGAGCTTGGTGGAGCATGATCTTCTTCCTCGATCATCTTGAGTCTTCAAGCTTCTTGGGCAAGTGCTTCTACCCGAGTCATGTAATTGACAAACAGGGACTCGGCTATGCCGAGGCACTAACACAAATAAATTCAGAAAAAATTCAGCCGCAATAACTCAATTTTAATGGTGTTCTCAGTAATATGACCAAAATGAAGAATCATAAGATCGACAACGACTTATTTGCATTACCAAAGAAAATGAATTGACTTCAATCCCTCAGAAAAAAAAGAAGATTGGCTCTAAAGCTCACTGGGTTAAGTCTCCACTGCTATTCCTCTAGTGATTACTTGACTCGTGAATATTTTTCTTTTTCAGACTAACATTAATATGGCTGTGTAAAAATTGCTCCAGGTATAAATCTTATAAAAATCTTTCTGGAAAAGTATGATATAAGGATCTCCATCTAAGTATTAATGTTAAAAATGTGACTCTTTTTTACGTCAGATAGTCAAGACGCATACTTTCCTTAAGTTAAGATTGACAGTCTTGTTAAGCACCTATGAGTCTCAACCTTCGCCTACTCTTCCTTTAAAAAGGTCAAGTCTGCCTCCCTCTGCCTAATAATACAATTATTTTTTATTAGACTCAAGTGTAACCCCTCAATACCCCTAAACTCAAATTGAACACTGTCCTCTATGTTCCCTAATCTATAGTGATCAGGTGTAAATCAGAAAATATCGGAACAGTGCTAACTGGGTTTAGATTTACCTAAAAGGCTTACACCGTGAAACCTAGAAATAGATCTAGCAACAAAATTCCTAAACTGACTCTATAAAAATCCTAGACTAGACTGACTCTATCAAATTAACTAAAATCCTAGACTAACTCGATGCAAACCTAAACTAGACACTAAGGATTCAGACCGACTCTGACATAGACATATGGATAGGTGGGTGTGGGTGATGGATGGGCGAATATGGGCAAATGTGTGGATGCGTAAATGGGTAATGGGTAAATGAGTGCATGGGTAAATGGATCAAAGGTGGATGAGTAAATGGGTATATGGGTAAATGGGTAAATGGGTGGATGGGTAAATGGGTAAATGGGTAAATGGATAAATGGGTGGAGGGGTAAATGGATCTTCCTTACCAGTTCTGGTAAGATGTTGGACCTATTGGTTTTAAAGTTAAAGTTAGGGATGGGCTGATATGGCGGATCTTGTGACGGTTCTGGTGTGGGTGAAATGGTTGGTTGGGTGGTGGTGATGGTGATGTGCGTGGTGATAAGGGCAGTCTATCTATATCTATGACTGAGCTTGACTGAGCCCAGGACGCAACGATCGATGTGATTTTTCAAATTAAACTCGATGAAACGATGAGACATTCCATAAGTAGCAGCAACCCAGTCATAACTAAGAGCAGACAGAGCAAGTTTGTTCTCAGCGTGGTGATCCTGTCAGCCCATTCTAACAGGGGTTATTTCTGAGTAATACAATTATAGAGCGACGGACTTGCTCTAGCCATACCAACAAGCCGTTCCTAACTAAGGCAAATAATGTTCAGAGATACAACAGAGAAGCGAGCCGCTTTGAGGGACTGGCGAACCGATCTCCCCTATTTCTCAATTTTACACTTTGGGCATTTTCCAGTTTTGGTTCTTTTGGACATGGGAAGTTGGCCAATTTTCTTAGGGACCTATCCATGATGTTTCGTATGAGGTCTTGAGGCCCTAGGGTCCAAAACAGTTGGGCTTGGGCCATGGTGTTCAAAACAATGAGTAACTTTACAAATAAGACCTAACACTCATGACCTAGACCTATGGACATAATCTTAATCATTAATGATCTTCAATGTTTTTCAATGTTCAAGGGTCTGCACTTTGAATCTTCACAGCCCCTCAATCATTCGATCTTCAATATTTACAGTGATCTACATGATTAGATGAATTCGATGTTTCTCTTTCAAGGGGCTTGATATCCAGTACATGTCTTCTCTTGAGAGTTAGAATATTTCTTCGTGATACCTGTCTCATTATAAACTCAATCTAAAATATTAAATCCCTTAAGTCAATGATTTGTTATCATCAAAATTACCATTATACCCTTGGGTTGAAACCTTGTGGCCAACACAATTGATTCAAAAATCTTAGATGAAATAAAAGCTAAGAAAACCAATTTTCTCAAAGTTCTGATGGAATTGTCCATCCAGCATATAAAAGACAATCCTCAGGAACATACTCTCCAACAGGAGGAGATTTTGAATACAAAATCAACATGATAAGAAATGACAGAATACCTGAAAGAGAATTCATTATTGGCAAAGAATTACTCAGAAAAAGCATGGCGAAACATCCATTAAAAAATTGGTTTATGAAGAATTTCAATCTTGAAGAAAAGGATAAAAGTAAAAAACTGTGGTATGCTCAGATGAAGGAAGAAATGAGAAATATTTTATTCTTTGGTTGGTTTATAAAATATTTCAACAAAGGGAAATTACCACAAAAAAATGTTCTTGGAAAGACTTCAACGACATGGAAAACTTTTGATGGCAGAACCATTGAAGAAACTCATCCTCCTACGGAAATTCTTGAGATTGCTAAGGAAGGATCTCCAGCAAAAGAGTTTGCCAATGCCATCAAAGAAAGTGTTGTTTGAAGAAAATAGATGATTGTCACACCTCGACCCAACGGACACGTGAGAAACAATAATATTTTTTTTTACTTTGAAGCATGCACAACTCATAGTGCAAACACGTAACACCTAAAAGTGTTGCTAGATCCCTACGGATCCTAAGACTTATTGGACCCTTGATTTGATCGAATTGAATTATCAGCTACCTACGTACTCCAATGGAGATCAGATTTTGCGTATTTCTCAATTCATTTATTTCATGGCACTAACCCAATGCGATTCATGATGTCACATCAAGACATTCTAATTACCCAATCGTGGGCCTCATCAGTAGAATAGATCTTATCTATCACAGGTCTAGCCAATCACGGGTCTATACCAACCATGGGATCAATGTCACAGATGGGATAAACCTCAACCATGGCACAAACCAAGTACATCCCTCCTCGGGGACAATACTCTAAATATGGGTCCACTCCTCTATGGAATCAATGCCCTCCGTGGGAATATCTATCCATGCTATACAATACTCATCCATGGTCACAAAGTGTAACACCCCGACTTTTCAAAGATATCAATATTTACAAAAATGCCATTGGAATGGTAAATTAAAAAGATATGATCGTAGATGAGAAAATGGTGGGGCCCATTGTTCAAATTAAGACCCAATGTGCATATTATAAGGATCAAATTAGATTAGATGGGTAATGTACCTCAAATTGGGTCAAAGGACCCAATTGGGACCCAATGGGTCATGACCATTGGGTAAGCTCAATTTTATTATGGTTAAGCTGAATTGATTGGAAATGAAATGTATGATAAATGGGTAGGCTTGATGCAAGTGTGAAAACCACATTCAAAGGGCTAAACCACCCATAAATGGGTCATGGCGTCAAATTGGATCCATGGGCTAAATGGGGACCCAATGGGTCGATTGACCATGTGGACCATGGTTGACCGTGTGGACCCTCAAGTGAGCTCAAATATGAGTTAAATCAGGTTGAATTGGGACTGAAGTGAGTTGGATTTGAATTAAATGGTTGAGTTGACTCAAGTGGATTAAATGAATGGCATTTAATGTGGTGAGTTGAGCTAATGAATTAGGTGAGTTGAGTTGGAAACCAAAGGGACATTATATTTACATTGAGTCAAATGGGAGGTGAAGGAGTTGTCTTGGTCTTAAACACCACAAAACAAGTCCCACACGTTGGGTACTTGTGGAGTGGGTTTCCCATGCATAATGTTTAATGTAATGAGATAAAAATCTCATGGGAATTTGGAGGGTTTCCATCTCATATGGAAACCCAAGGCCCAACGTTGGGAGTGCCAAGGGATGCCTTGGTTTGTGCCAAAAGACACCTTGGTTAGATCAAGAATTGATGAGGGTAAATGAGAGGTTCAAGGGCTGTTTAACAAAGACAATACACCATACACCATTGGCCGAATTTACATCTCAAAGAAGACATAGAATTCTTATCTCTCTTCCTCTCTCAAGAACCTACCTCCTTGACCGAACCAGCTCTTGGTGTTTTCACCATTGATCAAGCACATAATCGGCTAGAGACTAAAGAACCAAGAAGGAAGGAAGCAAGGATCAAAAGGAGAGAAGAGAAGCAAAGGAAATTGGTAAGTGTTTACATAAGAATTTAGTTAAATAAATTGGTAAAAGGGAGCATGACTTGGCCATGAGTATGGCCGAATCCATCAAGGGTTTAAACCTTGGATAAAGGTTGTTTAAAAATGATAAAAATGGATCATTGGGTTCGGCCACTTTGGATGGCCGAACCCCATGAAATGGTTTGGTTATTGTTGATGGTTTTTGAAAGTTAAAAACCATGCAATATTATGGGATTTCTAGATGTTTTAATTAGACATAAGATGCAAGTTAAAGGGTTTTAAATCATGGATTTGAATGTCATGATTTGGTCTATGGCTGAATTTATCAATGGCTTAAATTATGATGATGAGGTTTAAAAAGGATAGAAACTTGGATCATAGGGTTTGGCCACTTTGGATGGCCGAACCCCATGAAAGGATTTAATAAGCTTATGGTGATTTTTGATGGTTTTGAAAGATAAAAACCATACCAATATATGAGAGTTTTTAAGTGTTTTATTTGGAATAAAAATTGATGTTTTAGGTTGGTCTTTGGATGGCTAAACCATATCATAATTATGGTTAAAAGGTTGAATATGAACCATACATAAAGGATGGGAGGATTGACTCAAGAGAACCATAGGGTTCGGCCATGTGTATGGCCGAACCCCATGGACCCTTGAATGGGTATTTGGATTCAAGTATATGATTAGAAGTTATTGTTGGTTTTGTAATTTTTTTTAAAGAGTCTAAGTTATGACCATATGGTGAAGCATGATTAATGGATAAAAGAACTAAGGGTGACTGATATATAGGGTTCGGCCATGGGTATGGCCGAACCCCATAGAAAGAGTCATAGGTCATGTTTGGGGGTTTTGAAGGATAAAATTATGGAATGATATGAATATCTTAAATAGATTTGTAATATATTATTAGGTGGAAATAAAGAACCATAGGGTTCAGCCATATGTATGGCCAAACCCCATGGAGTGATGCTAATGGACTTAAGTATTTGTGGAGCCATAAAGATGATGAAAGATTAAGGGCTAGTTAAGTATGAAGGATTGTAATGAGACCCAATTTGAATTGGTGAGGTTCGGCCAAGTTGTATGGCCGAACCCCACTAAGGTGGATTTTATGGATCTTGGTTATTAAGCAAGATTAAATATGGGTTAAGTCTAGTAGTAAAACTATAAATACAAGTAATAATGTAAATATGTATGAAGAAGGATTAAAGGACTTGAAAGAGGGGTCAAACCAAAGTGGTATGGTTCGGCCATGCTGTATGGCCGAACCCTACCAAGGTATATTATTTAGTATAAGGTGTTTATGTAAGTTATATGGATGGTAATGATCAAATGAAAAAGAAGATCAAATCCAAAGTGGGTGAGGTTCGGCCATGGGGTATGGCCTGTAACACCCCGCCCGTTTCACTGTTAAAATTTCAGAGTTTATTTTTTTTTATTTTTTTTTTTTTAATAATAATAATCAATAAGTGATCGGGGCGGAGTGTCACGACGCGAGTTAAGTTCGGATCTCTAAATCCGACCCTTAACTGGCCAAGCCCATGTGCGTATGAACTAAGTCCATAAAACTGATCCGCACATGGTACATATATATCTAGCGGAATTAACTTAGTCTAGATCTAACTGAGGTTATAATAGAACCTATGATTAATCCAATTTCCATTTTTAGATAGCAATGTACCTTATTTATTTTCCAAAAGTATTATATGACCTTAGTCTACTATTCATTCCAAACCATTCAAATAAATCCAACCATAGCATCTACTTAACTACTTATTACATGCCAACATCTAATTTAACAAATTACATTGTTCCAAATAAATCAACTAATAAGTCCATAAATAATCCATGCATAGTCCATTGCAATCATTCAAATCGCCCAAGTTTTCGTACTTGGTCCTCTTCTCCAACCACGTTCTTTCCTTTCCCTGCATCATCCACTAAAGGTATAGATAGGGCGTTAGATCAACGCGCCCAGTAGTGTTTCCGAATAGGGCTACCACATGGTTAGTCAAAATCATGCAAATAGAATAATAGTTATACATGTGTGACAAATTCTATAAAAATATGCTATGTATGAAATGAACATGTAATGAGTCCCACCCATCACCATTCAACATAGCCATCACTTGACGGGATTCTCATCGTTAAGTTAACCCACAGTGGTCTTTCGGACGCCCCGACGGAGTGTGGCCTCCGGATTCCTCCTGATGGGATTCTCATCATCAGGGTACCCCACAATGGTCTTTCGGACGCCCCGACGGAGTGTGGCCTCCGGTTACTTCCCCATCATCCCATGCTATGCATGAGATGTCTATGCAACATGCCATTTGTAAATATAACATATGATTCAAATAACTTATTCAAATAAACATAAAACAGCGAATAAGTTGTGTGGTTACAACAAGGTAGGAAACCTACTGTAGTTTACTTTGTTCGATCCTTCCTTTGGACCGTCTTCCTATCACGTCTCGCTCACCGTTCTAAAAATCCGAATACCCTATGCACATGGCAGCAACTTAATCATTATCCACCTAATTTCCAGCAAAGCTTTATGTTCCAAGAATCACCTAGTGGGGTTCGGCCAAAGCCATAGCCGAACCTCATCCATTAGAACATTGGTCATTCATTTATTTAATTAAAACCTATCTAATTACCCAAACTTCTAAACGAACCTTAGTAGGGTTCGGCCATACATTATGGCTGAACCTTACCACTTTGGTTTTAGCACATTTATCCCATCATATGATCATTTTATTTTTTGATCATTTCAGCCATAATTACGATTGTGCCATTGAGACCAACCTTTGCTTTAAATTAACTAACTTTCATCACCAAACATAAAACCATCTTTAGTGGGGTTCAGCCATATACATGGCTGAACCTCATCACCTAACTTGATCCTTCTTAAACCCTCCATATCCTCATATAAACCAACAATTATGTCCCACAATCATCATTAGTGGGGTTCGGCCATACACATGACCGAACCTCACCAATGTGATTTTATACTCCATTTCCATCATTCATATTGGCCGATTACCTACCCATACTAACTCCATAAACAACATATATTATTCTTAAATTAAAGCATATAAATAATACCTAATGTTCATCATAAACTTAACCCAATTATTCCACAAAACAGTCCATGGATCTTCATGGTTTCCATGGTTTCCATGGAGTTCTCAACATGAAAACCCACACCGTTTTACATGGGGTTCGGCCCTCTATCATGGCTGAACCCAATGATTACATTTACTGTTTTTAAACCTTAATTAACCAGGTAATAACTGTATATCTAAATCAGGTTTTTAACCTTCAAAACAATCCTCCAAAATTAGCCCAATTTCATAGGGTTCGGCCATGTATATTGGCCGAACACCATGAGATTAATTTTGAACATTTAGTCCTTCATGTAACGCCCCGCCCTTTCCGAGAATTTCAGAGTCTAATTTTTTTTTTTTATAAACAACGGAAGAGAGCGGGCTGCGTCACGACGCGAGTTAAGTTCAGACTACCCAAGTCTGAACCTTAACTGGCCACCCATGTGTACATGGAATAGACCATGATAGTGATTCACACATGGAACTAACATCAACATGCGGAATAAAAAGACGAGATAGCAAGTAATAGTCTTAAATAATAAATAACATAGATCAACCATCCACAAGTTATTATCCTAAACAAACCACAGCAAATAATGAATTATTACATGTCCAACAATAGTATTCAAATGACAGTAATAAAACGTAATCCAAATCCATTATTAAAGCACTTAGGCTCAGCTCCCCTCTTGGTCAATGACCTTTCCTTTCCCCTTGCTTGTACCTGCAATCTCCTCTGAGGATAGAATTAGGGCGTTAGATCAACGCGCCCAGTAGGTTCCCGAATCAGGGCTACCACATGTTAGCATATAAAACATGCATATACATATCATAATACATGATCATCAAAACAGGTAAAACAATGCTATGAAATATGCACATGCAATGAGCATCCCCCATCATGTACTTTCATAGCCATCACTTGACGTGCCTTGCACCGACAAGGTAAATTACAACACACCTTCATCTCTTCTATAAGCGATGTACATGTAATGAGCAACCCCCATCATGTACCATCGTAGCCATCACTTGATGTGCCATGCACCGGCAAGGTAAATTACAACAACATTCATCTCTTCTATACAATATGTACATGTAATGGGCAACCCCCATCATGTACAATCGTAGCCATCACTGTAGAACTTTATTCATTATCCCATGACTATGCATGAGATGCCAATGCCTGTATGCCATTTGTTAATGCATAATATATCATTTGAAACACATATATTAAAACAAGAGTATCATAAGAAATACTGGGTAAAAACGTGGTTACAAATAGGTAGGAAACCTACTGAAGAATCCCTTCAGTAACTGATCTTTCTTTCGCGTCACCCGGTCACGACTCGCACGTCGTTCGACTTCCGGTACCTTATCCATATACCAAACAGTAAGACATAACATCATTTACTTATTCAATCACATCTACGACCCATCCGCATCATGTGGGGTTCGACCATGCCTTTGGCCGAACATCACCAACTTAGGACTTAACTTCCTACTTTATTTAATCAACTCTTAAGCACTTAACCCTTTTAAAAATGACATGGTTCAGCCCTATGTTGGCCAACCAATAATCAGCAAGTTAAACTTCCATAACCCACATCAAACACCATATTTTATATGGTTTAAAACTCACCAACTTCATCAAAACTAACATGGGGTTCACTTGATCTGGTTGATCCCTCTACTTCTCATGATTATACATGATTTAATCATGTTAACACAACCATGAATTACACATGGTTCAGCCACATAACCAGCCACCGAAACAGCAATTTAACTTCACCAAAACACATCACTTACTTACATGGGGTTCGGCCATCCAAGGTGGCCGAACTCAATGTCCATATCTTGGTCTTTTAACCATGCTTTAGGCATTATTTAAATATGCAATATCAGTATTATATTGCTGCCTTTAAACCTCTTAGAAACCATCTAATTAAATTCATTCACAACAGTCCATAAAGTCCATGGTTTCCATGTTTCAAACACCTTAAAACCAACCATCATTTGCATGGGGTTCGGCCCTCCATGGTGGCCGAACCCAATGCTATGTTTGCTGTTTTTGAACCTCATATAAACATGCATAAACAGTATATTAATATCAAGTTTTAACTCTCAAAAAAAATCATCCAAAACAGTCCATAAAAAGTCTATGGTTTACATGTTTTTCCAACATGAAACCAACATTCTTTTACATGGGGTTCGGCCCTCTATGTTGGCCGAACCCAATGGTTATGTTTGCTGTTTTTAAACTTCAATCATCATGTAATTAACAGCGTATTAACATCAGGTTTTAACTTTAAAAGAAACCATCCAAAAACCAACATGATATCATGGGATTCGGCCATCCAAGATGGCCGATCCCCATGGTCCATCTTCTCCAATTTTACTCCACTGATTAGACCACATATCTTCAGCTTTTTCTGATATCCAAACCCATGTTTTAACCCTCTTTAAGCATATATTTTAAATCTTAATAAAATATGTAAAAACAGTCCCCAAATGGATGGTTTTAAATTTCAAAAACCATAACCATTAACCAACTCTTTTCATGGGGTTTGGCCACCCAAAGTGGCCAAACCCAATGGTTCATTTCATTTCTTTTGACACCTTCTTCCATGGTTTAGACTCTTGATGCATTTGGCTATTCCAAGGCTGAATTATGCCATCCAAATCCAAGATTTAAAATCCTTTATCTTGCATCTAAACACATACAATTGTTCATCATTTTTGCATGGTTTTTAGCCTCCAAAAACCATCAAAATACCCAAACAAATGTCATGGGGTTCGGCCATCCAAACTGGCCGAACCCAATGTGATTTGTTTACCACTTAAGACAACCTTTAACCAAGGCTTAGGTCCTTGATAAAATCAGCCATTCCATGGCCAATTCATGTTCCACTTAATCTAACTTATTAAATAACATTGTAAGGAATTCTTACCAATTTCCTTTGCCTCTTGCTCCTTGCCTTCTTCCCTCTTGTTCCTTCCTTTCTTCTACTGTCTTGTGCTTGATCTAATGGTGATAAAACACCAAGGTAAACTCGGCCAAGAGAGTGTGTTTTTGAGTGAGGGAGAGAGAGATGAATTCTAAAACTTTTGCACAAGAAATTCGGCCAAGCATGGTGTTGTTTGCCTTTGCATTTTCAGCCCCCAAAAACCTCTCAATTCCTCATAACTTCTTGCTCAAAACGGTGGGCATTGGGTGCCATCCAAGGCACCCCTTGGCAGCTACCAATGCAGCCATTCAAATCCCCAAGCATCTCATCCAATTTCCATGTATTCTCATTTAAAACCCATCATGAAAATCACCAAAACAAGTCCCCAACGTGTGGGACTTGTTTTGGTTGGTTTAAGACCAGCCAATCTCTTCAAATTCCCTCTCAACTCACTAATTTTACAGCCCCTTGAATTTCCATTTTGACTCACCCAACTCAAGGTATTTTTATTCCAACCCAACTCATCACATTTAATGCATTTCATTTAATGCATATGAGTTAACTCACCTTTTGATTTAATTCCAACTCACCTCCATCCCACTCAACTGATTTGAATCGTGTTTGAGCTCCCTTGAGGGTTCACACGGTCAACAATAGTCAACTCGACCCGTTGGGTCCACTTTTAGCTCCTTGACCCGTTTTGACAACATGACCCATTTATGGTATTTTGGTCATTTCTAATTGGTTTTTACATATGGATCAAGCCTACCCATTTTTCCTCCACTTGATTTCCAATCAAATAGACTTAACCCCTTTTAATTTAAAATCACAAAACGGTCAAATAACCCAGCAAGACCCGATGGGCCCCATTTGGGCCCTTTGACCCATTTAGCCATTTTTGACCCAAATGATGAAAATTACCCAACCAATAAAACTTAACATTCATAATGTGCTCATATGATTTTATTTTGAGCAATGGGCCCCACTATTTCCTTACTTAACATCACAAAATAATTAATTTAACAACTCAGGGGCATTTTGGTAATTTTCCACTTCATTGAGAAATTGGGGTATTACAATATAACCCTCTTTTTAAAATTTTCGTCCCGAAAATCGAGTGAAGTAGGGTTCTCAAATTAAATTACACAAACAATTCGGGGTGAGCTGTTCTCATCTCCGATTCAAGTTCCCATGTGGCCTCTTCATCACCATGACGGTCCCATACCACTTTTACGAACTGAACCCAATGTGATTTGTTTACCACTTAAGACAACCTTTAACCAAGGCTTAGGTCCTTGATAAAATCAGCCATTCCATGGCCAATTCATGTTCCACTTAATCTAACTTATTAAATAACATTGTAAGGAATGCTTACCAATTTCCTTTGCCTCTTGCTCCTTGCCTTCTTCCCTCTTGTTCCTTCCTTTCTTCTACTGTCTTGTGCTTGATCTAATGGTGATAAAACACCAAGGTAAACTCGGCCAAGAGAGTGTGTTTTTGAGTGAGGGAGAGAGAGATGAATTCTAAAACTTTTGCACAAGAAATTCGGCCAAGCATGGTGTTGTTTGCCTTTGCATTTTCAGCCCCCAAAAACCTCTCAATTCCTCTTGGACTCACTGAATTTATAGCCCCTTGAGTTTCCATTTTGACTCACTCAACTCAAGGTATTTTTTATTCCAACCCAACTCATCACATTTAATGCATTTCATTTAATGCATATGAGTTAACTCACCTTTTGATTTAATTCCAACTCACCTCCATCCCACTCAACTGATTTGAATCGTGTTTGAGCTCCCTTGAGGGTTCACACGGTCAACAATAGTCAACTCGACCCGTTGGGTCCACTTTTAGCTCCTTGACCCGTTTTGACAACATGACCCATTTATGGTATTTTGATCATTTCCAATTGGTTTTTACATATGGATCAAGCCTACCCATTTTTCCTCCACTTGATTTCCAATCAAATAGGCTTAACCCCTTTTAATTTAAAATCACAAAACGGTCAAATAACCCAGCAAGACCCGATGGGCCCCATTTGGGCCCTTTGACCCATTTAGCCATTTTTGACCCAAATGATGAAAATTACCCAACCAATAAAACTTAACATTCATAATGTGCTCATATGATTTTATTTTGAGCAATGGGCCCCACTATTTCCTTACTTAACATCACAAAATAATTAATTTAACAACTCAGGGGCATTTTGGTAATTTTCCACTTCATTGAGAAATTGGGGTATTACAATATAACCCTCTTTTTAAAATTTTCGTCCCGAAAATCGAGTGAAGTAGGGTTCTCAAATTAAATTACACAAACAATTCGGGGTGAGCTGTTCTCATCTCCGATTCAAGTTCCCATGTGGCCTCTTCATCACCATGACGGTCCCATACCACTTTTACGAACTGAATCGCTCTGTTTCGCAACACCCTTTGTTCGGTCTCCACTATCCTGACCGGCTTCTCGACGTACGTCACGTCGCTTTGTACTTCAATATCTTGAACATTTAAAACATGGGACGGATCCGGATTGTATTTCCTTAGCATCGACACGTGGAACACATCGTGTAGAGCTGCTAATTGCGACGGAAGTGCTAATTGGTAAGCTACATCCCCCATCCTTCTTATGATGGAAAACGGTCCCACATATCTTGGCGACAGTTTTCCTTTCTTACCAAACCTCATATGTCCCTTTCGTGGTGAGACTTTTAGAAACACCAAGTCTCCCACTTCAAATTCCAGAAACCGTCTCCTTTTATCAGCATAGCTCTTCTGCCGACTCTGTGCAGTCAACAAGTGTTGACGTATCAACTTAATTTGTGCAGTAGTTTCTGCGACTAGTTCCGGTCCGATCAATGCAGGCTCACCTGCCTCTGTCCAACATACCGGTGACCTACACGGTCTACCATATAAAGCCTCATAAGGAGCCATTTGAAGGCTTGCCTGATAGCTGTTATTATAGGAGAACTCCACCAATGGTAAGTGGTCCTCCCATCCTCCTTTGAAATCTAACATACACGCTCTCAGCATGTCTTCCAAGGTTTGTATTGTTCTTTCAGACTGACCATCAGTCTGTGGATGGAATGCGGTGCTAGTCAATAGCTCAGTCCCCATGACTGTCTGCATGCTTTGCCATACTCTGCCAGTAAAACGGCCATCTCTGTCCGATACTATCGTTCGGGGAATACCATGTAGTCGAATGATCTCTTTAATATAACGCCGACCCAACGTCTCAGACGAATCCGTCATCTTGATAGGAATGAAATGTGCAGACTTGGTCAGCCGGTCGACTACGACCCAAATGGCGTCATTACCCTTTGAAGACCTCGGCAACCCGGATACAAAGTCCATGGAAATATGTTCCCATTTCCATTCTGGCACGGCTAAGGGTTTGAGCAACCCTGGTGGCTTTTGGTGTTCAGTCTTAACTTGTTGACAAGTTAGACAGTGTGCCACGAATTCCGCCACATCCCTTTTTAGTCCATGCCACCAATAATGCCTCTTTAGATCGTGATACATTTTGGTGCTACCCGGATGAATAGAGAACTTGGATTGATGTGCCTCAATCATTAGCTCTTTCCTGCAACTCTTTGGCACATAAGTTCTTCCCCGGAATACAAGACCCTGTCCTGGTCGTAGTTCCCATTCCGGTACAACGGTGCCAGTAGACATCCTGGCCCAAATGTCCTCCACTTCCGGGTCTGCTCTTTGTTCTTGTTCAATCTTGGTGACTATATTGGACCGTATGATTAAATTGTGCAAAACTCCACGGTTTGTAATGTATAGATTGAACTCTCGAATGGTATTCAACATCTCCCACTCGGTTCTGATCAGACATGCCATGGATGCATGTGATATGCGGCTAAGAGCATCAGCCACCTTGTTTGCCTTGCCTGGATGGTATCGAAGTTCGAACTCATAATCCGCCAGATACTCCATCCATCTACGCTGCCTTAGATTAAGCTCCTTCTGATCAAATAAATATTTCAAACTCTTATGATCAGAATACACTTCAAACTTCTCGCCATAAAGATAATGTCTCCAGCTTTTGAGAGCGAAGACCACTGCGGCTAGTTCAAGATCATGCGTAGGATAGAGGCGTTCATGTATTTTTAGTTGTCTTGAACCATAAGCCACCACACGATGATTTTGACTGAGGACACACCCCAGTCCTTCTCCCGAAGCGTCGCATTCTACTTCATAACCCTTGCCCTTTTCCGGCAAAATCAAAATAGGAGCGGTTGTAAGTCTGTCTTTTAGCTCTTCAAACCTTTGGTTGCACAGATCTGACCACTCATACTTGACTCCTTTCTGAGTGAGTCGAGTCAATGGAGACGCTAATTTGGAAAAATCCATAATAAATTTCCGATAATAACCCGCCAATCCTAAGAAACTGCGGATCTCGGTTACGTTTTTTGGCGCTTTCCAGTCTTTCACGGCCGTCACCTTAGCCGGATCCACGGCTATTCCTTCCTCGGATATAACATGTCCTAAGAAATTCACTTGAGATAGCCAAAATTCACACTTACTGGCCTTGGCATACAGTTTATTCTGCCTCAAAATATTCAAAACTATACGTAGATGCTCTGCGTGTTCCTCCTGACTCTTAGAATAGATCAGGATATCATCAATGAATACAATTACAAATTGATCTAAATAGGGATGGAAGATTCTATTCATCAAATCCATGAACACTGCCGGCGCATTCGTGAGTCCAAATGGCATGACCACGAACTCAAACAGTCCATACCGCGTCCGAAAAGCTGTCTTTTCTATATCTTCCTCCCTAACTCGAATTTGATGATAACCAGACATCAAATCGATCTTTGAAAAATGGCTTGAACCCCTCAATTGATCGAATAAATCATCGATCCTGGGTAGAGGGTACTTGTTCCGGACTGTTAACTGATTCAGCTTCCGGTAGTCCACGCACATCCGTAGTGAACCGTCCTTCTTCTTCACAAACAACATTGGTGCTCCCCATGATGACGTACTGTTCCGGATGCAACCCAGCCTAAGCAGTTCATCAATCTGCTTCTTTAGCTCTGACATCTCTGCTGGTGCCAGCCGATAGTGTGGTAACGACACTGGTGTTGTGCCAGGATACAGCCTGATCTCAAAGTTAATCTCCCTCATAGGTGGTAAACCAGGGAGTTCCTTTGGGAAAACATCCCCAAATTCTTGTACAATTTCCGGAAGTTCAGTAACTGGAGCTTTGTTTATGGTGATATTATTCAATACCACGTGGTTTAACCCTTCCTGTAATCCACTTTGTTTATCTGCACGAACTACATATTGCTTGCCCTCGGGTGACTTAAATGTCACTCTTCGACCATAACAGTCGATGTTGGCATGAAACTTTGCCAACCAATCCATTCCGAATATAATATCATATTCCGACATGTCCAGCACTAAATAATTGAACTCAAATCTGAGTCCAGCTAATTCGGTGTTAACCGCAGTACAAATAAGTCCCAATGCCGAATCTCCGACAGGGGATACAATAGTAAGTTCTGTGGCTAATCTTTGAACTAATGTACCAGTAGCAGTAATAAACGATGCAGCTATAAAGGAGTGTGACGCTCCGGAATCAAATAGTGCATATGCATATGAGCTACTCACTACCGCCATACCTTGTATCACAGGATGATCCTCCTCCTCTTCCTCTGGAGAAGTTAGAGTGAATAATCTTCCTGCTCCAGCAGGGTTAGACCTTCGACCTCCCCGGCCCTGCATTCTGCCTCCTCTGGAGTATGCCGGTCTAGCTGGCGGACGAAATGATCCTCTTGAGTTAGACAGCCTGTTGAGCTTTGGGCAATCCTTTTTGTAGTGACCAGATTGATCGCAGTGAAAGCAAGTATTCACTCCTAGGGATGCTTGAGTGACCGCAACAGATCCGCCCTTTCCGAGAGTTTCAGAGTCTAATTTTTTTTTTATAAACAACGGAAGAGAGCGGGCGGCGTCACGACGCGAGTTAAGTTCAGACTACCCAAGTCTGAACCTTAACTGGCCACCCATGTGTACATGGAATAGACCATGATAGTGATTCACACATGGAACTAACATCAACATGCGGAA
Organism: Chimonanthus salicifolius; assembly: GCA_013350335.1. Taxonomy (NCBI): domain Eukaryota; kingdom Viridiplantae; phylum Streptophyta; class Magnoliopsida; order Laurales; family Calycanthaceae; genus Chimonanthus; species Chimonanthus salicifolius. The sequence goes on from CM023541.1 coordinate 7,084,575, forward strand.
TAAAAAGACGAGATAGCAAGTAATATTCTTAAATATTAAATAACATAGATCAACCATCCACAAGTTATGATCCTAAACAAACCATAGCAAATAACGAATTATTACATGTCCAACAATAGTATTCAAATGACAGTAATAAAACGTAATCCAAATCCATTATTTAAGCACTTAAGCTCAGCTCCCCTCTTGGTCAATGACCTTCCCTTTCCCCTTGCTTGTACCTGCAATCTCCTCAGAGGATAGAATTAGGGCGTTAGATCAACGCGCCCAGTAGATTCCCGAATCAGGGCTACCACATGTTAGTATATAAAACATGCATATACATATCATAATACATGATCATCAAAACAGGTAAAACAATGCTATGAAATATGCACATGCAATGAGCATCCCCCATCATGTACTTTCATAGCCATCACTTGACGTGCCTTGCACCGGCAAGGTAAATTACAACACACTTTCATCTCTTCTATAAGCGATGTACATGTAATGAGCAACCCCCATCATGTACCATCGTAGCCATCACATGACGTGCCATGCACCGGCAAGGTAAATTACAACAACATTCATCTCTTCTATGTACATGCAATGAGCAACCCCCATCATGTACATTTGTAGCCATCACTGTAGAACTTCATTCATTATCCCATGACTATGCATGAGATGCCAATGCCTGTATGCCATTTGTTAATGCATAAGATATCATTTGAAACACATATATTAAACAAGAGTATCATAAGTAAAACTGGGTAAAAACCGTGGTTACAAGTAGGTAGGAAACCTACTTAAACTTTGATTAAGTGTCCGTTCCTTTTTTTGAGCTTCACTCGGTCACGACTCGCACTTCCTTCAACTCTCGTCACCTTGTGATGTAACAATAAGTAAATCATTCTAATATTTAAATATCCATTCACATATAAGACCCAAACATCTCGTGGGTTACGGCCAAACATTAGGGCCAAGGTAACTGTGTTCAAAGCAGCCACGCTGGCGGAAGTGGTCAGCAGGGCCACCATTGTGGAACAAGAGATGGCGGAATTTGCCAGAGTGGACAACCGCCGAGCTCCGAGTGGGAGAGGTGGGTACCAACACAACAAAAAGTTCAGACCGAATTTCATTAGCAGACCCTCACCGTCTGTTGGATCAAGTGGGGGCTTTCGCCCCAACCAGCCCACTCAATCTGTTGCGGTCACTCAAGCATCCCGAGGAGTGAATACTTGCTTTCACTGTGATCAACCTGGTCACTAGAAAAAGAATTGCCCAAAGCTCAACAGGCTGTCTAACTCAAGAGGATCATTTCGTCCGCCAGCTAGACCGGCATACTCCAGAGGAGGCAGAATGCAGGGCCGGGGAGGTCGAAGGTCTAACCCTGCTGGAGCAGGAAGATTATTCACTCTAACTTCTCCAGAGGAAGAGGAGGAGGATCATCCTGTGATACAAGGTATGGCAGTAGTGAGTAGCTCATATGCTTATGCACTATTTGATTCCGGAGCGTCACACTCCTTTATAGCTGCATCGTTTATTACTGCTACTGGTACATTAGTTCAAAGATTAGCCACAGAACTTACTATTGTATCCCCTGTCGGGGATTCGGCATTGGGACTTATTTGTACTGCGGTTAACACCGAATTAGCTGGACTCAGATTTGAGTTCAATTATTTAGTGCTGGACATGTCGGAATATGATATTATATTCGGAATGGATTGGTTGGCAAAGTTTCATGCCAACATCGACTGTTATGGTCGAAGAGTGACATTTAAGTCACCCGAGGGCAAGCAATATGTAGTTCGTGCAGATAAACAAAGTGGATTACAGGAAGGGTTAAACCACGTGGTATTGAATAATATCACCATAAACAAAGCTCCAGTTACTGAACTTCCCGAAATTGTACAAGAATTTGGGGATGTGTTCCCAAAGGAACTCCCTGGTTTACCACCTATGAGGGAGATTAACTTCGAGATCAGGCTGTATCCTGGCACAACACCAGTGTCGTTACCACACTATCGGATGGCACCAGCAGAGATGTCAGAGCTAAAGAAGCAGATTGATGAACTGCTTAGGCTGGGTTGCATCCGGAACAGTACGTCATCATGGGGAGCACCAGTGTTGTTTGTGAAGAAGAAGGACGGTTCACTACGGATGTGCGTGGACTACCGGAAGCTGAATCAGTTAACAGTCCGGAACAAGTACCCTCTACCCAGGATCGATGATTTATTCGATCAATTGAGGGGTTCAAGCCATTTTTCAAAGATCGATTTGATGTCTGGTTATCATCAAATTCGAGTTAGGGAGGAAGATATAGAAAAGACAGCTTTTCGGACGCGGTATGGACTGTTTGAGTTCGTGGTCATGCCATTTGGACTCACGAATGCGCCGGCAGTGTTCATGGATTTGATGAATAGAATCTTCCGTCCCTATTTAGATCGATTTGTAATTGTATTCATTGATGATATCCTGATCTATTCTAAGAGTCAGGAGGAACACGCAGAGCATCTACGTATAGTTTTGAATATTTTGAGGCAGAATAAACTGTATGCCAAGGCCAGTAAGTGTGAATTTTGGCTATCTCAAGTGAATTTCTTAGGACATGTTATATCCGAGGAAGGAATAGCCGTAGATCCGGCTAAGGTGACGGCCGTGAAAGACTGGAAAGCGCCAAAAAACGTAACCGAGATCCGCAGTTTCTTAGGATTGGCGGGTTATTATCGGAAATTTATTATGGATTTTTCCAAATTAGCGTCTCCATTGACTCGACTCACTCAGAAAGGAGTCAAGTATGAGTGGTCAGATCTGTGCAACCAAAGGTTTGAAGAGCTAAAAGACAGACTTACAACCGCTCCTATTTTGATTTTGCCGGAAAAGGGCAAGGGTTATGAAGTAGAATGCGACGCTTCGGGAGAAGGACTGGGGTGTGTCCTCAGTCAAAATCATCGTGTGGTGGCTTATGGTTCAAGACAACTAAAAATACATGAACGCCTCTATCCTACGCATGATCTTGAACTAGCCGCAGTGGTCTTCGCTCTCAAAAGCTGGAGACATTATCTTTATGGCGAGAAGTTTGAAGTGTATTCTGATCATAAGAGTTTGAAATATTTATTTGATCAGAAGGAGCTTAATCTAAGGCAGCGTAGATGGATGGAGTATCTGGCGGATTATGAGTTCGAACTTCGATACCATCCAGGCAAGGCAAACAAGGTGGCTGATGCTCTTAGCCGCATATCACATGCATCCATGGCATGTCTGATCAGAACCGAGTGGGAGATGTTGAATACCATTCGAGAGTTCAATCTATACATTACAAACCGTGGAGTTTTGCACAATTTAATCATACGGTCCAATATAGTCACCAAGATTGAACAAGAACAAAGAGCAGACCCGGAAGTGGAGGACATTTGGGCCAGGATGTCTACTGGCACCGTTGTACCGGAATGGGAACTACGACCAGGACAGGGTCTTGTATTCCGGGGAAGAACTTATGTGCCAAAGAGTTGCAGGAAAGAGCTAATGATTGAGGCACATCAATCCAAGTTCTCTATTCATCCGGGTAGCACCAAAATGTATCACGATCTAAAGAGGCATTATTGGTGGCATGGACTAAAAAGGGATGTGGCGGAATTCGTGGCACACTGTCTAACTTGTCAACAAGTTAAGACTGAACACCAAAAGCCACCAGGGTTGCTCAAACCCTTAGCCGTGCCAGAATGGAAATGGGAACATATTTCCATGGACTTTGTATCCGGGTTGCCGAGGTCTTCAAAGGGTAATGACGCCATTTGGGTCGTAGTCGACCGGCTGACCAAGTCTGCACATTTCATTCCTATCAAGATGACGGATTCGTCTGAGACGTTGGGTCGGCGTTATATTAAAGAGATCATTCGACTACATGGTATTCCCCGAACGATAGTATCGGACAGAGATGGCCGTTTTACTGGCAGAGTATGGCAAAGCATGCAGACAGTCATGGGGACTGAGCTATTGACTAGCACCGCATTCCATCCACAGACTGATGGTCAGTCTGAAAGAACAATACAAACCTTGGAAGACATGCTGAGAGCGTGTATGTTAGATTTCAAAGGAGGATGGGAGGACCACTTACCATTGGTGGAGTTCTCCTATAATAACAGCTATCAGGCAAGCCTTCAAATGGCTCCTTATGAGGCTTTATATGGTAGACCGTGTAGGTCACCGGTATGTTGGACAGAGGCAGGTGAGCCTGCATTGATCGGACCGGAACTAGTCGCAGAAACTACTGCACAAATTAAGTTGATACGTCAACACTTGTTGACTGCACAGAGTCGGCAGAAGAGCTATGCTGATAAAAGGAGACGGTTTCTGGAATTTGAAGTGGGAGACTTGGTGTTTCTAAAAGTCTCACCACGAAAGGGACATATGAGGTTTGGTAAGAAAGGAAAACTGTCGCCAAGATATGTGGGACCGTTTTCCATCATAAGAAGGATGGGGGATGTAGCTTACCAATTAGCACTTCCGTCGCAATTAGCAGCTCTACACGATGTGTTCCACGTGTCGATGCTAAGGAAATACAATCCGGATCCGTCCCATGTTTTAAATGTTCAAGATATTGAAGTACAAAGCGACGTGACGTACGTCGAGAAGCCGGTCAGGATAGTGGAGACCGAACAAAGGGTGTTGCGAAACAGAGCGATTCAGTTCGTAAAAGTGGTATGGGACCGTCATGGTGATGAAGAGGCCACATGGGAACTTGAATCGGAGATGAGAACAGCTCACCCCGAATTGTTTGTGTAATTTAATTTGAGAACCCTACTTCACTCGATTTTCGGGACGAAAATTTTAAAAAGAGGGTTATATTGTAATACCCCAATTTCTCAATGAAGTGGAAAATTACCAAAATGCCCCTGAGTTGTTAAATTAATTATTTTGTGATGTTAAGTAAGGAAATAGTGGGGCCCATTGCTCAAAATAAAATCATATGAGCACATTATGAATGTTAAGTTTTATTGGTTGGGTAATTTTCATCATTTGGGTCAAAAATGGCTAAATGGGTCAAAGGGCCCAAATGGGGCCCATCGGGTCTTGCTGGGTTATTTGACCGTTTTGTGATTTTAAATTAAAAGGGGTTAAGCCTATTTGATTGGAAATCAAGTGGAGGAAAAATGGGTAGGCTTGATCCATATGTAAAAACCAATTGGAAATGATCAAAATACCATAAATGGGTCATGTTGTCAAAACGGGTCAAGGAGCTAAAAGTGGACCCAACGGGTCGAGTTGACTATTGTTGACCGTGTGAACCCTCAAGGGAGCTCAAACACGATTCAAATCAGTTGAGTGGGATGGAGGTGAGTTGGAATTAAATCAAAAGGTGAGTTAACTCATATGCATTAAATGAAATGCATTAAATGTGATGAGTTGGGTTGGAATAAAAAATACCTTGAGTTGAGTGAGTCAAAATGGAAACTCAAGGGGCTATAAATTCAGTGAGTCCAAGAGGAATTGAGAGGTTTTTGGGGGCTGAAAATGCAAAGGCAAACAACACCATGCTTGGCCGAATTTCTTGTGCAAAAGTTTTAGAATTCATCTCTCTCTCCCTCACTCAAAAACACACTCTCTTGGCCGAGTTTACCTTGGTGTTTTATCACCATTAGATCAAGCACAAGACAGTAGAAGAAAGGAAGGAACAAGAGGGAAGAAGGCAAGGAGCAAGAGGCAAAGGAAATTGGTAAGCATTCCTTACAATGTTATTTAATAAGTTAGATTAAGTGGAACATGAATTGGCCATGGAATGGCTGATTTTATCAAGGACCTAAGCCTTGGTTAAAGGTTGTCTTAAGTGGTAAACAAATCACATTGGGTTCGGCCAGTTTGGATGGCCGAACCCCATGACATTTGTTTGGGGTGATTTCCATGATGTATTAAATGGGAATACATGGGATTGTGATGAGATGCTTGGGGATTTGAATGGCTGCATAGGTAGCTGCCAAGGGGTGCCTTGGATGGCACCCAATACCCATTGGTTTGTGCAAGAAGTTATGAGGGAGTGGAGGAGTTTTGGGGGCTGAACTACAAAAACAATAAGCACACAAGGTTGGCCATTTTTCACATTGGAAATCCAAGAATTTCCATCTCTCTCTCTCTCCCTCTCTCAAATTCGTTTTTCCTAATTGGAATAGCAGAGGTGTTTGCACCAGTAGATCAAGCACAAAACAGCAAAAGAAAGGAAGAAATAAATGGGAGAAACCAAGGACCAAAGGCAAAGAGAAAGATTGGAAGTTTGGTAAGTATTTATTTGTTATTTTGGTATAATAACATGGAGTAAATGTGGTGTGTATTGGCCATGGTTATGGCCGAATACACCAAGGTTTTAACCTTGATTAGTGGAGGATTTAAAATGGTAAAAATAACCATTGGGTTCAGCCACCATAGAGGGCCGAACCCCATGTGAGAGATGGCTTGGTTTTCATGTTTTGAAACATGAAAACCATGGGTTTTATGAACTGTTTTTAGGTTTGATTTAAGATTCAAATGCATGTTTTAGAAAGGTTTAAAACATGGATTCGGATGTCATGAATGGCTGAACCATGGTAATGTTATGGTTAAGTTACTGATCTAAAACAGTGGATTAAAACTGGAAAAATGGACCATGGGGATTGGCCATCTTGGATGGCCGAATCCCATGAGGTGTTATGGTTATTTGGACAAAATAATGAATTTATTAGATGGTTTTGAGAGGTTAAAGTGCAACAATGATATGCTGATTTTTATATGAATAAGTGACACCAAAAATATGTATGAAAGACCAAAACATGGACCTAGGGTTCGGCCACCTTGGATGGCCGAACCCCATGTAAGTCTTTCATGTTTTTGGTGAGTTAAAAACCATATGAAGATATGGTGTTCTTATGGTAATAAATGGATTAATATGTTACTGTTTTGGTGGGTTAATATGCGGCTGAACCATGTTTAATTCATGGTTGAGTTAGCATGATTAAACCATGACTGATCATGGTGTTGATTGGATCAAGTAAACCCTAGGGTTCGGCTATGAGTATGGCCGAACCCCATGGGGCTGTTTTGATAATTAACGGGGCTGTTTTGATAATTAATTGGTTGTTTTAAATGAGAGCTTATGAGTCGTAATTGTTAATGGTTCCATGTTGAATTAAAAGGTTTAAAAAGATCCTAATGGAGAACCATATGGTAATGGGTAATAGAACCCCACTATGGTGGAATGGTTATGAATGTTGGTTTCAATATGGTTTAAGGTCAATGGTAAAAACTGTAAATACCAGTCGAATGATCAATGATGGAAATGATCATAGGGTTGGATGTACGGACACGAACCCCACCAAAGATTATTTGATGGACTTTGTACTAATTCATAATGAATGGGAGATGTATGTATGAATGATGTAAATGAACCAAGTAATTTGAATGGTCATGGAATGTGATTGGAATGGATTAAGAGATTCAAATGGGAAGGGTGAGGTTCGGCCAAGTAGTATGGCCGAACCCCACCAAGGTAGTTTTGTTATGAACCATGGTTTATCAAGAAAAATTAAACAAGGCTTGGCCTAACGGCAAAGCTGTAAATACAAGTGATATTTAGTGGTTTGAAGTGTTAATAAATCATTTGGGTGGTGTTAATCCAAAACCAAAGAGATCAAGTTAAAGTGGGTAAGGTTCGGCCCTGGGTATGGCCGAACCCCACAAGATGTTTGGGTCTTATATGTGAATGGATATTTAAATATTAGAATGATTTACTTATTGTTACATCACAAGGTGACGAGAGTTGAAGGAAGTGCGAGTCGTGACCGAGTGAAGCTCAAAAAAAGGAACGGACACTTAATCAAAGTTTAAGTAGGTTTCCTACCTACTTGTAACCACGGTTTTTACCCAGTTTTACTTATGATACTCTTGTTTAATATATGTGTTTCAAATGATATCTTATGCATTAACAAATGGCATACAGGCATTGGCATCTCATGCATAGTCATGGGATAATGAATGAAGTTCTACAGTGATGGCTACAAATGTACATGATGGGGGTTGCTCATTGCATGTACATAGAAGAGATGAATGTTGTTGTAATTTACCTTGCCGGTGCATGGCACGTCAAGTGATGGCTACGATGGTACATGATGGGGGTTGCTCATTACATGTACATCGCTTATAGAAGAGATGAAAGTGTGTTGTAATTTACCTTGCCGGTGCAAGGCACGTCAAGTGATGGCTATGAAAGTACATGATGGGGGATGCTCATTGCATGTGCATATTTCATAGCATTGTTTTACCTGTTTTGATGATCATGTATTATGATATGTATATGCATGTTTTATATACTAACATGTGGTAGCCCTGATTCGGGAATCTACTGGGCGCGTTGATCTAACGCCCTAATTCTATCCTCAGAGGAGATTGCAGGTACAAGCAAGGGGAAAGGGAAGGTCATTGACCAAGAGGGGAGCTGAGCTTAAGTGCTTAAATAATGGATTTGGATTACGTTTTATTACTGTCATTTGAATACTATTGTTGGACATGTAATAATTCGTTATTTGCTATGGTTTGTTTAGGATCATAACTTGTGGATGGTTGATCTATGTTATTTAATATTTAAGAATATTACTTGCTATCTCGTCTTTTTATTCCGCATGTTGATGTTAGTTCCATGTGTGAATCACTATCATGGTCTATTCCATGTACACATGGGTGGCCAGTTAAGGTTCAGACTTGGGTAGTCTGAACTTAACTCGCGTCGTGACGCCGCCCGCTCTCTTCCGTTGTTTATAAAAAAAAAATTAGACTCTGAAACTCTCGGAAAGGGCGGGGCGTTACACTTCATCTTAGGTCTGAAACCAGCACCCAATTCCATGTTTTTAAACCATGGTAAAACATGTACTTACATCTTAAAATAATAACCCAAAACAGTCCATCCACTTCATGGTTTATTTGTTCCAAACACATCAAAACAAACCATTATTTGCATGGGGTTCGGCCCTCCATGGTGACCGAACCCTATGACCTTTGGTCTTGAACTATTTAATCATTCATCTTTGTCCAAAACAAACTTCCTTATTTATGTTTTAACCTTTTTAAAACACATACTTAAAATCATCTAAAAACAGTCCCAAAATTGTATGGTTTTAATTTCCAAAAACCATCTAAATAAATCCAACATTTCCATGGGGTTTGGCCATCCAATGGGCCGAACCCTATGGTCCACCTTTTGATCTTATTCATGTACTTCTAACCAACATTTAACCCTTGTTAGATTCAGCCATCAAATAGCCGGATCATATTTCTTAATTAAACAACATAATTTATCGAACACCTACCGTTTCCGCGACTCCTCCACTTGATCTTTACTCCCGCTTGTTCCTTCCCTTTTTTGCTGAACTTGTCTTGATGAAAAGGAATCAAACCAAGGACTGATTAACAACCAGCTACTGCTCTTAGTTTAGAAAGATAGAGGACGTCCAAGAGAGATAGAGAGATAGAGAGAGTGAAAATCCTTTGCTTGACCAAAAACAGCCCAAGGTTAATTCAGCCCTTGTGTAACTCATCTCTCCATAATTAGAATCCTTTAAATTCCTTGGGGTTTCATCTATGAAATGAAACACCAAGGGTTCCCAACGGTTTTGCTGTGTGCATTCCTCACACTATCCATTTTGCATTAATTTTTGCATGTGGGAGTTTCACATGTAAATGAAACTCCCATGTGCTTTATCCTCCCTCCATTGGTTGTCTCTTTGAATACTTAAGCATGGAATAAACCCTCATGCCCTTTCCAACGTGTAGTCTAACCTTTTTGAATTTGAAAAGTCAAGGACCCCTTTTGTAACTCCATGAAACGGCAACTCCAATTGTCTCCATCTTTGGAGTTTCATGCATAGGCCATAATTTCCATGCAACCAAATGAAACTCCCATGTGCTTCATCCTCCTTCATTCATTCATTTGTAGCTCTCAAAGCCATCATTCTCATATCTCCATGGTAGCCGTTACATGTATGAAATTGCTCATGCATGCAGCCAACGTCCCTAGCAACCTTTGTGTTTTCAAGAAATAACTCCCATTCAAAATGTAACTCCCATTTTTATTCATCACCTAAATGGGGGTTACATGCATGGTAATGTCTCCCCATGCACCAACGTTTTTCTTGCTCAAAGTTGGAATTTAAAACACTTCTCCACCCACTCACACACTTCACTCACTTACATTAAAAATACATATTCATTCAACTCATTTATTCAACTCACCCAACCTAAGTCACTCATTTAATTTAACTTAACTAATAAATTCAACTCAACTTAACCAACCATTCATTTCAACTCAAACCAAACTCAAGTAATTAATAATCTTAAATTAACTAAGCTTGAACTCAATCCATGGTTAATCATGCCATTCACACGACCCATTGGGTCCCATCTAGCCATTTTGACCCATTTATCCAAATTTGACCCAAATATGATTCTTGACCCGTTTAAATTTATCTTACCCATTTATTTGTTTTGTAAACCAACTATCATCCTTTGGGTCTTGATTGAGCCATTGACCCATTTGAATTCAAATCAATTTTTATCACAATGGCAATTCCGTAAATATGAATATTTTCATATAAACTGATAACTTTGAAATTCCAGGATGTTACAATACAATAATCTTTTTATAATTTTCGTCCCGAAAATCGAACGAAGTAGTATTTCAAAGTAAATCATACAAACAATTCAGGGTGAGACGTTCTCATCTCCGATTCCAATTCCCAAGTGGCCTCCTCAACACCATGTCGATCCCAAACCACCTTGACGAACTGAATCGCTCGGTTACGCAACACCCTTTGCTCACTCTCCAATATTCCGACCGGCTTCTCGACGTAAGTGACGTCGCTTTGCACGTCTATATCTTGCACATTCAAAACATGAGACGGATCAGGGTTGTACTTCCTCAGCATCGACACATGGAACACATCATGTAGAGACGCCAATTGAGAAGGAAGTGCCAACTGATAGGCTACATCTCCCATCCTTCTGATAATTGAAAATGGTCCCACATATCTTGGCGACAATTTTCCTTTCTTCCCAAATCTCATGTGCCCTTTTCGTGGCGAGACCTTCAAGAATACCATGTCTCCCACTTCAAATTCGAGAAACCTCCTCCTTTTATCCGCATAACTCTTTTGCCGACTCTGTGCGGTCAACAAATGTTGACGTATCAACTGGATCTGTGCAGTAGTTTCTGCAACCAACTCAGGTCCTATCAGTGCAGGTTCGCCGACCTCGGTCCAGCACACTGGTGACCTGCATGGTCTACCATACAAAGCTTCGAATGGTGCCATCTGGAGGCTTGCCTGGTAACTATTGTTATAAGAAAATTCCACCAATGGCAAATGATCCTCCCATCCACCTTTGAAGTCTAGCATGCACGCCCTCAACATGTCCTCCAACGTTTGTATTGTTCTTTCCGATTGTCCATCGGTCTGTGGATGGAATGCTGTGCTAATAAGTAGATCGGTTCCCATGGCCGACTGCATGCTCTGCCATACCCTGCTGGTAAATCGGCCATCTCTATCAGACACTATAGTCTGTGGAATACCATGTAATCTGATGATATCTTTGATATATCTCCGACCCAATGTCTCTGATGAATCTGTCATCTTGATAGGAATAAAATGCGCGGACTTGGTCAATCGGTCTACCACAACCCATATAGCGTCATTGCCCTTCGAGGACCTCGGCAACCCCGTCACAAAGTCCATGGAAATGTGCTCCCATTTCCATTCCGGCACTGCTAAGGGCTTGAGTAACCCTGGTGGCTTCTGATGTTCCGTCTTAACCTGCTGACAAGTTAAGCAATGCGCCACATAATCTGCAACATCCTTCTTGAGTCCATGCCACCAATAATGTCTTTTTAAGTCATGATACATCTTTGTGCTACCCGGATGAATGGACAACTTGCTCTGATGTGCCTCTATCAATAATTCTTTTCTGCAGCTTCTTGGCACATAAATTCTACCCCGGAACATAAGACCCTGTCCTGGTCGTAATTCCCAATCCGGTACAACCTCGCCATTAGACATCTTGGCCCATGTCTCTGCCATTTCCGGATCTGTTCGTTGCTCCTGTTCAATCTTTGTAACCATGTTGGATCGTATGATCAAATTGTACATACTCCCATGGTTTGTGATGTATAGATTAAACTCACGAATGGAATTTAACATCTCCCATTCAGTCCTGATCAAACATGCCACTGATGCATGAGACATGCGGCTGAGAGCATCCGCCACTTTGTTGGCCTTTCCCGGATGATATCGGAGCGCAAATTCATAGTCCGCCAGATATTCCATCCATCTGCGCTGCCTCAGGTTGAGCTCTTTCTGATCAAATAAATACTTCAAGCTCTTGTGATCTGAAAATACTTCAAACTTCTCCCCATATAGATAGTGTCTCCAGCTTTTGAGAGCGAAGACCACCGCAGCTAATTCCAGATCATGTGTGGGGTAGAGGCGTTCATGTATCTTTAGTTGTCTTGAACCATATGCCACCACCCGATTACGTTGCATGAGTGAACATCCCAGTCCCTCTCCTGATGCATCACATTGTACTTCATAACCTTTGCCCCTTTCCGGCAAAACTAGAATAGGAGCAGTTGTAAGTCTCTCTTTCAACTCCTCAAATCTCTGATTGCACAGCTCTGACCATTCATATTTGACTCCTTTCTGCGTGAGTCGAGTCAATGGGGATGCAATTTTGGAGAAGTCCATGATAAACTTCCTATAATATCCAGCCAAACCCAGAAAACTACGGATTTCGGTGACATTCTTTGGCGCTTTCCACTCACTTACTGCTGCCACCTTAGCCGGATCAACGGCTATACCATCTGCTGTTATAACATGGCCTAAGAATTTGACCTCAGGTAGCCAAAATTCGCATTTGCTTGCTTTGGCATACAGCTGGTTCTGTCTCAAGGTGTTTAATACTATTCGAAGATGCTCAGCATGATCCTCCTGACTCTTGGAATAGATCAGGATATCGTCAATGAACACTATAACAAACCGATCCAAATATGGACGGAATATTCTGTTCATTAAGTCCATGAACACAGCCGGTGCGTTGGTAAGCCCAAATGGCATGACTACAAATTCAAATAGTCCATACCGTGTTCTGAAAGCCGTTTTCTCGATGTCTTCCTCTTTGACCCGGATTTGATGATAACCGGACATCAGATCAATCTTGGAAAAATGACTGGATCCCCTCAACTGATCGAATAAATCATCGATCCTGGGTAGAGGATACTTGTTCCGGACAGTTAGCTGATTTAACTTCCGGTAGTCCACACACATTCTAAGTGAACCATCCTTCTTTTTCACGAACAACACTGGAGCTCCCCATGACGATGTGCTGTTCCGAATGCAACCCAGTCTGAGTAATTCATCAAGCTGCTTCTTCAACTCGGACATTTCTACTGGTGCCATTCGATAATGGGGTAGAGACACTGGTGAGGTACCAGGATATAGCTTGATCTCAAAATTGAGCTCCCTCATAGGCGGTATACCAGGAAGTTCTTTTGGAAAGACATCAACAAATTCTTTCACAATTGCTGGAAGTTCAGTAACTGGTGCTTTGTTGATGACAATATTGTTCAACACCAAGTGATGCAACCCTTCCTGCAATCTGCTTTGCTTGTCGGCACGAACTATATACTGCTTTCCCTCGGGTGACCAAAATGTCACTCTTCGGCGATAACAATCAATATTGGCTTCATAACTAGCCAACCAGTCCATGCCAAATATAATATCGTACTCAGTCATGTCGAGTACCAAATAATTGAACTCAAATCTGAGTCCAGCGAGTTCTGTATTTATGGCCGTGCATATGAGTCCCAAAGACGTGTCTCCGACAGGAGATACTACTGTGAGTGTGGTGGACAGCTTTTGAACTAGTGTTCCGGTAGCAGTTATAAAGGATGCAGATATAAAGGAGTACGATGCTCCAGAATCAAACAATGCATAAGCATAAGAACTATTGACAACGGCCATACCTTGAATCACAGAATGATCCACATCCTCAGGAGGTTCCAGAGCAAATAGTCGTCCAGATCCGGTAGGAGTAGGCGCCCGTCCCGCCTGATTATATGTCCTGCCTCCTCGGGAGTTAGCTGGCCTAGCTGGTGGACGGAAAGATCCTCTGGAATATGAGAGCCTATTGAGCTTTGGACAGTCTCTCTTGAAGTGACCCGGCTGGTTACAGTGAAAACAGTTGTTCACCCCTTTGAATGACTGGGTGACTGATGCAGATGGGGAGGGCTGGTTGGGACGAAAGCTCCCCGCGGACCCAGTAGATGGTGAGGGTCTACTGAAGTTCGGACGGAACCTCTTGTTGGGCTGAAACCCACCCCTCCCACTTGGAGCTCGACGATTGTCAAACCGTACTGTTGCATTCAACTCCTTTTCTGCTATTGTGGCCTTGCTGACCACCTCAGCCAATGTGGTGCACTTAAATATGGTCACTTTGGCCCTGATGTTTGGCCGTAGACCCCTCTCAAACTTTCTTGCCTTGCGAAGTTCTGTGTCCACCATATAGAATGCATAAATGGATAAACTGAGAAATTCACGGTGATACTCTGCCACCGTCATAGAGCCCTGTACCAAGGACAGAAAAAGTTCCGTCTGTCGCTCCTTCTCCTCCTCCGGAAAGTAATGTTCCAGAAAGGTTGCTGAAAACTCATTCCATGTCATGGTCGTCCTCTCCCTAGCTGGTATGAGTTCCCTCTGCTTCTCCACCACCTCCCACCATTTACCGGCATCTTCTATCAATTGTGAAGTAGCCAGTAAAATCCTGTCAGCATGACTCGAGATCTTAAGTAATTTTAAGATCTGAGTGATCTTCTTCAGCCAATGCTCAGCTCCGACAGCCCCCTCTTTCCCTTTGAAGTAGGGAGGACGCTGTTGTTGAAATTCTCGTGCCATACTACGGTCACTGGCATCCCTGGAACTTTCACTCCCATTCATATGTTGCTGGAGTACTGAGGTTACCACTGCTTGGACTAAGCCCTGAAGTTCAGGTGGCACATGTGGTATATGTACACCACTGTTTCCTTCTCCCTCTTTCTGTGATGCTTCCTCACTCCCCTTTTCTTCCCTCCATGAGTGCTGTGATTCTTCCGCATGGTGAGGCTTCTCAGGAACAGATCGCTCCTCATCAGGGTGGGTTACCTCTTTCTCATGTATAGTTGGCTCCTTCTCATGCACAGATTTTTCGTGTTGTGATAACACTTTCTCATGTTGCGTGATTTGCAACACCTTTTCTTTCCCTTTCTGATTCTGAGGGATCTTTTTCTTTGGAGCCATTTCCCTAAGTCATAAAACATTATTGACTTAGTTTCCTCATATAGTTTGTATTTTTCACAATTTTGGGGAGATTTCCAAATAAGCAAACTTGATTTTTTTCTATTTGTTTTTGAGGGGAGAGTCTCTAAAATTCCCTATGTTTGTTTTTCTCAATTGGGGAGTATTGGGGAATGTAAATCCTATTTTGCTACGTTTGATAAATGAATTATAATAATGTACTTTTGCTATCTTTCACTGTTGTTCTCAGTTTGATATGTTCAGTCTGAGTCCACGAAGTAAATTAATCCGGCCCCCAGTCAGCGGACTCCGAAGAGTCGGTCAGTTGGGATTCTTATCCGTCAGTGAGACATGAAACCGTCTTAATCTTACTTCGGAAGATTCAACTTCCCGTTTCGCTCTGATACCAACTGTAACACCCCGCCCGTTTCACTGTTAAAATTTCAGAGTTTATTTTTTTTTTTTTAATAATAATAATCAATAAGTGATCGGGGCGGAGTGTCACGACGCGAGTTAAGTTCGGATCTCTAAATCCGACCCTTAACTGGCCAAGCCCATGTGCGTATGAACTAAGTCCATAAAACTGATCCGCACATGGTACATATATATCTAGCGGAATTAACTTAGTCTAGATCTAACTGAGGTTATAATAGAACCTATGATTAATCCAATTTCCATTTTTAGATAGCAATGTACCTTATTTATTTTCCAAAAGTATTATATGACCTTAGTCTACTATTCATTCCAAACCATTCAAATAAATCCAACCATAGCATCTACTTAACTACTTATTACATGCCAACATCTAATTTAACAAATTACATTGTTCCAAATAAATCAACTAATAAGTCCATAAATAATCCATGCATAGTCCATTGCAATCATTCAAATCGCCCAAGTTTTCGTACTTGGTCCTCTTCTCCAACCACGTTCTTTCCTTTCCCTGCATCATCCACTAAAGGTATAGATAGGGCGTTAGATCAACGCGCCCAGTAGTGTTTCCGAATAGGGCTACCACATGGTTAGTCAAAATCATGCAAATAGAATAATAGTTATACATGTGTGACAAATTCTATAAAAATATGCTATGTATGAAATGAACATGTAATGAGTCCCACCCATCACCATTCAACATAGCCATCACTTGACGGGATTCTCATCGTCAAGTTAACCCACAGTGGTCTTTCGGACGCCCCGACGGAGTGTGGCCTCCGGATTCCTCCTGATGGGATTCTCATCATCAGGGTACCCCACAATGGTCTTTCGGACGCCCCGACGGAGTGTGGCCTCCGGTTACTTCCCCATCATCCCATGCTATGCATGAGATGTCTATGCAACATGCCATTTGTAAATATAACATATGATTCAAATAACTTATTCAAATAAACATAAAACAGCGAATAAGTTGTGTGGTTACAACAAGGTAGGAAACCTACTGTAGTTTACTTTGTTCGATCCTTCCTTTGGACCGTCTTCCGATCACGTCTCGCTCACCGTTCTAAAAATCCGAATACCCTATGCACATGGCAGCAACTTAATCATTATCCACCTAATTTCCAGCAAAGCTTTATGTTCCAAGAATCACCTAGTGGGGTTCGGCCAAAGCCATAGCCGAACCTCATCCATTAGAACATTGGTCATTCATTTATTTAATTAAAACCTATCTAATTACCCAAACTTCTAAACGAACCTTAGTAGGGTTCGGCCATACATTATGGCTGAACCTTACCACTTTGGTTTTAGCACATTTATCCCATCATATGATCATTTTATTTTTTGATCATTTCAGCCATAATTACGATTGTGCCATTGAGACCAACCTTTGCTTTAAATTAACTAACTTTCATCACCAAACATAAAACCATCTTTAGTGGGGTTCAGCCATATACATGGCTGAACCTCATCACCTAACTTGATCCTTCTTAAACCCTCCATATCCTCATATAAACCAACAATTATGTCCCACAATCATCATTAGTGGGGTTCGGCCATACACATGACCGAACCTCACCAATGTGATTTTATACTCCATTTCCATCATTCATATTGGCCGATCACCTACCCATACTAACTCCATAAACAACATATATTATTCTTAAATTAAAGCATATAAATAATACCTAATGTTCATCATAAACTTAACCCAATTATTCCACAAAACAGTCCATGGATCTTCATGGTTTCCATGGTTTCCATGGAGTTCTCAACATGAAAACCCACACCGTTTTACATGGGGTTCGGCCCTCTATCATGGCTGAACCCAATGATTACATTTACTGTTTTTAAACCTTAATTAACCAGGTAATAACTGTATATCTAAATCAGGTTTTTAACCTTCAAAACAATCCTCCAAAATTAGCCCAATTTCATAGGGTTCGGCCATGTATATTGGCCGAACACCATGAGATTAATTTTGAACATTTAGTCCTTCATCTTAGGTCTGAAACCAGCACCCAATTCCATGTTTTTAAACCATGGTAAAACATGTACTTACATCTTAAAATAATAACCCAAAACAGTCCATCCACTTCATGGTTTATTTGTTCCAAACACATCAAAACAAACCATTATTTGCATGGGGTTCGGCCCTCCATGGTGACCGAACCCTATGACCTTTGGTCTTGAACTATTTAATCATTCATCTTTGTCCAAAACAAACTTCCTTATTTATGTTTTAACCTTTTTAAAACACATACTTAAAATCATCTAAAAACAGTCCCAAAATTGTATGGTTTTAATTTCCAAAAACCATCTAAATAAATCCAACATTTCCATGGGGTTTGGCCATCCAATGGGCCGAACCCTATGGTCCACCTTTTGATCTTATTCATGTACTTCTAACCAACATTTAACCCTTGTTAGATTCAGCCATCAAATAGCCGGATCATATTTCTTAATTAAACAACATAATTTATCGAACACCTACCGTTTCCGCGACTCCTCCACTTGATCTTTACTCCCGCTTGTTCCTTCCCTTTTTTGCTGAACTTGTCTTGATGAAAAGGAATCAAACCAAGGACTGATTAACAACCAGCTACTGCTCTTAGTTTAGAAAGATAGAGGACGTCCAAGTGAGATAGAGAGATAGAGAGAGTGAAAATCCTTTGCTTGACCAAAAACAGCCCAAGGTTAATTCAGCCCTTGTGTAACTCATCTCTCCATAATTAGAATCCTTTAAATTCCTTGGGGTTTCATCTATGAAATGAAACACCAAGGGTTCCCAACGGTTTTGCTGTGTGCATTCCTCACACTATCCATTTTGCATTAATTTTTGCATGTGGGAGTTTCACATGTAAATGAAACTCCCATGTGCTTTATCCTCCCTCCATTGGTTGTCTCTTTGAATACTTAAGCATGGAATAAACCCTCATGCCCTTTCCAACGTGTAGTCTAACCTTTTTGAATTTGAAAAGTCAAGGACCCCTTTTGTAACTCCATGAAACGGCAACTCCAATTGTCTCCATCTTTGGAGTTTCATGCATAGGCCATAATTTCCATGCAACCAAATGAAACTCCCATGTGCTTCATCCTCCTTCATTCATTCATTTGTAACTCTCAAAGCCATCATTCTCATATCTCCATGGTAGCCGTTACATGCATGAAATTGCTCATGCATGCAGCCAACGTCCCTAGCAACCTTTGTGTTTTCAAGAAATAACTCCCATTCAAAATGTAACTCCCATTTTTATTCATCACCTAAATGGGGGTTACATGCATGGTAATGTCTCCCCATGCACCAACGTTTTTCTTGCTCAAAGTTGGAATTTAAAACACTTCTCCACCCACTCACACACTTCACTCACTTACATTAAAAATACATATTCATTCAACTCATTTATTCAACTCACCCAACCTAAGTCACTCATTTAATTTAACTTAACTAATAAATTCAACTCAACTTAACCAACCATTCATTTCAACTCAAACCAAACTCAAGTAATTAATAATCTTAAATTAACTAAGCTTGAACTCAATCCATGGTTAATCATGCCATTCACACGACCCATTGGGTCCCATCTAGCCATTTTGACCCATTTATCCAAATTTGACCCAAATATGATTCTTGACCCGTTTAAATTTATCTTACCCATTTATTTGTTTTGTAAACCAACTATCATCCTTTGGGTCTTGATTGAGCCATTGACCCATTTGAATTCAAATCAATTTTTATCACAATGGCAATTCCGTAAATATGAATATTTTCATATAAACTGATAACTTTGAAATTCCAGGGTGTTACATGGCCAAACCCCACAAGGTGGTTTTTGGGATTTAAACCTAATAAGAAATCAAAAGGTTATGTTATTAACTTGCTGTTATATAAACAAGGTAACGGGACTTGAACGGCGCACGAGTCGTGAGCGGGTGACGGTTAAGAAGATCGGACTTTTAAGTGAACTTTCGGTAGGATTCCCACATCATTGAAACCATGGATATGTATTATGTACTTTTGACGACTTTATTTCATGTTTGATAAGTTATTTTGGTATCAAACAATATGTTGTAATTATGGGATTTTCATGCTATGTTTTGTAATATTCTGTAGCATGATTGGCATTTGCATCTCATGCATGGCATGGGAGGGATGTTATGCGACTGGAGCCCACACTCCGTCGGAATGTCCATGATGCAACTGTGGGGCCTCCTTAGGTGGTGAGAGTCCCACCAAGAGGATACTTTAACCGGAGACCTATGCTCCTTCGGGGCGTCCGTAAGTCGTGACTAATTTGAGGTGGTGAATATTATCAAGAGATGAGAATACTATCAAGAATGAGAATACTATCAAGAGATGAGAATACTATCAAGAGATTATATGTATGTGATGGGTGGGACTCATTGCATAAGACATATGATAGCATGGCATGGCATTCAATCGGCATGATATGATCTTTATTATCATGCAAGTTTACTGGTTTTTATCTGTATGATTGGATCTCTGTTATCATACATGATTTTGGATACGATGTTTTATAAGTATGATATGGTATATTATATCTGGATTTTTTATACTAACCCATGTGTTAACCCTAATCGGATTACCTACTGGGCGCGCTGTCTAACGCCCTACTTCTACCCTAGTGGATGACGTAGGAAAAGGAAAGGCAAAGGCCAAGGATCGCGAAGAAAACCAAGCGTAGGAGTTTGGATATCTGAATGGAATTTATATATATGGATGTTTTGTTTATGTTTGCAAGGATATGTAATAACTTGAAATATTGCTATGATTTGTAAATAGTGTAACGCCCCACCCTCTCCTAGAAATCAGAGTCTAATTTTTTTTAAAAAAATAATATAACATCGGAAGAGAGCGGGAGGCATCACGAAGCGAGTTAAGTTCGGACTTCCTAAGTCCGACCCTTAACTGGCCACCCATGTGTGCATGGACTAAACCCACGATAACAAACCACACATGGAACTAAACATTGTCATGCGGAATAAACTAGACTAACTGCGGAATTAGATTAAATAGATAGCAAGTACAAGTCTCAATTACTAAAACAACTTATCCAATCATCCATTGTCTAAATCATAAACAAACCATAGCAAATGTATCAACTTATTACATGTCCATAAAAAGTAACTCAAAAGACAATAATAAAAACATCCCAATCATCAATCAAGCGTTTAAGCTTGGCTCCCCTCCAGGTCCACGACCTTCTCTTTCCCTTTTCCATTTCCTGCATTATCCTCTGAGGATAGAATTAGGGCATTAGATCAACGCGCCCAGTAGGTTTTCCGATTACCACATGTTTAGATTATAAATCATGCATATATCAAATGTATGATTATCAAAAACATATAAAACCATGCTATGTATGTATGCAAATGTAATGAGCCCCACCCCATCACACATACATGTAGCCATCACTTGACGTGTCTTATATCAACATATTAATCCTCCTAGCGGGACTCTCATCGCCTAAGGAGGCCCCACAGTTGCATCACGGGCATTTGGATGGAGTGTGGGCTCCGGTGTCCATAACCGTCAGATAATCCTCCTGGCGGGACCCTCATCGCCTAAGGAGGCCCCACAGTTGCATCACGGGCATACCGACGGAGTGTGGGCTCCGGTTTCCACAATCATCATCCCATGTCCATGCATGAGATGCCAATGTATATATAAAACATGTAAATAATATCCATCATTCAAAACCAATAAAATAAACATGAGTCTCATAAAAACCAAGATAAAACTGTGGTTACAAGTAGGTAGGAAACCTACTGAAGATTCACTTCAGCGTTCGTTCTTTCTTTAGCGTCACCCGTTCACAACTCGTACGCCGTTCACGTTCCGTTACCTTGTGATGTAACAGCAAGTCAATCATACTATCATTTTAAATTTCCATTCATATCTTAAGACCCAAAAGCCATCTTGTGGGGTTCGGCCATACCCATGGCCGAGCCTCATCATCTTAGGGTTTAACCTCCCTTTTCATTTGATCTCTCTTTTATTTAATCCTTATTAAACATCATATACCACAAAAATACCTTGGTAGGGTTCGGCCATACAACATGGCTGAACCATACCACTTTGGTTTGGGTCCATACATCCAATCCCATGATCATTCCATCTTTGATCATTTCATCAATAATTACATTTTATGCCATTGCTACCAATAAATAATTTTATCATGCACTAACTTTAAAACCACCAATTATTTCTATGAAATTGATTCTCAACACCAAAACCATGGTCCATGGGGTTCAGCCATACATATGGCCGAACCCTATGGCTTTCTCATTTGAATCTTTTCGTCATAACTTAGTCATAGAAACCCTATGGTTCGGCCATGAAATGGCCAACCCATATCTAGTCCAATTGTTCACTTAGAACCCTTTTAAATACCTCATATTGTTCCATAATCTTCAAACTTGAAACCTTTTGATTCAACCAAAACAGTCCATATAAAATGGTCCATGGGGTTCGGCCATGTGGTTCTCTTAATTCAATTAGTCCACCATCTATCCATGATTTAAATCAGCAACTTAACCATAACATTAACATGGTTCAGCCATATATTGGCCGACCAAAAACAGTAAATTTATCTTCATTTAAATCACATAAGAACCCCATGGTAATGTATGGTTTTTATCTCTCAAAACCATCATCATTCATCAAATTCTTTCATGGGGTTCGGCCATCCATGGTGGCCGAACCCAATGCTCTAAGTTTCCATCCTTTTCAACCTCATCATCATATTTCAAACCATTGATAAATTCAGCATAATATGACCTAATTAAAACATGTAAATGCTTCCACCACTGGTATGGTTTGTGGACTTCACAACCATAGCCTAACCAAATGAATTTCATGGGGTTCGGCCAATCATGGTGGCCGAACCCAATGGTATATTTTTTTTTACCATTATACACAACCTTTATCCAAGGTTAAATTCCCTGATACAATCGGCCATTCCATGGCCCAAAACATGGCACTAAATTCTATTGTTTAAACCTTTTTAAAACATGCAACTTAGGTCTAAATGTAACATTAAAATCAGTCCATTGTTTATTTTACAAAAACCATCAAAATTAACCAATTCTTTTCATGGGGTTCGGCCATCCAAATTGGCCGACCCCAATGATACATTTTTCATCACTTTTATGTAACACCAACCAAGGTCTAACCCTTGATAGGTTCGGCCAACCCATGGCCCAATCATGTTTCATTTACCCCATTTTATTAAACAAAAACCCATGGAAATACTTACCAAATTTTCCAAGCTTTTCCTCTTGCCTTTGCTCTTTACTTCCTATCTTTCTTAGCCTCCCTTCCTTTGCTGGTTTATGCTTGATCAATTGGTGAAAACACCACCGCTGGTTCAGCCAAGAGAAAGAGTCTGGAGAGAGGGAGAGAGATGAGGATTCTTAGGATTTTCCTTGTGTGAAAATCGGCCAAACGGGGTGGTCATCCTCTTTTGTAAATCAGCCACTATGACCTCTCAATTTCCTCATAAATTCTTGATCAATTCAAAGGGTCACTTGGCACAACCAAGACACACATTGGCACCAGCCAATGCAACCTTTGGCAACCCCATGTAATCTTATCTCATTTAAGACTTTGCATGGAAGCTCACACCACAAGTCCCCAACGTGTGGGACTTGTATTGTGTGGCTTGAGACTCATGCACCTCTTCATCTCCCCTTTAACTCACTGATTTTACAGTCCCTTTGATTTCCATTTTGACTCACCCAACTCACAAGTCCAACTCACGACATTAAATGACACTCATTTAATGCACTTGAGTCAACTCATTTGTTAATTCAAAACCAACTTAATTTAGTCCCACTCAACCTGATTTGACTCACCATTGAGCTCATTTGAGGGCCCACATGGTCAGCCGTGGTCAACAAGGTCAACCCGACCCATTGGGTCCCCATTTAGCTCCTTGACCCGTTTTGACAACCCATTTTTGCTCCACTTGATTTCCAATCAATTCAGCTTAACCACATTAAATTTGGGCTCACCCAATGGTCTAATAAGTCCATTATGACCCATTGGGTCCAATTGGGTCCTTTGACCCAATTACCCATATTGACCCAAATTGATGTACATTACTCATCCAATCAAATTTGACATTTATAATGTGCTCATAGGGTCTTAATTTGAGCAATGTGTCCCACTATTTTCTCATTTAACATCATAATTAATAAATTTACCAATCCAGGGGCATTTTCGTAATTATCCATTTCATTGAGAAATTGGGGTGCTACAAATAGTTTGGATGATGGTTAATTGATTTAAGTAATTTTGGATAGATGATTTGTACTTTGCTATCTACTCAGTATAATTCCGCAATCAGTTAATTCCGCATTTAGTTTAGTATTAATCCGCATGACTTATTTAGTTCCGTGTGTGTATTGGTTATCATGGTTTAGTCCATGCACACATGGTTGGCCACTTAAGGGTCGGACTTTGGAAGTCCGGACTTAGCTTGCGTCGTGACGCTCCCCGCTCTCTTCCACTTGTTTATTTATAAAAAAAAAATAGACTCTGATTTTTGGAAGGTTGGAAAAGGGCGGGGCATTACACAAAGCCCTCCATGGGATTAACTAAACATGTGAAAATAATATATATTCATAGAACCGTCACTCCACCATGAGACCAATACGTCTACCATGGGACCAACATATCTATCATGTGGTCAATATGTCCACCCTATAATCAATATGTATGCATGAATCCAATATGTCTACCATGGGAACAACATTCATGGGATTCATCATCCATCACTGGTAACTCTCCATTAATGAGTATCATCTATCCATGGGTAATAACCATCCATGAATATAATAACTCCATTGGTATAATTCATCCACAGGCATAACTCATACATTCATAAAACCAATATGTCTATCATAGGGCCAACAAGTCTATGATAAGACCAATATGTCTACTATGGGACCAACATATCCACCATAGTATCAATACGTCCACCATGGGACCAACTTGTCTAACATAAGATCAATACGTCTACTATGGGACCAACATGTCCACCATAATACCAATATGTTTACCATAGGACCAACATGTCTAACATAAGACCAATACGTCTACTATGAGAGCATAATCTCTTCATGGGTATAAACCATGGGAACCACCATGGGAACCATCATCCATGGGTAAACACATCCATCCCTGATAACACTCTATCTGTGAGTATAATCTCTTCATGGGTATAAACCATCTATAATAGCCCGAAATTTTTAAATCAATATATGTGGCTATTATTTATTTTAATGATGGAAATTGGGAATTTTGATGGAATAAATGTTAAGTGGATCAAAATTTGGGCAAAGGCCCAAGTATGGTCCAATGGACCATGGATTTGATTAAATTCATTTAATTGGTCAATAATGATTAATTGGGTCAAGAATGGTCAAATTGGGTCAAATACCCATTTGGGACCCAATGGGTCAAGACGGTTAAGCTCTAAGGTAAATGGGTAGGAAATAAATTTAAATGGGCCATGGGCCCAATGGTGACCCAATTGGTTGGAATGGATTGAATTGGAATTAAACCACCTAAGTTAGTGATGAAATGATCAAGATGGCATAACCAAGTGGGGCCCACCTCCACCTCATCAAGTGAGGTGGCGTGTGGACCAAGGCATAGGTGGGGCCGACCATCATGGTTGACTTGGTCAACCATGGATATGTAACACCCCAATTTCTCAATGAAATGGATAATTACGAAAATGCCCCTGGATTGGTAAATTTATTAATTATGATGTTAAATGAGAAAATAGTGGGGCCCATTGCTCAAATTAAGACCCTATGAGCACATTATAAATGTCAAATTTGATTGGATGAGTAATGTACATCAATTTAGGTCAATATGGGTAATTGGGTCAAAGGACCCAATTGGACCCAATGGGTCATAATGGACTTATTAGACCATTGGGTGAGCCCAAATTTAATGGGGTTAAGCTGAATTAATTGGAAATTAAGTGGAGCATAAATGGGTAGGCTTGATGCACATGTGAAAACCACATACAATTGGTTAAATCAGCCCATAAATGGGTCATGCTGTCAAAATGGGTCAAGGAGCTAAATGGGGACCCAATGGGTCGAGTTGACCATGTTGACCATGGCTGACTGTGCGGGTCCTCAAATGAGCTCAATAGTGAGTCAAATCAGGTTGAGTTGGATTGGAATGAGTTGCATTTAAATTAAATGGTTGGGTTGACTCAAGTGTCATAAATGTATGGTATTTAATGTGGTGAGTTAAGCCATTGAGTTAGTTGAGTCAAAATGGAAATCAAAGGGACTGTAAAATCAGTGAGTTGAAGGGAATATGAGGAGGTGTCTTGGTCTCAAACAAACCAAAACAAGTCCCACACGTTGGGGACTTGTAATGGTAGTTTCCATGCTAAGTTTTAAATGTAAATGGATGGGAATTGGATGAGATACATGGGGAGCTGAATGGTTGCATTGGCTGATGCCAATGGGTGTCTTGGTTGTGCCAAGTGACCCTTTGGTTTAATCAAGAATTTATGAGGGAAATTGAGAGGTCATAGTGGCTGATTTACAAAAGAGGAAGACCACCCCATTTGGCCGATTTTCACACAAAGAAAATCCTACGAATCCTCATCTCTCTCCCTCTCTCCAACCTCTTTCTCTTGGCCGAACCAGCAGTGGTGTTTTCACCAATTGATCAAGTATAAACCAGCAAAGGAAGGGAGGCTAAGAAAGATAGGAAATAAAGAGCAAAGGCAAGAGGAAAAGCTTGGAAAATTTGGTAAGTATTTCCATGGGCTTTTATTTAATAAAATGGGATTAATGGAACATGATTTGGCCATGGGTTGGCCGAATCTACCAAGTGTATGAAGTATATAAATTGATGCTTAAAAGATAGGAAACATGGGTCATAGGGTTCGGCCACCTTGGCTGGCCGAACCCCATGAAATGTTATGATCATGTGGATGGTATTTGTAAGATAAAAGCATGCAAATAAGGGACTGTTTTAGATGTTTAATTAGACTTATGATGCATGTTTTGAAAAGGTTTAAAACATGGTTTTGGATGTCATGAATGGCCGAATGCATCATGGGTCTACACCTTGGGTATAAAATGATGAAATGGATCAATGGGTTCGGCCACCTTGGATGGCCGAACCCCATGAAATGATGTTGGTATTTTGATGGTTTTTGTAAGTTAAAACCATGCAAATAATGGACTGCTTAGGATGATTAAATTAGACATAAGATAAATGTTTAAGAGGTTCAAATCAAAGACCATAGGGTTCGGCCAATGAGTATGGCCGAACCCCATGAAATGGTGTGATAATTTTATGGTTAATGATGATGGTTTTGAGAAGATAAAAACCATACATTACTATGGTTTCTATGTGATTAAAATGGAGATATGGGTACTGTTTTGGGTCAGCCATTGGATGGCTGAATCATGTAGTTTTCATGGTTAAAATGTAGAGCCTAATATGTATATAATTGCTGGAATTATTGTGTTAAGAGAACCATTGGATATGGCCGAACCCCATGGACTGTTTTGGTGGATAAATGGATTATGATAATGAATGGTATATGCTTATGATTTCGAAATCAAATATGTCAACCATGGACTTAGTACTAAGGGGATTAAACATGAAAGATGATGGAACATGGGATTAAAATCTCTAGGGTGAGGTTCGGCCATGCTATGTGACCGAACCCCACCAATTATCAATTGATGAACTTGGTGATCAATTCATAATGAAATTAAGCAAATGAGATACATGTATGAGGGACTTAAAGGACCAAATAAAGATGGGGAGGTTCGGCCATGTTGTATGGCTGAACCCCACTAAGGTGGTTTGGTGATGTACTTTGGTTTTTTAAGGAAAAGTTAAGTAAAGGGTGTATGGTGGCAAAATTGTAAATCGGTGAAGTTCGGCCATGGGGTATGGCCGAACCCCACATAGTGCATTTTTGGGACTTGGACCAAGTTGGAATTACATGGATGAATGTTTGATTTGCTGCTATGTAAATAAGGTATCGAGACTTGCTTTGACGGCACACTAGTCGTGAATGGGTGATGCTAAAGAAAGAACGAAAACTGAAGTGAATCTTCAGTAGGTGTCCTACCTACTTGTAACCACGTTTACACTTGTTTTCATGATGGTTTTTATGAGACATTGTTATACTATTATTTATCATATTTTCAATGATGAGATTTATTTACATGTTGCATCTATTCATTGGCATCTCATGCATGGACATGGGATGATGATTATGGAACCCGGAGCCCACACTCAAGTGATCTGCTGTGATGCAACTGTGAAATCTCCTTAGGTGATGCAGGTCCCGCCAGGAGTAGTATCATGATGATGATAATACATTGGTCTCCTTAGGCGATGCAGGTCCTGTAACACCCCAATTTCTCAATGAAGCGAAAAATTACGAAAATGCCCCTGGATTTGGTGAATTTAATAATTATGATGTTAAATGAGAAAATAGTGGGGCCCATTGCTCAAACTAAGATCCTATGAACATATTATAAGGGTCAAATTATAATGGATGGGTAATGTACATCAAATTGGGTCAAAATAGTTAATTGGGTCAAAGAATTCTCAATGATTGGAATAATTACGAAAATGCCCCTGGATTGGTGAATTCAATAAATGTGATTGTAAGTAAGGAAATGGTGGGGCCCATTGGTCAAATTAAGGGCATATGAGCACATTATAAATATCAAGTTTGATTGGTTGGGTAATGAACATCAATTGGGTCGAAAATGGTTAAATGGGTCAAATGGCTCAATTGGACCTAATGAGCCAAATTGGATGATTTGACCATTGTGTAAGCTCAAATTAAATGACGTCAAGCTAAATTGATAGGAAATCAGCTATAGCAAAAATGGGTAGGCTTGATCCTTATGTAAAAACCAATTGCAAATGACCAAAATACCATAATTGGGTCATGGAGTCAAAAACGGGTCAAGGAGCTAAAGGTGGACCCAACGGGTCGAGTTGACTATGGTTGACCGTGTGGACCCTAAAGGGAGCTAAAAATATGAGTTAAATCAGTTGAGTGGGACTGAAGTGAGTTGGAATTAAATCAAGTGGTGAGTCAACTCATGTGCATTAAATGAAATGCATTAAGTATGTGAGTTGGGTGAGTTGAGATGGAAATCTAAATAGCCTTGAGTTCAAGTGAGTCAAAATGGAAATTGAAGGGGCTTTAAAATCAGTGAGTTGAGTGGAAATTTGAAGAGGTTGGCTGGTCTCAAACCAACCAAAACAAGTCCCACACGTTGGGGACTTGTTTTGGTGATTTCCATAATGTATTTTTAATGAGCATACATGGGATTGAGATGAGATGAATGGTAAACTGAATGGCTGCATGGGTAGGTGCCAAGGGGTGCCTTGGATGGCACCCAATGCCCATCGATTTTGTTAAGAAGTTATGAGGGAATTGAGAGGTCATGGTGGCTGAAATACAAAAGCAATGAACCCCAAGGTTAGCCGATTTTTATCATTGCAAACCCAAGTCTTTCCCATTTCTTTCTCCCTCTCTCTAATTCGTGTTCTTGGCTGGATCAGCAGAGGTTTTTGGCACCAGTTATTCAAGCTTAAACCAGCAAGGAATTAAGGAAGAAAGGAAGAAATAAAAGGAAGAAGGCAAGGAGCAAAGGCAATAGGAAGAGCTTGGAATTTGGTAAGTGTTTCATGGACTTTTGGATTAATAAAATGGGTGTGTATTGGGCCATGGTTATGGCTGAATATACCAAGGTTTTAACCTTGATTAATGAAGGTCTAGAAATGGTAAAGATGACCATTGGGTTCGGCCACCATGAAGGACCGAACCCCATGTGAAAGATTGCTTGGTTTTCATGTTTTGGAAACATGAAAACCATGGGTTTTATAGACTGATTTTTGGGTTTGATTTAAGAATCAAATACATGTTATTGAAAGGATTATAAACCTGTATTCGGATATCAGAAAAAGCTAAAGTTTATGTGGTCTAAATCAGTGGATTAAAATTGAAAAAAAATGGACCATGGGGATCGGCCATCTTGGATGGCCGAATCCCATGAAATTGTGTTGGTTTTTGGATGTTTGTTTGAAAGGTAAAACTTGATAATATTATACTGTTATTACATGATTATTGGAGGTTTAAAAATAGTAAACATAACTATTGGGTTCGGCCACCATGGAGGGCCGAACCCCATGTAAAAGAGTGTTGGTTTCATGTTGAGAAACATGGAAACCATAGACTTTTATGGACTGTTTTTGGATGGTTTTTGAAAGGTAAAACCCGATAATATTATACTGATTCATACATGATTTAATGGACATGTGATGTAAGTTACAAAGGGTTCAAATCATGGGCATAGGGTTCGGCCACATTGAATGGCCGAACCCCATAAAAGTATTTGATATTTGGTATCTTTTTGGAGAGATAAAAACCATACCCATAGCGGTGAGTGTTTATGTAATTAAAATGAAAGTAAGATTGCTGTTTTGGGTTGGCCATAGGATGGCTAAACTATGTGTTTAACATGGCTAAGGGGTAGAGCCAATTGATATTTAAATAATGGACATTATTGAGCAAAATAACCATAAGGGTTCGGCCATGAGTTCATGGGTCATTTTATGGATGCGTATGTGATTTAAGATGGAATTATGTTTACTGTTTTGGTCTGCCAAAACATGACTGAACCATGTTAAGGTTGTGGGTAAGTTGTAGAGTTTAATCAAGGTATTGGTAGCAATGGCATGCTTGTAAATAAGGGTCACAATCATGAATTGGTATTTGTGGACTTAGACTCAAAAATGGGAATCAAATAAAGTAAGGGATTAAAGTTGGTCCATGATTTATGTGAATAAGGTGACGGATCTCTGTGACGGTGCACGACTGCGAGCGGTGACCGGATAAAGCCTAAGAAAGAACGGACGTTGAAGTGATTCTTCAATAGGTTTCCTACCTACTTGTAACCACAGTTTTATCCCAGTTTTCTTATGAGACTCTTGTTTTATTTTATGTGTTTCAAATGATATATTATGCATTAACAAATGGCATACAGGCATTGGCATCTCATGCATAGACATGGGATTATGAATGAGGTTCTACAGCGTTGCAATTTATGAGTTATGTCCTCTTTCGGCGGTGCAAGTCACGCCAGGAGGAGTAACATGATGGTGGCTATGAATGTACATGATGGGGGAGGCTCATTGCATGTGCATACTTCATAGCATTGTTTTACCTGTTTTTACTAATCATGTACTATGATATATATGCATGTTTTATATGCTAATCATGTGGTAGCCCTGATTCGGGAACCTACTGGGCACGTTGATCTAACGCCCCAATTCTATCATCAGAGGAGAATGCAGGTACAAGGAAAGGGAAAGAAAAGGTCGTTGACCGGGAGGGGAGCCAAGCGTAAGCGCTTGAATGTTGGACTGGACTTCTTTATATTACTGTCATTCGAACTATATTTTGTTGGACATGTAATAAGTCATTACTTGCTATGGTTTGATTAGGTTAATAACTTTGGATGGATGATTTATGTTAATTAATGTTTGAGACTGTTACTTGCTATCTAGTCTTTCTATTCCGCAGTTAATCTAGGTTATTCCGCATGTTGATGTTAGTTCCATGTGTGATTCATTATCATGGTCTAGTCCATGTACACATGGGTGGCCAGTTAAGGTTCAGACTTGAGTAGTTTGAACTTAACTCGCGTCGTGACGCCGCCCGCTCTCTTTCGATGTTTTATTATTACTTTAAAAAAAAAAATTAGACTCTAAAATTCTCGAAAAGGGCGGGGCGTTACAGGTCCCGCTAGGAGAAATGTATAATGATGAGAATCACATTGGTCTCCTTAGGCGATGAGGGTCCCGCCAGGAGAAATACTGTGATGATGAGAGCCACATCTGCCTCCTTAGGCGATGCAGGTCCCGCCAGGAGGAATATCATCACTCTGAAATGAAAGTGTATTGTGATTTACCTTGACGGTGAGAGTCTCGTCAAGTGATGGCTATGTATGTGCATGATGGGAGGGACTCATTACATGTGCATATTTACATAGCATTGATTTACCTATTTTGATGGCCATATATATTATGATATATGCATGTTTTTGTATACTAACCATATGGGAGCCCTAATCAGAAATCCTACTGGGCGCGTTGATCTAACGCCCTAATTCTATCCACAGAGGATAATGTAGGAAATGGAAAAGGGAAAGAGAAGGTCGTGGACCTGGAGGGGAGCCAAGCTTAAGTGCTTGATTGACGATTAGGATGTCTTATTTACTGTCTTTTGAGTTATATTTTTATGGACATGTAATAAGTTGATACCTTTGCTATGGTTGTTTATGATTTAGACAAAGGATGGTTGGATAAGTTACTTTAATAATTGAGACTTGTATTTGCTATCTATTCAGTCTAATTCCGCAGTTTGTCTAGTTTATTCCGCATAACATTGTTTAGTTCCATGTGTGGTTTGTTATTGTGGGTTTAGTCCACGCACACATGGGTGGCCAGTTAAGGTTCGAACTTAGGAAGTCCGAACTTAGCTAGCATCGTGACGCCGCCCACTCTCTTCCGGTGTTATTACATTATTATTTAAAAAAAATAATTAGACTTTGATTTCTCGGAGAGGGCTGGGCTTTACAGTTGGTATCAGAGCGAAATGGGAAGTTGAATCATCGAAGTAAGATTAAGACGGTTTCATGTCTCACTGACAGATAAGAATCCCAACTGACCGACTCTTCGGAGTCCGCTGACTGGGGGCCGGATTAATTTACTTCGAGTGACTCAGACTGAACAATGAATCTGAGAACGACAATGAAAGATAGCAAAGCAAAGTACAGTCATCATAACTGGACATATCAAACATAGCAAAGTAGGATGCACTCCCCTGATATCCCCACACTGAGAAATAAACAACAGGAATTTAGGGATTTCCCCAGAAACAAAAGAAAACAAAGTGTGAAGATTTGGCAATTTCCCCAAACAAAGCATGTGAGATTATACATGAAAAAAATCCCCCAAAACCAAGATTGGTTCTTTATTGGAATGGTTGTTGTTGATCTATATGTTTTATATGTTATGGCACAGATATGTCAAGCAACGTGGAATATACAGAGTTATGGGATAAAGGGACACCTAGCTGTCCAATAGATTTGGCGTCGGCTTCCAACAATACCAGCATGGAAGTCAACATGGACCTTCAGGAGGGACCTCTTAGGAAGATGATGTGGACCTAGCACTTGTTCCGGAGGATCTTGTGGAAGACATTCCTTGGATAATGGAACCTCCCGAGGAAGATGAGGAGGATCTAGCACCACTACCGGAGGATTCCATGGAAGATGTTCCTATAATAATGGAATCGGGTGGGGAGATAGATCCCGACTATACGTGTGAGTTGTGCAACCAAGACGGGCACAACTGTAGGTATTGTCCTCACCCTATAGGCATTGTCTGCTCGGTTTGTGGACTGCATGGGCACGGAGAGGCTAAGACTAATTGTCCTTATATTGGAGGACCAGGGGTAATACCCTGCGTGACATGTGGAGTATTGGGTCACATGTCGATGACATGTCCTGATAATCGCTTCAAGTTATCTGATGATGCAGAATCTTTCACGGAAGATTAGGTTAAGAGGTAGAAAAAGAAAGACAGGGAAAGGGGAATATTTTGTAAGGGTACATTTTGTTATTCTAAGGGTTTGTTTTACCCTATCAACCCTTGTACAAAAATGAATTATGAATATATATATATATATATATATATATATATATATATATATATATATAAAGTTTGCCATTTTATGATTCTATGAGGATTGCTAGTATTAAGTGTATGTTGTGAAGAAAACTAAGCTAATAATTTTTTCATGAATTAGGGAAAAATGGCACCACAGAAAAAGATCCAAAGCATCAGAAGGGAAAGGAGAAAGTATTACAAATTGGATTAAGCGAAGGGTCTTAAATAAGGAAGATCCGACAAGACGACCAAGGAAAGGAAAAAAAAATATCCTTCATTCCACATGAAGAGGAGTTATCTTGAATTATAAAGGAGAAAGTTGTACGTGACAAAGGTGAGGAAGAACCTCAACATGGGTCTGAGAAATCACTCCATGATAAGGAGGAAGAGGGAAACAACAATAGCGGCGTACAAACACCAATACCATATGTGCCGCCCGAAAACTTGGTACAAGCTGTAGTTACTTCCGTCCTCCAACAACATCTGAGTGGAGGTGGAAGCACCAGTGAGGCCAGTGACTGAAATTTGGTCAGGGACTTCCAACAACAGCGGCCACCTTATTTCAAGGGGAGAGAGGGGCCTGTTGGAACGGAGAACTGGCTGAAGAAAATCTCCTAGATATTGACTCTGCTGAACATCAAGAGTCATGCCCACAAGATCCTACTGGCCACGTCGCAACTGATAGATGACGCTGGTAAGTGGTGGGAAGTAGTGGAAAAGCATCAGGCACTTGTGCCAGAAAGGGAGAGAACTGAAATGACCTGGAGCAATTCTCAGCGACGTTCCTGGAACACTATTTTCCGGAGGAGGAGAGGGAATGTCAGACTCAAGCATTTCTGTCATTGGTGCAGGGCTCCATGACAGTAGCTGAGTATCATCGGGAGTTCTTGAGCTTATCATGTTATGCGTTCTACATTGTGGACATGGAGTATCGGAAGGCTCGCAAGTTCGAGCGTGGGTTGCGACCAAGCATTAGGGCCAGAGTGACCGTGTTCAAAGCAGCTACGCTGGCGGAAGTGGTCAGCAAAGCTACCATTGTGGAGCAGGAACTGGCAGAGTTTGCACGAGTGGACAACCGTCGAGCACCGAGTGGGAGGGGTACTTATCAACCCAACAAGAAGTTCCGACCGAACTTCAGCAGACCCTCGCCATCTGTTGGATCTACTGGGGGCTTTCGTCCCAATCAGCCCTCCCAATCTGTAGCAGTCACTCAGGATTCTAGAGGAGTGAGCACCTGCTATCACTGTGATCAACCGGGTCATCTCTGGAGGAATTGTCCAAAACTCAACAGATTTTCACACTCCAGAGGATCGTCTCGTCCACCAGTCAGACCGGTAAACTCTAGAGGAGCAGGACATATAATCGGGTGAGACGGGCGCCCAACCCTACTGGAGCTGGACGATTATTTACTTTAACTTCTCCAGAAGATGAGGATCATTCGGTGATATAAGGTATGGTGGTAGTGAGTAGTTCTTATGCATATGCACTATTTGATTCTGGAGCTTCACACTCCTTCATAGCTGCATCATTTATAACTGCTACCGGTACTCTAGTTCAAAGATTAGCCACAACATTCACAATTGTGTCCCCTGTCGGAGACTCAGCATTGGGACTGATATGCATGGCAGTTAACACTGAGCTAGCTGGACTCAGATTTGAGTTCAATTATCTGGTGCTTGACATGTCTGAGTATGATACAATATTCGGCATGGATTGGTTGGCTAAGTTCCAGGCCAACATAGACTGTTATCGCCGAAGAGTTAAATTTTGGTCACCCGAAGGAAAGCAATACGTGGTTCATGCAGACAAACAGAATGGACCGCAGGAAGGGTTGAACCACGTGGTATTGAATAATATCATTATAAATAAAGCACCAATTATTGAACTTCCGGCAATTGTAAAAAAATTTGCGGATGTGTTTCTAAAGGAACTCCTTGGATTACCACCCATGAGGGAGATTAATTTCGAAATCAAGTTATATCTTGGCACTGAACCAGTGTCTCTACCACACTATTGGATGAACTGCTTAGGCTGGGATGCATCCGACACAGCACATCGTCATGGGGAGCTCCAGTATTGTTCGTAAAGAAGAAGGACGGTTCACTTCGGATGTGTGTAGATTATCGGAAGCTGAATCAGTTAACTGTCCGGAACAAGTACCCTCTACCCAGGATTGATGATTTGTTCGATCAATTGAGGGGTTCCAGCCATTTTTCAAAGATTGATTTGATGTCTGGTTATCATCAAATCTGAGTTAGTGAGGAAAATATAGAAAAGACAGCCTCCAGGACGCGGTATGGGCTATACGAGTTTGTAGTCATGCCATTTGGACTCACAAATGCACCAGCTGTGTTCATTGACTTAATGAACAGGATCTTCCGTCCATATTTGGATCAGTTTGTAATCGTGTTCATTGACGATATTCTGATCTATTCCAAGAGTCAGGAAGAACATGTAGAGCACCTACAGATAGTTCTGAATACTTTGAGGCAGAATAAGCTGTATGCCAAAGCCAGTAAGTGTGAGTTCTGGCTATCTCAAGTAAATTTCTTGGGACATGTTATATCCGAGGAAGGAATAGCAGTGGATCCGACTAAGGTGGCGGCAGTGAAAGACTGGAAAGAGCCAAAGAATGTAACCAAAATCTGCAGTTTCATAGGATTGGCGGGTTATTATCGGAAATTTAGTATGGATTTTTCCAAAATAGCAGCTCCATTGACTAGACTCACTCAGAAAGGAGTCAAGTATGAGTGGTCAGATCAGTGCAACTGGAGATTTGAAACACTGAAAGAGAGACTTACAAGAGCTCCTATTTTAATTTTGCCGGAAAGGGGCAAAGGATATGAAGTACAATGCGATGCTTCAGGAGAGGGACTAAGGTGTTCACTCATGCAAGGTCAACGTATGGTGGCATATGGGTCAAGACAGTTAAAAATACACGAACGTCTTTATCCCACACATGATCTGGAGCTAGCTGTAGTGGTCTTCGCTCTCAAAAGTTGGAGACACTATCTCAACGGCGAGAAATTTGAGGTATTTTCTGATCATAAGAGTTTAAAATATTTATTTGATCAGAAGGAGCTCAACCTGAGGCAGCGTAGATGGATGGAGTACCTGGCGGATTATGAGTTTACGCTTCGATACCATCCAGGCAAGGCAAACAAGGTGGCGGATGCCCTCAGTCGCCTATCACATGCATCGGTAGCATGCTTGATCAGAACAGAATGGGAGATGCTGCACTCCATTCGAGAGTTCAATCTTTCTATCAACAACCGTGGGAGTATGTATAATTTAATCATACAGTCCAATATAGTCACCAAGATTGAATAAGAACAAAGAGCAGACCTGGAGGTAGAAGAGATATGGGCCAAGATGTCCACTGGTGTAGTCTTACCGGAATGGGAATTACGACAGGGACAGGTCTTTTATTCCAGGGAAGAATATATGTGCCAAAGAGTTGTAGGAAATAGCTATTGATTGAGGCACATCAATCCAAGCTCTCCATTCATCCGGGTAGCACCAAAATGTATCACGATCTGAAAAAGGCATTATTGGTGGCACGGACTAAAAAGGGATGTGGCGGAATTCGTAGCGCATTGTTTAACTTG
The DNA here is from genome assembly GCA_013350335.1 of Chimonanthus salicifolius. Taxonomy (NCBI): domain Eukaryota; kingdom Viridiplantae; phylum Streptophyta; class Magnoliopsida; order Laurales; family Calycanthaceae; genus Chimonanthus; species Chimonanthus salicifolius. The sequence continues at coordinate 7,121,711 of CM023541.1, forward strand.
TCAGCAAGTTAAGACTGAACATCAAAAGCCACCAGGGTTACTCAAACTCTTATCAGTGCCAGAATGGAAATGGGAGCACATTTCCATGGACTTTGTGACGGGGTTGCCCAGATCTTCAAAGGGCAATGATGCCATATGGGTCGTGGTAGACCGACTGACCAAGTCTGCGCATTTCATTCCTGTTAAGATGACGGATTCATCTGAGACGTTGGGTCGGCGGTACATCAAGGAAATTATTCGGCTACATGGCATTCCCCGAACTATAATATCTGATAGAGATGGCCGATTTACCGGCAGAGTGTGGCAAAGCATGCAGTCAGCTATGGGGATAGATCTACTGACTAGCACCGCTTTCCATCCACAGACTGATGGACAGTCAGAAAGGACGATACAAACCTTGGAGGACATGCTGAGACCGTGCATATTAGATTTCAAGGGTGGATGGGAGGACCACCTGCCATTGATGGAGTTCTCATATAACAATAGTTATCAGGCAAGCCTTCAGATAGCTCCATTCGAGGCGTTATATGGTAGGCCTTGTAGATCACCAGTGTGCTGGACAGAGGCTGGTGAGCCTGCACTGATTGGACCTGAACTAGTCGGGGAAACTACAGCACAAATCCAGTTGATACATCAGCACTTATTGACTGCACGGAGTCGGCAAAAGAGCTATGCTGATAAAAGAAGACGGTTTCTGGAATTTGAAGTGGGAGACATGGTATTCTTAAAGGTCTCGCTACGGAAAGGACATATGAGGTTCGGGAAAAAGGGGAAACTGTCACCAAGATTTGTGGGACCGTTTCCCATCATGAGAAGAGTGGGGGATGTGGCTTATCAGATAGCATTTCCTACACAATTGGCAGCTCTACACGACATGTTTCACGTGTCGATGCTGAGAAAATACAATCCCGATCCGTCCCATGTATTGAATGTACAAGACATAGAAGTACAAAGCCACGTGACATACATCAAGAAACCAATTAGGATACTGGAGACTAAGCAAAGGGTGTTGCGAAATAGAGCGATTCAGTTCGTAACAGTGGTATGGGACCGACATGGTGTTGAAGAAGCCACATGGGAACTTGAATCGGAGGTGAGAACAGCTCACCCCGAATTATTTATGTAATTTATTTTGGGAACCCTACTTCGCCCGATTTTCGCGACGAAATTTTAAAAAAAAGGGTTATATTGTAACACCCCAATTTCTCAATGAAATGGATAATTACGAAAATGCCCCTGGATTGGTAAATTTATTAATTATGATGTTAAATGAGAAAATAGTGGGGCCCATTGCTCAAATTAAGACCCTATGAGCACATTATAAATGTCAAATTTGATTGGATGAGTAATGTACATCAATTTGGGTCAATATGGGTAATTGGGTCAAAGGACCCAATTGGACCCAATGGATCATAATGGACTTATTAGACCATTGGGTGAGCCCAAATTTAATGGGGTTAAGCTGAATTGATTGGAAATTAAGGGGAGCATAAATGGGTAGGCTTGATGCACATGTGAAAACCACATACAATTGGTTAAATCAGCCCATAAATGGGTCATGTTGTCAAAATGGGTCAAGGAGCTAAATGGGGACCCAATGGGTCGGGTTGACCATGTTGACCACGGCTGACCGTATGGGCCCTCAAATGAGCTCAATGGTGAGCCAATCAGGTTGAGTTGGATTGGAATGAGTTGCATTTAAATTAAATGGTTGGGTTGACTCAAGTGTAATAAATGTATGGTATTTAATGTGGTGAGATAAGGCATTAAGTTAGTTGAGTCAAAATGGAAATCAAAGGGACTGTAAAATCAGTGAGTTGAAGGGAATATGAGGAGGTGTCTTGGTCTCAAACAAACCAAAACAAGTCCCACACGTTGGGGGACTTGTAATGGTAGTTTCCACGGTAAGTTTTAAATGTAAATGGATGGGAATTGGATGAGATACATGGGGAGCTGAATGTAACGCCCGCCCCTTTTTCACTCGCTTTTCGAAAATCAGAGTCTATTTTTTTTTGGAATGGAGAGTGAGAGAGGGCGCGGACGTCACGACTCGAGTTAAGTCTGAGCTTCTAAAGCCCGACCCTTAACTGGCCAACCCCACGCGTGCGTGGAACTAAGTCCACAAGAACGGTTCACGCGTAGAAAGTAAGCTCGCGGAAACTAACTAAATGCGGAACATGATAATAGAGTCTATCCTACCGGTTATTAGATAAAAGGGAAGATACAACATTAAATTACCAAAATACCCCTATGTTCATAATTATATCTCAAAATGATAATGTCCATAATGCAGTCCAAACCATAGCCAGAAATATAAATTATACAATCCGACGAGCTAAGCTACTTTAAATTACATCTCCAAAATAAAACTTAAATAAAATTAGATATCCTCTTCCCAAGCTCCTAAGCTTGGTTCCATGCGTGTCCACGGTTTCCGCCATCTCCTACGTCATCAGCTAGGGTAGAAGTAGGGCGTTAGTCAACGCGCCCAGTAGGACTCCGGTTAGGGCTAGCACATGGGTTAGCGGTAACATGCATACTGACAATAATATAATGATAAAGTAAAATCACATGATGTATGCCATGCCATGGGTGCCTATGTCATGTGTCCCACCCATCCTCTATATCATAAAAATATCGTATCCCCCTTGACGGCAAAGCCTCGTCAAGGTATCCCCATGTTTGCTTCTCGGTCGCCCCGACAGAGCATGGACTCCAGTTTCATTATTTTCCCGCCCATGCCATGCATGAGATGTAAGTGCATTATGCTATGTAATATATATGTAATCCATATACTTAATATATATCATACATAACCATATAATGCATAACATTAAAAATATAAACCATAGTATGAATGTAGAATTCATAAATCAAAAACCCATCATAATACAAATTACATAATCATCAAAATAGATTAAAATAATCATCACATATCCACGACTTACAAAGAGGTAGGAATCCTACCGAATACCGCTTAGCGTCCCGTTACGTTTCCGTTCGATAATCCGGTCACCGATCGCGTATCGTTTTGTGACGTCCCGATACCTTATTACACATTTATCGAATTAATCCATTTGTTATCCGTGATTAAATCCCTAATTGATTACAATTTTTAAATTCCTAATTACGTTACACGTTTATCAACATTAGCCCCTAACTTAGCCCCATTTTCCGTGGTTTTAAAACACATCCATAAATCCAATTTTTTTGGCTATTTAAATATTCTAATTTGCGAACCTAAACGCAGCAACTATCCGCTTCATTTAATCTTTCATAATGTATTCGATTTCATGTCTAATCCACATAGGGTTCGGCCATGTACCATGGCCGAACCCATGGTTCTTCAAAGTGGCTAATAATTGCCATTTTGCCACTCTCTCTTCTATGGTTAATCATTCCCTCTTTGATGTGTATTTTAAATCCAAAATTTATCCATAGCTTAGATCCACTAGGCATCCATTGACCATGACCTAATATCCATAAAATAGCCACTTAATTTAATTAATTTTGAAAACATTTAATCCCATAAATCATTCCATTTTTGGCCTAAGATGTGGCCACAAAAAGGGGTCATGGGTTCAGCCATACACCATGGCCGAACCCATGATGTCCATTTTCCCATTTCTTGAGTCCATTTTGCCTCATTTAATCATACCTCAAATGAATTTAAATCATTCATTTACATCCTCATTTTCATCCCATTTAAAATACTATATACCAATCCATTAAAATTTCCATTCCTCTCCATCATTTCCTATTTATTAAAATCACAAATCACCACCATAGGGTTCGGCCATACACCATGGCCGAACCCATGGTTCATGGCTCACTTTTATTAGTGCCATTAGGACCAATGTTTTATCAATTTTTTTCCATGATTTTTCTTTGCTAAGAAGGTACATTTTAAAATCAATAACATCATTCATTTGGTCCCTTTAAAACTTATATCATACATTTTGTAAATCCGTTTAAAACTATCATTTCCTCTATCATCTTCTATCTCTTCACTCTCATTAAAATAATTAATTATCACCAACTTTAAATCATTTGAAACCTAATTATCATTAACCATTCCCATAATTTTCAAACTTTAAAATGTTATTAAAACCATTAATCACTTAGCATTTAAGAACCCTAACCCTTTCTCCATATTTTTTCCAACTTTGAAATCCTCATAAAATCATTAATCATTTTAGTACTTGAAAACCCTAATTAAGTTCATACTTCACCTAATCACCCCCATGATTTTCTTTCAAACTACACAAATCCATCCTTAAAAAAATTTAAATCCAAACCATCCTTAATCCATTTATTTTTCTTAATTTATCTCTCCCAAATTCATCCATTTCTTAGTTTATCTTTGGATGAATCTTAGGTTCAAGGCCCATGATGTTTTTTGCCATCATCTAAGAAATGGATTCTATTTTTTTTAAATCATGAAAGTTTAACCTCTTGTTTTGGAGATACTTACAATCCAACGACTCCTTCGGCTTTCGTCACTCCCGTCGATTTCCTTGGCCTCCTTTCTTCTTCCTCTCCTTGCTTGATCGGTTAGGATACTTGATTCGTGATAAAAACCTCAAGGCTTGGATCGGCTAAGGTAGGGTTAGGTTTGGGAGAGGGGAAGAGGGGGAGATGATGAAGATGGTAGCTCTTGATCTTCAAGTGGTGAATCCAAGGTTTCACCTCTTTTCTTCTCTTCTTCTCTTCTTTTTCTTCTAAGTTTTCTTCCCTCTTTCTTAGTGTATGGGACGGTTTTGAGAGTGGAGAGAGAGATAGAATGAAGTGAGTTTGTTTGGAAAGAGATGGAGATGGGTGGAGTAACCTAGACTCCACAATTAATTTTCCTCACCAACCAACATGGCATTAATGGTGGTGGTTGGGATAAAACCATCACTTAAGTCCATGGTTTCATTTCTTGTGTTTCTTAAGAGTGGTTTGTGTTTGTTGGAGTGGTTTTGACCCTTTGACCAATCTTTGGATTAGATTAATTAACTTGATTAATTTGATCATTAGGTTAAGTTAATTAATTCCTATTCAATTTAATTTTATAAAATTCTCTCTAAGGTCCACCCATGGTTGACTAAGTCAACCATGGTGGTCGGCCCTACCACCCTTGGGTCCACATGCCACCTCAATTTGGTGAGGTGGAGGTGGGCCCCATTTGGCCATATTACCTTGTTCCTTCATCACCAATTTAGGTGATTTAAATTTTATTAAATCTATCCTTCTTATTGGATTACCATTGGGTCCATGGCCCAATTTCATTTTTTTTTTTTGTCTTACCCATTTACCTCAGGGCTTACATTAATTTGGTCCATCGGGTCCCAAATGGGTATTAGACCCAATTTGACTATCCATGACCCAATTACTTACCATTGACCAATTAAATGAATTAATTTCAATGCATGGTCTATTGGGTAACCATTGGGCCCATGGCCCAATTAAATTCCCTCCGATCCACTTACCTTAGGGCTTAGCTACCTCGGCCCATTGTGTCCCATATGGCTATTTGACTCAATTGACCACCCTTGACCCAAATTTATCATCATTGACCCATTTAAATGAATGAATCAAATCCATGGCCCATTGGACCACCTTGGGCCATTGTCCCAAAATTTGGTCCATTTGGCATTTTATCACATCAAACTTCAAATTTAAAATAATAAATGCCACTATATATTGATCCAAAAATTCGGGCTATTACACTGAATGGCTGCATTGGCTGGTGCCAATGGGTGTCTTGGTTGTGCCAAGTGACCCTTTGGTTTAATCAAGAATTTATGAGGGAAATTGAGAGGTCATAGTGGTTGATTTACAAAAGAGGAAGACCACCCCATTTGGCCGATTTTCACATAAAGAAAATCCTAAGAATCCTCATCTCTCTCCCTCTCTCCAACCTCTTTCTCTTGGTCGAACCATCAGTGGTGTTTTCACCAATTGATCAAGCATAAACCAGCAAAGGAAGGGAGGCTAAGAAAGATAGGAAGTAAAGAGCAAAGGCAAGAGCAAAAGCTTGGAAAATTTGGTAAGTATTTCCATGGGTTTTTGTTTAATAAAATGGGATTAATGGAACATGATTTGGCCATGCGTTGGCCGAATCTACCAAGTGTATGAAGTATATAAATTGATGCTTAAAAGATAGGAAACATGGATCATAGGGTTCGGCCACCTTGGCTGGCTGAACCCCTGAAATGTTATGATCATGTGGATGGTTTTTGTAAGATAAAAGCATGCAAATAAGGGATTGTTTTAGATGTTTAATTAGACTTATGATGCATGTTTTGAAAAGGTTTAAAACATGGTTTTGGATGTCTTGAATGGCCGAATGCATCATGGGTCTAAAAATTGGGTATAAAATGATGAAATGGATCATTGGGTTCGACCACCTTGGATGGCCGAACCCCATGAAATGATGTTGGTATTTTGATGGTTTTTGTAAGTTAAAACCATGCAAATGATGGACTGTTTAGGATGATTAAATTAGACATAAGATAAATGTTTTAGAGGTTCAAATCAAAGGTCATAGGGTTCGGCCAATGAGTATGGCCGAACCCCATGAAATGGTGTGATAATTTTATGGTTAATGATGATGGTTTTGAGAAGATAAAAACCATACATTACTATGGTTTCTAGGTGATTAAAATGGAGATATGGGTACTGTTTTGCGTCAGCCATTGGATGGCTGAATCATGTAGTTTTCATGGTTAAAATGTAGAGCCTAATATGTACATAATTGCTGGAATTATTGTGTTAAGAGAACCATTGGATATGGCCGAGCCCCATGGACTGTTTTGGTGGATAAATGGATTATGATAACGAATGGTATATGCTTATGATTTTGAAATCACATATGTCAACTATGGACTTAGTACTAAGGCGATTAAACATGAAAGATGATGGAACGTGGGATTAAAATCTCTAGGGTGAGGTTCGGCCATGCTATGTGACCGAACCCCACCAATTGTCAATTGATGGACTTGGTGATCAATTCGTAATGAAATTAAGCAAATGAGATACATGTATGAGGGACTTAAAGGACCAAATAAAGATGGGGAGGTTCGGCCATGTTGTATGGTCGAACCCCACTAAGGTGGTTTGGTGATGTACTTTGGTTTTTAAAGGAAAAGTTAAGTAAAGGGTGTATGGTGGCAAAATTGTAAATAGGTGAGGTTCGGCCATGTGGTATGGCCGAACCCCACATAGTGCATTTTTGGGACTTAGAGCAAGTTGGAATTACATGGATGAACGTTTGATTTGCTGCTATATAAATAAGGTATCGAGACTTGCTTTGACGGCACGCTAGTCGTGAATGGGTGATGCTAAAGAAAGAACAAACACTGAAGTGAATCTTCAGTAGGTTTCCTACCTACTTGTAACCACATTTACACTTGTTTTCATGATGGTTTTTATGAGACATTGTTATACTATTATTTATCATATTTTGAATGATGAGATTTATTTATATGTTGCATCTCATGCATGGACATGGGATGATGATTATGGAACCTGGAGTCCACACTCCGGTGATATGCTGTGATGCAACTGTGAAATCTCCTTAGGTGATGCAAGTCCCGCCAGGAGTAGTATCATGATGATGATAATACATTGGTCTCCTTAGGTGATGGAGGTCCTGCCAAGAGAAATGTTATAACGATGAGAAATGCATTGGTCTCCTTAGACGATGCAGGTTTCGCCAGGAGAAATATATAATGATGAGAATCACATTGGTCTCCTTAGGCGATGAGGGTCCAGCCAGGAGAAATACTGTGATGATGAGAGCCACATCGGCCTCCTTAGGCGATGCAGGTCCGGCCAGGAGGAATATCATCACTCTGAAATGAAAGTGTATTGTGATTTACCTTGACGGTGAGAGTCTCGTCAAGTGATGGCTATGTATATGCATGATGGGAGGGACTCATTACATGTGCATATTTACATAGCATTGATTTACCTGTTTTGATGGCCATATATATTATGATATATGCATGTTTTTGTATAATAACCATGTGGTAGCCCTAATCGGAAATCCTACTGGGCGCGTTGATCTAACGCCCTAATTCTATCCACAAAGGATAATGTAGGAAATGGAAAAGGGAAAAAGAAGGTCGTGGACCTGGAGGGGAGCCAAGCTTAAGGCTTGATTGATGATTGGGATGTCTTATTTACTGTCTTTTGAGTTATATTTTTATGGACATGTAATAAGTTGATACCTTTGCTATGGTTGTTTATGATTTAGACAAAGGATGGTTGGATAAGTTATTTTAATAATTGAGACTTGTACTTGCTATCTATTCAGTCTAATTCCGCAGTTTGTCTAGTTTATTCCGCATAACATTGTTTAGTTCCATGTGTGGTTTGTTATCGTGGGTTTAGTCCACGCACACATGGGTGGCCAGTTAAGGTTCGAACTTAGGAAGTCCGAACTTAGCTCGCGTCGTGACGCCGTCCGCTCTCTTCCGGTGTTATTACATTATTATTTTAAAAAAACAAATTAGACTCTGATTTCTCGGAGAGGGCGGGGCGTTACATGATAAGTCAAAAGGAATTAAGGAGGATCAAAGTGAATTAAGTTGATTTAATTAATTCAAATCATCTAAATTAATATTGATTGGAGCAAGGTGACATGGCCGAATGGGGCCCACCTCCACCTCACCAAGTGAGGTGGCAAGTAGGCTAGGAGTTAGTGGGGCCGGCCACCATGGTTGACTTGGTCAACCATGGGTGGATTAATGGAGAAGAATCAAGGAGATTAAAGGAGATTAAATGGGAATTAATTAACCTAAGTCAATGATCCAATTAATTAAATAATTAAGCTAGTCACATTGGGTCAATTGGGGAGTCAAAGGAATAAGTGAAGGGGTGGTTTCATCTCATTGAAACCACCCAAACCACTTAAAGAAACACAAAACAAAATCATGGACTAAGGGTGGTGGTTTCATCTCAACCACCACCACCCAAAGCATGAGAACCCATACCCCTCTCCATGATGTGGTCAAATGGTCAAGATGGAAACCAAACCACTCCATCTCAAGAGGCCCAAAACCGTTGGCTTAGTGGTGGTCTTATCCCAACCACCACCACTAAGGCATGTGAGCCCATGCTTGGTGGGTGGAGGGAATGATGGTGGAGTGTAGCTTAAGCAACCAAATGAGATGGGTTTTCATCTCATCCCATTCTCATCTCACTCTCTCCATCTCTCACTCTCCAAAACCATCCCTCACTCTTACAAGGAGAAAGAAGAAGAAAAACTTAGAAGAAAATAGAAGAAGAATTCAAGCATTGGCCAACCACCTCAAGACCAAACCTTGGGATAGTTTTTCCCATCCTCTCCTCCTTTCCCTCTCTCAAACCCACTCCATCATTGGGCGACCCAAACCTTGATGATCTCATTTTGATCAAGCACATCTTGGCCAAAGATCAAGGAAAAGAAGAAAGGAGAAAGACTAAGGAATCCAAAGGGAGAAAAGGAAGTCGGAGGAGCCGTCGGATTTGTAAGTATCTCTAAACAAGAATTTACATTTTTAAGGTTTAAAAATGGAGTCCATTTCTTAGATTAAATGGTGGCTAAAAATGTTATAGGCCATGGATCTAAGATCCATCCAAGGAAGGAATGAGAAATGGACAAAATGGATAAGATAGGTTAAGAAAAGAAAAATAAAGGAATGATAAGGGCACTAGGTAATTAAGGTTTCTTAAGCATGGAAACATGGATTTTTGAAGGAATCATGAACCATAGGGTTCGGCCATGTAGTATGGCCGAACCCCATGGTAGGTGATTAAGTAAATGTTAATGGGGTTTTTAAGGATTAAAATCATGGAAGGATGATTTATGATTTTTAAGGTTTTAATGATTAAATGTAGTGATTTTTAAAGGGATTTTAAATGAGGAAATTCATGGAAGATGTAAATGGTTTTTATGACCTCAAAAGGCATAGATGAAGGTGACCCATGAACCATGGGTTCGACCATGGTGTATGGCCGAACCCTATGGTGATGTATAAGAATTTTAATGGGTTTAAAGAATGGAGGCTATGGTAGGTGGTTAATGACTTTAAAGGTTTTAAATGAATGAATGTTAATGATTTTTAAAGAGGTTTTAAATGAGGAAAATCATGGAAGATATTAATGATTTTGATGGCCTCAAAAGTGGTAGAGGAAGATGAACCCATGACCCATTTTACAGGTCATTTGATGGGTTAAGTTGGAATTGTGTATGTGTTTAAATTAATGGGGATTAGGTTAAATTAAAGGGGCTGATTTTAATGATTATATGACATGATTGGTAAGTCATTGAGGGATCTAAGTTGGTGGATCAAAAATGTGGTAAATGACCCAAGAGAAGTAAGGAGATTAACATCATTGGTTCGGCCATGGTGTATGGCCGAACCCATGACCCATTTTATGAGCCATTTGATGGGCTAAGTATGGGGATTATGTATGTGTTTAAATGAATAAGTATTAGGTTAATTAAATGGCTGATTTTTAATGTGTTCATGTCATGATTGATGGATCATTAATGGATCTAAGTTTGTGGATCAGTTATGGACTTAATTATGCATGGATAAATGAGTGATTAGTCATGGAAAGGAGTAGTGGCAAAATCGTAAATAATGGCCAAAATGAAGAACCATGGGGTTCGGCCATGGTGTATGGCCGAACCCCATGGAGGATGATCATGGACTTAAGTGTGTTTGATGATGACCTTAAGTATGGATTAAATGAAGCCTAGGGTGCTGGTTTTTAAGCTCACAAAATTAAGATAATCAATGGATTAAGATGGGACCCACAAACCTAATTAGTAGGGTTCGACCATGGTGTACGGCCGAACCCCACTAAGGCATATATTAGGGACTTAATCATGGATAAAATATGGGCTGATTATTAATATGTAATAAGGTATCGGACATCGTAAGCAGTGCGCGTTTGGGTGACCATATTCGTAAACGGAAACGTAAAGGGACGCTAGTTGGTATGCGGTAGGATTCCAACCTTATTGTAAGCCATGGATTATGTGTGTATGGATGTTTTATTAATTTATTTTAGTAATCATGTGATGTGATTAAGATGGGTTTTTATGGCTATGATTTAAATATTATATGGCATATTGCATTTACAATGATTTAAATACTATATAGCATATTGCAATTACATCTTATGCATGGCATGGGCGGGAAAATAAAGGAACCGGAGTCCATGCTCCATCGAGGCGACAGAGAACCAAGCATGGGGATATCTTGATGTGTTTCATCCATCAAGAGGGGTACTATAAGGTACAACTGGAGTCCATGCTCCGTCAGGGCGACCGAGAAGCAAGCATGGGGATTCCTTGATGAGGCTTTGCCATCAAGGGCGATGCCTAGTGTTGATCATATCTTGATGAGGCTTTTCCATCAAGAGGGACATGGCACAATGATGGTATGGATGATGGGTGGGACTCATGACATAAGACACCCATGGCATAGCATTCATTTTATAGTTTTCATTATATTATTACCTATGTGCTTGTCATCACTAATCCATGTGTTGGCCCTACTCGGAGTCCTACTGGGCGCGTTTTCTAACACCCTACTTCCACCTTAGCTGATGACGCAGGGGATGGCGGAAAGGAAGGACGCGACGGGAGCCAAGCGTAGGAGCTTGGGGAAGCGGGCTAGTTAATTTACTTAGATTTATTTTGGAAATGTAATTTGAATAACTTAGCTCGTCTGATTGTAATAATTTATATTTCTTACTATGGTTTGGACTTTACTTTTGGACATTACGATTTGAGGTATTTTAGTAATTTAAGTAGTGTAACAGTTAAGGGCCGGGCTTTAGAAGCTCGGACTTAACTCACGTCCTGACGTCCTGCGCCCTTTGTCACTCTTATTTCAAAAAAAAAAAAATAGACTCTGATTTTCGGTCAATTAAGCATAGTAAAAAAGGGCGGGCGTTACACCATCTATAAATATAATCCCTCCATGGGTATAATACATCCATGGGCATAACTAATCCAGGGGCACATCATCTACTATGAGATCTTCTATCCGTAGGAACAACAATCGAATGAATCACTACGTGACTGTGGCAACAATATCAATTCATTTTATCATGTCATAAACATACCACTGGCAAAACTCAGGGTCCAACGACTTACTAAGCGGGTGACTCACGCAGAGCGTGCTCTAGTCTACCTCACCCCGCCTCCCTTCACCATGTTGGTGATCCAGTCAAGAGCCATGTGGTCGCATCGTGCCTTATCAAGTTAGCACCACCACCTTGGGGCATACAAGTACATAGCCCTGAGCAACGACACACATCAAGTGTGCTAAATAGCCGTGAGACGCCCTCTAATGCGTAGCATTAGGGACCTACTCCTCGACGGCAATCCTACGGGACCAAGTCTCCGTAGCCGACCCCACTGTCTGTAACGTCCGCTCCTTTTTCACTCGCTTTTCGAAATCAGAGTCTATTTTTTTTTTTTTTTGAAATGGAGAGTGAGAGAGGGCGCGGACGTCACGACGCGAGTCAAGTCCGAGCTTCTAAAGCCCGACCCTTAACTGGCCAACCCCACGCGTGCGTGGAACTAAGTCCACGAGAACGGTTCACGCGTAGAAAGTAAGCTCGCGGAAACTAACTGAATGCGGAACATGATAATAGAGTCTATCCTACTGGTTTTTAGATAGAAGGGAAGATACAACATTAACTTACCAAAATACCCCTATGTTCACATTTATGCCTCAAAACGATATTGTCCATAATGCAGTCCAAACCATAAAAAGAAATATAAATTATACAGTCCGATGAGCTAAGCTACTTTAAATTACATCTCAAAAATGAAACTTAAATAAAACTAGATATCCTCTTCCCAAGCTCCTAAGCTTGGCTCCCAGCGTGTCCACCGTTTCCGCCATCTCCTGCGTCATCAGCTAGGGTAGAAGTAGGGCATTAGTCAACGCGCCCAGTAGGATTCCGAATAGGGCTAGCACATGGGTTAGTGATAACATGCATACCGACAATAATATAATAAATATATGATGAATGCCATGCCATGGGTGCCTATGTCATGTGTCCCACCCATCCACCGTATCATCATAAAATATCGTATCCCCCTTGACGGCAAAGCCTTATCAAGGTGTCCCCATGTTTGCTTCTCGGTCGCCCCGACGGAGCATGGACTCCGGTTATAGCATAAGAGCTATCCCCATGTCTGATTCTCGATCGCCCCGACGGAGCATGGACTCCAGTTATAGCCCCTCATGCTATCCCCATGTTTGCTTCTCGGTCGCCCCGACGGAGCACGGACTCCGGTTTCATTTTTTTCCCGCCCATGCCATGCATGAGATGTAAGTGCATTATGCTATGTAATATATATAATCCATATAAAATCCATAGCATCTAAGTATAGTCCATAGTCTTAAAAAAATATTATCCATAGCATTAAATCATAATCCATAGTACTTAAACATATAATTCATAATTCGAAATCCCATCATAAGATAAATCATATAATCATCAAATTAAAGAACCATCACATATCCAAGGCTTACAAAAAGGTAGGAATCCTACCGAATACCGCTTAGCGTCCCGTTACGTTTCCGCTCGATAATCCGGTCGCCGACCGCGTACCGTTTGCGACGTCCCAGGTACCTTATTGCATATTTACCGAATTAGTCCATATGTTATCCATGATTAAGTCCTTAACTTATTACAACCTTAGGTTCCTAATTACGTTATCCGTTTACCAAAATCGGCCCCTAACTTAGCCTCGCTTTCCGTGGGTTTAAAACACATCCAATTTTGGCCATTTTAAATATTCCGATTTGAGAGCCTAAAACGCAGCATCTATCCGTTTCATTTAATCATTCGCAATGTATCCAATTTTTTTATGTCTAACATACATAGGGTTCGGCCATGTACCATGGCCGAACCCATGGTTCCTCAAGGTGGCTAATAATTACCATTTTGCCACTCTCTCTTCTATGGTTAATCATCCATTCATTTATGTACATTGTAAGTCCAAAATTCATTCATACTTAGATCCATTAGTGATTCATTAATCATGACCTAGCATCATAAAATCAGCCACCTATTTTAATTAATTTTGCAAACATTTAATCCCATACTTAATTCCACTTTTGGCCTAAGATGTGACCCATAAAAGGGTCATGGGTTCGGCCGTACACCATGGCCGAACCCATGATACCTAAATTCCATTTTATTGGGTTCATTTTATCCCCTTTTAATCCCACCTCCAATGACATTAAATCATTCATTTAAATTTATCATCTCTTTCCATCATTTTCCATTCTTTTTACCTTCATTAAAAATCACTAAATCATCACCATAGGGTTCGGCCATTCACCATGGCCGAACCCATGGTTCATGGCTTCACCTTCATGGGTGCCCTTTTTAAGACCAATATTTTGTCCAAAAACAATCCTTTTTTTTTTTAAATCAATAACCTTCATTCATTTTGCCCCTTTAAAAACTTCCAAAATATTAACATATTAATCCATCATTTCCATCCTTTAAAGCCATTTAAAACAAAATCACTTTTCAACACCATAGGGTTCATGGCCCATCTTATCCATGCCATCTTTAAAACCAAAATACCTATTTACATTCCTCATGGTTTTCTCATTAAGACTCCTTAAAAATCATCAACTTTTCAATCACTTAAAACCTCAACATTATTAACCCTTCTCCATAATTTTGGACCTCAAACCCTAATTAAAATCATCCATCATTTACCATGGGGTTCGGCCATGCTACATGGCCGAACCCTATGGCCCATCAATCCATTAAAAATTCCAAATTCTCTATGCTTAATAAAGACTTGAAATTCCATTAAAAATTCCATTCTTCCATTTCATCCATTTCTTAATCCATTCCTCCATTTTATCCATTTCTTATCCTACCATTTGATGGATCTTAGATCCATGGCCCACAACATTTTTGGCCATATTAAATCTAAGAAATGGATTCCATATCCTATCTAGAAAACATAAATTCTTGTTTTAAGAAAATCTTACCACCCGACGACTCCTCCGGTCCTTCTTTCCTCTTTGCTCTCCTTAGCCTTCTCTTCTCTTCTTCTCCTTGATGTACGGTCAAGATAAGTGGGTTTCCTTGAGAGAGTGAGAGGGGAAGGTGATGAGAAAGGTGTCTCAAGTGTTTACGTTGAGATGGTGGGTCAACACTTAGCCTTTTCCTTTTCTTTTCTTCTCTTTTCTTCTTTTTTTCTTCTTTTTTCTCTATGGAAGTGAGGGACGGTGTTGATGAGTGAAAGAGATGGAGATGAGTGAAATGGTTAGGAGAGAATGAGATAGAATCTCATCTTTTGGTTAACTTAGGTCACACTCCACATTAACTCCTCCCACCAACCAACATGGCATTAATGGTGGTGGTTGGGATAAAACCACCACTTAAGCCCATGGTTTTCAATTTTGTGTTTCTTTAAGAGTGGTTTGTGTTTGTTGGAGTGGTTTGTATTTGTTTGGATGGTTTTGACCATTTGCCCATTTTAATTTAGGTTAATTAACTTAGATCAATTTGATCTTTACGTTAAGTTAATTAATTACTTCCCACTTAATTTAATCTCATTAAATTCTCTCTAAGATGCACCCATGGTTGACTAAGTCAACCATGGTGGTCGGCCCACTACCCTTGGGTCCACACGCCACCTCAATTTGGTGAGGTGGAGATGGGCCCCATTTGGCCATTTTACCTTGTTCAATTCATCATCAATTTAGGTGATTTAAATTTTATTAAATCTATCCTTCTTATTGGATTACCATTGGGTCCATGGCCCAATTAAATTCCCTCCTATCCACTTACCTTAGGGCTTAGCTACCTTGGCCCATTGGGTCCCATATGGCTATTTGACCCAATTGACCACCCTTGACCCAAATTTATCATCATTGACGCATTTAAATGAATAAATCAAATCCATGGCCCATTGGACCACACTTGGGCCATTGTCCCAAAATTTGGTCCATTTGGCATTTTATCACATCAAACTTCAAATTTAAAATAATAAATGCCACTATATATGATCCAAAAATTCGGGCTATTACACTGTCCAGAATACCTCTCTAGAATGGTCAGTCAACCATCATAATCATGGGAAGGACGTACCCATACCACGTCTCAATATCAAGTGACCAAGTCACATATACATCTCAATACCACAGTCTCTGTATGTTCATATCGAGGCTCCCATGGTCTCACGGCTACTCTAGGCCTTACTCATGGAATCTATATACTTATCTCATCCTTTTAACTATACAAATGTGAGACACAATGATCTACTGATCGGACCGTTTCCTTTTTCAACAGACAGAGGCATATAACGTTATCAATATCACGTGAGGACATACCCATACCTCGACTCAATCATCAATATCATGTGAGGGACGCACCCATACCACGCCTCAGTATAATCAATATCACGTGAGGGACGCACCCATACCACGTCTCAATATAATCAAGTGACCTAGTCACATACATTTAAGTGCCAAAGTCCTCATCTATCTATCTTAAGAATTTTCACAGTTCTCTAGCCACTCTAGACTTTACTCGAGTAACAAACATATATGTCTCATCATATCGGGACTCCCAAGGCATCATAACCTCTTTGGGCCGCCTTCGAGGGATCCAACATCTAGCATTAGAGTCTATATTAGGAAAGGTATATCCCATCAATCCCTTACTACCCTTCACATTTGCTCAACACCTTACTTCATCCTTAATATAAATGGATGACACAATGCGTCTTTTGATCGAGTTAAGGAACAATGCTCTCAGTTGCCTACGTACCACACAGTGGATCAGATTAATTGTTGTTCATTATTTTCATATTTGGGTTGAGATTGGGGAGTGATCATACTTTACTTTAGGAAAATCAAATAAGGTTGTCTTAACATTTACATTGCATTCCATGCATTGTCAGTCATGTTAGCCCATCCCCAATGTAGCACAAGTTAACCAACTTGGGTTCTAAGATACTTGACCTTGACTCACTCATATCACTTAAACTAACCCTTTACCAAGTTCCTCTTCAAATCATGGAAATTCATTCTACATATGGTTAGATCGATCCACCACAAACATTATCAACATAGATACTTACTTGTGATATACACATCATCACATAATCCAAGCATGGCATTAAAACACATTCATCATGCTTATTATATGAGTTACCCATCTAAGAATTCCAATCACAATCATAAAAATTCATTTGATACATACATTACTCATAACCATACACTAGTATAGGAAGTTATCAAGGCCTTACATTACACATATTGGGCAATCTTGATTTTTCATACATTCTATCATACTTTAACACATCACAACTCTATGAATTCTCAATTATACTAAACATCTAATTATAGAGAACTTGAGAAACTCATACATATGTATCCGATACAATATATTCACATCAATCACACATAAGGATAAAGAGATCAAACCAGAACCTTATCCAACTATGTATTAGAATGTGCACAAGGCAACATTCACTCAGACATATTATCATACACCTTGTGAGCATGGAATTTTACAAATATTCTCAATGCTCTAAGTGTATGGTATTCTCCAATTTTATCCAATATTATCGAACTCGAATCGTATCGAAATTGGTCTAGGGGTGTGAATCGTGAATCGAAAATAGTAAAATCGTACGATTGATATATCCTCTTATTCGCATAACCATTTTGTTGACCTAGGCCATTACAGTCCACCCCCCTTAAAAGAATTTCTCCCCCGAAATTCAATCATTCTAGGGCTCCGGGCAAAGTCTCAACACTCACAAGTCTCATAGAGCTTCGTCCAAAAGATCCTCCAAAGGTAGCTACTGATCAAAAGTCACTCTGGACTCGATTACTAAGCCATCAATATGGTCACATCACATGTGGACAATGCAATAATTCCTACATAATGGCTTTCATATTGCAGCTCAACACGTGGCAAACAAATTTTCTAACTCGTTTGGCGATGCTGACTACAATATACATCAAACGTGGACAATACGAGGCGGCTCATCACTCAAATAAATGGCCCTCTCACATGGCTCAGATGTGAAGTAGTGTCATATCACATTGAGATCAGCATCTCGAACCAAAACATATATCCTCAAGTGGCTACATGATCCCACAACTCAACATAGGATATAAAAAATTTGGATACATCTCATCATGGTAATCTACTGAACTAGGAGTCTCACAGACCTCCAAACAACAACATCGAAGAGTTCAAGATACACATATCTAATCCCAAGCATGAGAGATCACTAACTCTCGGAGCTCTACGATCAATAATTTGGAGATTATATTTCTCCAACAAATCACGTCACGACCATACACAAAATCATGCTTGCCAACAACAGTAGTCAAAAACTCCAAAAGTGTGCCATGGCTTCATGGGAACACATATAATCCAAGCCACCTTCGCGACACAAGGAGTCTTTATCGCTACTAAGCACATCTCAACAGTGCACAAAAGTGATCCTAGGCTTATCTCGGGCAAGTATTAACTCCAACCTGTCACCGACTCGCCATATACAATCACTAACATCAAATGCACACAAGCACATGCCCTCAAAAATCATATACAAATGTGGCTTACGTAAAGCGTCTCGGCACGTATCCAACATGGATAACGCTATGCGGCTCAACACAGAAATGTGGAAAATGCTACAATATACTCATAGGTGTCCATCCATGGAAGGGATCTAATCCCTTGAATGGCCAATTGCACGTTGTTTCCCCCAATCCAATTGCGACATAATCTACCACTAAAGTAAAATCTCAACCATGTCTACTCGTACCACATGGTTCTATATGGAATGGGATATAAAAAAAGGCCATGCAAATCAAGATACCATCTCATAATAGGGATAATCTAACCCCTGCTGTAATAGCCCGGAATTTTTAAATCAATAAAAATGTGGCTATTATTTATTTTTAATGATGGAAATTGGGAAATATGATGGAATAAATGTTAAGTGGATCGAAGTATGGACAAAGGCCCAAGTATGGCCCAATGGACCATGGATTGGATTTAAAATCATTTAAATGGTCAATGATGGTCAATTGGGCCAAAGATGGTCAAATTGGGCCCAATACCCATTTGGGACCCAATGGGTCAAGATAATGTAAGCTCTAAGGTAAATGGGTAAGGGTGAATTTAATTGGGCCATGGGCCTAATGGTGATCCAAGTAATTGAAAGGGGTTTAATTAAATCACCTAAGTTAATTTTAATTAGACCAAAGTGATATGACCAATTGGGACCCACCTCCACCTCACCAAGTGAGGTGGTGTATGGACCAAGATTGGTAGGGCCGGCCACCATGGTTGAATTGGTCAACCATGGGTGGATACAAGGAGATGGAATTAGGTTAAATGGAAATTAATTAATTTAATGATCCAATTAATTAATCAATTAAGCTAATAAAAAGGGTGGTCAAATGGTCAAATGGAAGACCCAAACCATTCCACCTTATCACTAAAGCTCAAACACGTTGGACTTGGGTGGTGGTTATCCCAACCACCACCATAAAGCAAGATAAAAATCTTATGTGGGTTGGTGAGAGGAGTTAATGATAAAGTGTATTTTAAGCAACCAAAAGAAGATGCTTTCATCTCATCTCTCAAATCCCATTCTCATTTTCACTCTCTCCCTCTCTTGCTCTCCACCACCGTCCCACACCAAAGAGAAAGGAAGAAGAAGAAAAAGAGAAGAAGAGAAGAAGAGAAGAAAGAAGCTCAAATTTGGCCATCACTCCAAGATCAAACTTGGTATCTTCTTCCTCACCATCTCCTCCTCTCCCTCTCTCAAACACACCCTATGATGGCCGAACCCAAGCTTGGAGGTTTTTGTCATTGATCAAGCATCTTGGCTGACCAAAGATCAAGAAAAAGGAGAAAGGAGGCTAAGGAAAGCAAGAAGAGAAAGAAAAGCCGGATGAGACAACGGATTGTAAGTATTTTTTTTTAAAAAAAAACAAGAGATTGGATTCTTTTTTGGGTTTAAGATTTGGGGTTTATTTTTATTAGATTAATAGTGGCCAAAACATTACGGGCCTTGGATCTCAAATCCATTCCATGGAAGGATGAAAAAAAAATGGAAAAAGTGGATAAATTAGGTTAAGGAAAAATAAATACATTAAGGACATTATGTAATGAAATTTATTTAAGCATGAAATGTGTGTGATTTTTGGAAGGAATTATGGTGAGTAATTAAGTAAGCTTAAATGGAGTTTTTAAGATCAAAACCATGGAAGGGGGATTTATGATTTTAAGATGTTAATGAATAAATGTTAGTGAAGTTAAAGAGTTTTAATGAGGAAAAATTATGGAGGATATCAATGATTGTTAATGGCCTCAAAAGTGGTGGAAAAGAATGAACCATGAACCAAACCATACTATGCTTATGAATTTATGAAAATATTTTATTTAGTATTTGCATGATGATTCCCTATGATGTTGCTAAATTATGAATTATCAATCGTTGCAATGAGTTTATATGATATTGCTTTGATAATTGATTGTATGCAATGAATAGTCATTGAGGAACAAGGATGTGTTATAGACTATGTATATGATGATGAGTTGACAAAGTGCTGTGAGTTGTGAATGTGTAGTATGCATGAAGAGGCCGTGATATGCCAATGCGTTTGGTTGGAAACCTAGGTGGGGCTGATGAATAATTCCAAAGTTTAGGAATTTGTGGATAGTCATGGATGGTCTTCGAATGTGTTGGGATGACTTGCTTTGGGTGAGTAGGATTGTTATTTCTAAATCTCTAGGTGTATGTTGTAAATGGGGTAGGGTAAGCTAATCATAATTATGTTGAATCGCTAGATTATATTAATGTGTTATTTCTTATATTATCTCATGTTATTGTTTGATGAGAATGGAGATGAAAGATCTTGTTACACATGAGTTATGTTATTCGATGATTGTGTGTGATTTCAATTCTACGTGACCTGATAATGAAGGCATATGAACCCGTATGATGTTGTAGCCATTGATAACGTGGGCATGTAGGGTGGAAGTTTGTAATTGGTGAAATTTGTAATACTTGTGAATATTTTTAGTGGTGAATGGGTATTATTTGACATAACCTAAGTAAGCTTAGATGTACCACTATTTTTAGGAATCTATGAATATGTGTTGAATAATCCAGAGGGGTAGGAAATTAGTATCTATATGATTTGAATGCATGATGGAAACCACTTCAAGGAAGGACTTATGGTGGAGCTAAATAATGTATATGGACCCAAGTAAAAATGGGATTATGTATGTGGTTAGATGAATGGAAAATTAGGCTAAGTTAAGGACTAATTTGTTAATGTACATATCATGGTTGATGGAACATTAATGGATCCAAGTCTATGGATCAATCATGGGCCTAAGAAGGGAAGGATAAAATGAACACTTAACCATGGAGTAATAGTGGCAAAACCGTAAATAATGGCTAAATTGAAAAAACCCCATGGGAGATGATCATGGACTTAGGGACTTCAAGTAATAACCTTGTGTGTGATTAATAAAGCCTAGGGTGACTGATTTTTGGACTCATGTAATTAAGATAATCAATGGTTAAAAACAGGGATTGACTATTAATATGTAATAAGGTACCGGACATCGCAAGCGGTGCACGATCGGCGACCGGATCTGTAGACGGAAAACGTAAAGAGACGCTAGTCGGTATTCGGTAGGATTCCTACCTTTTTGTAAGCCATGGATTAAGTTTTATGTGATGGTTTTCCTTTAATTTATTTTGGAAATCATGTGAATGTTTTAAGATGGGTTTTGGATTAAGTATTATGTGATGGTTTCCCTTTAATTTATTTTGGAAATCATGTGAATGTTTTAAGATGTGTTTTGGATTAAGTATTAGGTGATGGTTTCCCTTTAATTTATTTTGGAAATCATGTGAATGTTTTAAGATGGGTTTTGGATTAAGTATTATGTGATGGTTTCCCTTTGATTTATTTGATAATCATGTGATTGTTTTAAGATGGGTTTTATGACTATGATTTACATATATTACATGGCATATGACATCTACATCTCATGCATGGCATGGGAGGGATATAACAGGGGAAGGATGAAATGAAACCGGAATCCATGCTCCGTCGGGGCGACCGATAAACAGACATGGGGATATTTTGATGTGTTTGATTTATCAGGGATGTTGTATGTAATTATGATACCTTGATGATGGTTCTTCCGTCAAGGGGGATGATTTGTGATTGTTTATATCTTGACGAGTTTTTGCCGTCAAGGGGGATGATTTGTGATTGTTTATATCTTGACGAGGTTTTTTCCGTCAAGGGGGATGATTTGTGATTGTTTATATCTTGACGAGATTTTGCCGTCAAGGGAGATGATTTGTGATTGTTTATATCTTGACGATGTTTTTGCCGTCAAGGGGGGATGATTTGTGATTGTTTATATCTTGACGAGGCCTTGCCGTCAAGAGGGATGATTTGTGATTGTTTATATCTTGACGAGGTTTTGCCGTCAAGGGGGATATGACACCATGATGGTATGGATGATGGGTGGGATTCATAACACAACACCCATGGCATAGCATTCATTTTATGGTTTTTCGTTATAATATTATCTATATGCTTTATTATCACTAATCCATGTGTTAGCCCTACTCGGAGTCCTACTGGGCGCGTTGTCTAACGCCCTACTTCTACCTTAGCTGATGACGCAGGAGATGGCGGAAACGAAGGACGAGACGGGAGCCAAGCTTAGGAGCTTGGGGAGACAGACTACTTAGTTTTATTCAAGTTTACTTTGGAAATGTATTTGATAGCTTAGCTCCTCGGAATGTAATATTTTAGATTAATTGCTATGTTTTGGATTTTATGTTGTTGAGGTATTTTGGTAATTAAATGAATGTATCTTCCCTGCTATCTCAAATTTGTAGGATAGTCTCTATGGTAATTTCCGTACTTAGTTAATTTTCCACAAGCTTACGTCTACGTGTGAACTGTTCTCCGTGGACTTCGTTCCAAGCACATGTAGGGTTGGCCAGTTAAGGGCCGGGCTTTAGAAGCTCGGACTTAACTCGCATCGTGACGTCCGCGCCCTTCGTCACTCTTCATTTAAAAAAAAAAAAAATAGACTCTGATTTTGGTGAAAAGGGGCGGGCGTTACACCTGCAAAGCTTTAAACACAACTCCTTACTCAAATCCATGGATATTTCTCCTTCCCATATAAACAACGCTTCCAAGCTCCATTCCACCCAGGAATATCCCAATAAAAATACCAAGGAAGCTGGAAGAATGAAAGGATTGCTTTTGGGGAGAGAAAATCCGAGCGGAGCAAGCTTGAGACGAATCTATCTCCGATCTCCTGCTTACAATTGCCCAACACGAGGCTTTGAGAGGAAAGAATCACTAACACGAGGGTATACTCCTCATTAAAATATATCACACATCAATCTCCAACAAGGAGTACATCTACTACACTAGGGAGTTCCAATGGGGGAGGTCTTATACTCATATCCTCTCTACCCATTTTACAACCACTCCACTCTAGTGTTAAAATATCCAAAGCTCAATTTACCCATCCTCTTAGTCACTTCAAAGTTGACCGATTCTGAGCCCAACTTGAATCTGTGATGTAGATGGAATGCCATGGTAGATACAATGAACAATTTGATCAAATAAATGCTAGATTTCTAATAAAATAGCATGCATAGCAATTTCCACATATATTCACAACTATTATTTCATATGGAGTTGACATTAGGAGATAGGCTTCAATTGCATTGGGAATTTCATCTATAGCTTGGCTTTTGCATTTCATAATGCTTCATGCCATTCATATCCATGCCAACCAATTCTCATATAACAAATTATATCTAACCAGACTACTCCTTTCATGTCAAATCAAAGCCCTCTCATTCAACATCAATTTTCCATCAACTAGAGAATCATCTCTCTCAAATCATCATAAGGTAATTCCACATACCTTTCACATCATAATTACGTCATTAAAAAAAATGGAATCCATACACAAACACAAAAATTTTACTCATAAGGCATGAAGTAACAATCAAGACCATCATGCAATTGAGTGCATAAATAATCCAAGGATTCCAAGATATCTTACTAGCCCACAACCATCCATACAAGGTAGCAAAAATATGCTGACAGTAGTTTCTAGTCTAGAAACCTGTTACCCAGAATGACATATCTCCCTTTACCGAGGGGTCGGTCCTGGCTACTCTCAATCGGTCTTGAACTACCGATATGTTTGTTTTCTCAAAAGCCCACCTGAGATCTAAGTTTCAGAATTCATAAATCTTGATCGAGGAGTGGTTGACCACGAGGAGTCGTTTCAGCCTTTCACCTCCCAGCCCAGAATGACAGTTCAATGATCTAGAACCTATGTCAATCTGGTCGACCAGTCTTTGACCACTATGGGTCGATCATGTCTCCACCGAGGGGTGAGTCTGGTCGAGCTAATAGTAAAACCAAATACATATTTCCAAGTTGGGTTCCAATTCACTGTCAAGCTTCCTCTCTAGGTTTTTTATTATTTAACCATTTGTGCCACTAAACCTAAGGATAGTCTTCTCTGAGGTGTGGGTACCAACTAAAGTCACCTATGGTCATATTACATGTTTTGTGATTGCCATAGCGATGAGCTTCAATCCGATGTAGCGTGATCTTCATTCTTGATCACATTAGGTCTTCAAGTTTCTAGCAAGTGCTTCTTTTCGAGTCATGGAATTAACAAACATAGGGACTTGGCCAATCCGAGGCACTAACAATCTTCCCCTTTGTCAATTTCATGACAAAACCAAGAAGCCAAACCATTTACAATACCACCCTTATTACATCTCATTTGAATACAAAATATTACATCAATTGCATGTACATATTCTAATGGAAAACAAGACTATGATCTTCGCATATTCTTGTTTAGCTTGCTTCATTTCATTTTTCTTGTTTAAGCATTTAAGCAAGCAACACTAGAAAATCACTAGAAGCGTTAGTCCCAAAACATAAAGATGCATTCATGGACTAAACAAAATTTGTATTTAAGCTCCCCCATACTTCCTGATTTCCTAGTGACCAACACTACCCATAGTTAATCCAAGCTATTAGTGTTGAGAAGATTTCTGCCCCAATCTTCTTGAGTTCGATCTTCCAAACTCCAAGTATATACATTCTTTTATTTCTAGCACGTTGATGTCTTCTATTTTCTACTAATTTCTCCCCCATTTTGTCATACAATTGACAAAGATTAGTAGGTAGATGTCGATTTTCAGGCACTCCCCCATGCTTCTTGCATTTAGTGCTTAATTAGGTCCTGATCTGTAATAGCCCAGATTTTCAATGCAATAAATATATTGGCTATTATTTATTTTAATTGTTAAAAATTAAGATTCATAGATGGAATGGATGTTAAATGGATAAGAATTGGGGTAATGGCCCAAGTATGGTCCCATGGATCATGGATAGGTAAATGTGATCAATTGGGTCAAATGCCCAATTGGGACCCAATGGGTCAAGATGAATTGATGATTAGGGTAAATGGGTAAGGAATGGATTTAATCGGGTCATAGACCCAATTAAGATCAAAGGCATGGGGTCCACCTCATCAAGTAAGGTGGCAAGTGTATGAGGTAATATCAAAGTGGCATAGCCATGTGGGACCCAACTCCACCTCATCAAGTGAGGTGGCGTGTGGATTAAGGCACATGTGGGGCCGGCCACCATGGTTGACTTGGTAACCATGGGTGAGTTCAAAGGTGAGTCCAAGAGGATTAAGTGAGGTGAGTGGAGTTAAGGAATTAATTAATTTAGAATAAATCCAGGTGCTTGAGTTAGGAGTTGAGTTTCATTTAAATGAAGTGAGTTGAATGGGTGCTGAATCACATGGAAGATGAAAAGATGGAGTGAGTTAAAGGGAAGGTGGAGGGTTTCCATCTCAATGGAAACCCTAGACACAAAAAAAGTTGGAGAGGGTGTGTGTGCCATGTGTAAGGCATGCATCCTCTTGGTTAGTCAAGGGACTCATGGGGAAGACTCCACATTGAATGAGGGTGGTTGGGAGGTGAGGACTTGTAACGCCCCGCCCTCTCCGAGAAATCAGAGTCTAATTTTTTTTTTAAATAATAATAAAACATCGAAAGAGAGCGGGCAGCGTCACGACGTGAGCTAAGTTCGGACTATCCAAGTCCGACCCTTAACTGGCCACCCATGTGTACATGGACTAAACCATGAGAGATAATACACAATGAAACTAAACAATGACTTGCGGAATAAACTACACTAACTGTGGAAATAGGTTGAAAAGATAGCAAGTACCAGTCTCAATTGGTAAATGACTTAAACCAACCATCCATCGTTAATATCTTAAACAAATCATAGCAAGTATCTATATTATTATATGTCCATAATAAAGTATTCAAATAACATCAAATACAAATTCATTCCAGCATTCAAGCATTTACGCTTGGCTCCCCTCCTGGTCATCGTTCTTCTCTTTCCCTTTCCTTGTACCTGCATTATCCTCTATGGATATAATTAGGGCGTTTGATCAACGCGCCCAGTAGGTTCCCGAATCAGGGCTACCACATGGTTAGCATATAAAACATGCATATATATCATAGTACATGATTATCAATAAAACATCTGAAAACAATGCTATGTATGTAAGTGCATATGTAATGAGCCCCACCCCATCACACATACATAGCCATCACCTTGTCGGGACTCTCACCGTCAAGGTAAATCACAATACACTTTCATTTGGGACTCACAGTATTCTTTCATTGGGACTCACATGATAAGGTAATCCACAGTAATCCTCGTTACCTGTGGAAAGACACTTCATCATTGAGTTGTTTCACAATATTCATTCATTGGGACTCACATGATAAGGTAATCCACAGTAATCCTCGTTACCTGTGGAAAGACACTTCATCATTGAGTTGTTTCACGATGTTCTTTCATTGGGACTCTCAAGTCAAGGTAATCCATAATCATCACCCCATGCCATGCATGAGATGTCAATGTACATGTATGTCATTTGTAAATACATATCTCATCATTAAAAACCATATTTGAAACATAATGTCAAATACAACATATCTCATAAAAACATAATAAAACCAAATCATAATTGTGGTTACAAGTAGGTAGGAAACCTACTGAAGATTCACTTCAGTATTTGATCTTTCTTTAGCGTCACCCGGTCTCGACTCGCACGTCGTTCAACTTCCGGTACCTTGTCCATATAATAATCAGTAAATCATACTATCATTTACTTATTCATTCACATCTAAGACCCAACCACATCATGTGGGGTTCGGCCATGCCCATG
Source organism: Chimonanthus salicifolius (assembly GCA_013350335.1). NCBI lineage: Eukaryota > Viridiplantae > Streptophyta > Magnoliopsida > Laurales > Calycanthaceae > Chimonanthus > Chimonanthus salicifolius. The sequence continues at coordinate 7,149,068 of CM023541.1, forward strand.
GCCGAACATCACCAACTTAGGATTTAATCTTCCTTTTTCATTTGATCAATTCCTAAACACTTAACTCTTTAATCATGTCTTGGTAGGGTTCGACCATACACCATGGCTGGATGAACCATACCACCTTGGTTTAACCTTTCTTTCATGTCCTTTTAAACTTTATCTATCCATATTTACATTATCATTTGCATTTACAGCTTTGCCACTAGGCTAAGCTATATCAAAACCATTATCATTTTATGAGGTTCAGCCCTATACATGGCCGAACCTTGTAATCCCTTTTATCCATCACCAAATGGTTCTCCATTAGGATATTTGAAACCTTTTAAATCAACATGGAACCATTAACAATTGCTACTCATAAACTTAGCCTATTTAACCCATGCAATGGTCCATGGGGTTCGACCCTATACATGGCCAAACCCAATGGTTCCATTGGCTCAATAATCTCCATGATTACTCATGGTTTTAACATGCTATTTCAACCATGATCAATACATGGTTTAGCCATCCAAAGGCTGACCCAAATCAGTAACCATAACCCCAAGTAAATCAAATAAAAACCATAAAGCAACCCATGGGGTTCGGCCATTCACAAGGCCGAACCTCATGGTTCTTTGGATACAATTCTTCTAATGATCTTACATAATTTATCATGCATCTTAGCAATAAAAACAGCAAACATATTTCTATTTAAAATCCCATAGAAACCCCATAATATTGCATGGTTTCTAACTCTCCAAATTCATAACAATCATCAATTTCTTTCACGGGGTTCGGCCATTCAAGGTGGCCGAACCCTATGTCCATGACTTGGTCCTCATAAACATGTTTTTGATCTCAATTAAACATGTAATAATCAGTATAATATTACCGGGTTTTCACCTCTCAAAACCATCCAAATTTGTCCATCACTTTGCATGATTTCCACTTTATAAAAACTCAATCCAAATGACCATACATTTCATATGATTTCATGGGGTTCGGCCATGCTCATTGGCCGAACCCTATGGCCTTTGGTTTGAACTTCTTAGACATTCATCTTATGTCTAAATTAATCTCCCAAAACAGTAACTCATTTGCATAATTTTAACTTACAAAATAAACCATCAAAATTCCAATATCATTTCATGGGGTTCGGCCATCCAAGATGGCCGATCCCAATGATCCATTTCATCATTTAATTCCCAAGGTTTAGACCCATGATACCTTCAGTCCTTCATGACATCCAAATCCATGTTTTTAACCTCTTTAAAACATGCATTTTAAATCCAACAAAAACATCCAAAACAGTCCATGGTTTTGTCCTACAAAAACCATCCAATTTAACCCATTCTTTTCATGGGGTTCGGCCATCCCCAATGGCCGAACTCTATGATCAAATTCCCATCTTACTTATGAAATACCATCCAAGGTCTAATCCTTGATGGATTCGGTCATACCCATGGCCCAAGACATGTTCCATTTGTCCCATCTTTTTAAACAAAATCCATGGAAATACTTACCAAATTTTCCAAGCTTTTCCTTTTGCCTTTGCTCCTTACTTCCTATCTTTCTTTGCCTTCCTTCCTTTGCTGGTTTATGCTTGATCTACTGGTGAAACACCAGCAGCTGGTTCAACCAAGAAGATGATGTTCTTGAGAGGGGGAGAGGGAGATGATGGAACTCCAAGATTTGTAATGTGCAATCGGCCATATGATGGTTGTTTTCCTTTTGTTAAAACAACTCAAACTATCTCATCACTCCTCATTAATCATTGATAAAAACAAGGAGGTACTGGGTGCCATTCAAGGCACCCCTTGGTACCAACGGTCACCACTCTTGGCCTCAACCGTTGCAACCTTTGGCAGCCCCATGTAATCTCATCACCTTCACATCATTTCCATTTAACGTTTTGCATGGAAATCACCATAACAAGTCCCCAACGTGTGGGACTTGTTTTGGTTTGTTTGAGATCAAAACACCTCCTCATATTCCACTCAACTCACCGAATTTACAGCTCATTTGATTTCCATTTTGACTCACTCAACTCACATGTCCAACTCACCTCATTAATTGGCAATCATTTAATGCATTTGAGTCAACTCATTCTTAATTCAAATTAAATAAAATCAGTTCCACTTAACCTGATTTAATTCACCATTGAACTCATTTGTGGGTCCACACGGTCAGCTGTGGTCAACAAAGTCAACCCGACCCGTTGGGTCCCCCTTTAGCTCCTTGACCCGTTTTTGACTCCATGACCCAATTATGGGTATTTTGGTCATTTGTACTTGGTTTTCACATGTGCATCAGGCCTACCCATTTTTGCTCCACTTGATTTCCAATCAAATCAGCTTAACCCCATTTAATTTAAGCTCACACAACGGTCAAATAATCCATTAAGACCCGTTGGGTCCCATTTGGGCCCTTTGACCCATTTAGCCATTTTTGACCCAATTGATGCACATTACCCATCCAATCAAATTTGACATTTATAATGTGTTCATAGGATCTTAATTTGAGAAATGGGCCCCACCTTTTCCTTATTTAACATTACAAACATTTAATTTAACAAACCAGGGGCATTTTCGTAATTATTCCAATCGTTGAGAATTCTTTGACCCAATTAACCATTTTGACCCAATTTGATGTACATTACCCATGCATTAAAATTTGACCCTTATAATATGTTCATAAGATCTTAGTTTGAGCAATGGGCCCCACTATTTCCTTATTCAACTTCACAACAATTAAATTTACCAATCCAAGGGCATTTTCGTAATTATCCACATCATTAGAAATCGGGGTGTTACAGGACTTGTCTAAGAAACCCTAGACAAGATGCAAAGGGCTAACTCTTCATCTCATTCACTCTCTCCCTCTCTCAAGCCCTCCCTTGGCCGACCTCTCACTAGACAAGAAAAAGACTTAAGAGTGTTTTCCATCTCAACTCCTCTCCCTCTCACCAAAACCCTAGGGCCGACCTCTCTTTGAGACAAAAGAACTAGAGTTTCCTTCAATTCTCTCCTCCACTCCCTCTCTCAAACCTTCACCTAGGCCGAACCCTCTCTTATGGTTTTCATCTCAAACCCTCTCCCTCTCAAGCAACACTCTTTGGCCGAAGATCAAGGAGGAGGAAGAAAGAATAAGGAAGGAAAAGAGCGGAGGAGCAAGACGGAACGAAAGAAAACGGAGGAGTCGCGGAATTGGCAAGTATTGCTTAACAAGATTTTATTAATTAGAAAGAGGCTAAGGGAATCATGGTTTCGGCTATGGAATGGCCGAAACCATGGGGTTCCATTTCGGATTGAAAATGGTTGGCCAAATGGTTATAGGCCATGGATTTGAAATCCATCCAAGGAATGTAATTAAGGTGACATAAAAGTGAAGAATGATACAAAATCCAAAATATGGTTTTAGATGGAAAAATGGACAAAACCCTAATGGGTAAGATAGGTTATATAAATGAAGATTATTAAGGAAAATATGTATATATGGCTTATGCTAACATGCATGGTTAAACATGAGAAGTGATCAAAGAACATGGTTCGGCCCTTGCATGGCCGAACCCTAATCTTGATATACATAAGGATCTTATGCATGTTCAATATAAGGAATGGAGAATGATCAAAGATCATGGTTTGGCCCTTGCATGGCTGAACCCTAGATTTTATGTATGGACCATATGAGAACTCAAAAAGGGTTCGGCCATGATGTATGGCCGAACCCCATCAAATGATCTAATCATAGGTATGTGATTTTTAGGAGAAAATGACGAACCCCCATGGAAGAATGTTGGTGATTTTAAATGGGTTTTAAATGTTGTAAATGATGATTTAAAATGAGGAGATGATGAAGAACAATGGACCATGGGTTCTGCCATGATGTATGGCCGAACCCCATGGAAGAAATGTTGACGGATTTTGGGTTTTAAAATGATGGACCTAAGTGTATGATTAAACCCCATGGAGGGATTTATTATGGATCTATGTTTATGTTAATGAATCATTTTTGGACCTAAGTTATGTGTAAATAAGTTAAGTGATTAACTATGAAAATGAATGGTGGCTAAGATGGGAAATGATAAAAATAAGGAACCATGGGTTCAACCATGTTGTATGGCCGAACCCCATGAAGGACTTTTCATGGACATTGGTGTATGATTGAACCCCATGGATGATATTTCATGGACCTTTGTGGATCTAGGTATGATTGGATTAATAAATCAAAGAAGGCATGACGTTGGACCCATTCTATTTAAAATAAAACAAGGGTTAAAAAGGGGATCAAAATCAAAGAGTGAGGTTTGGCCATGTTGTATGGCCGAACCCCACTAGTGAGTTTTAGTGGACAGTGGACAGTGGGTAGTGGACAGTAGGTAGTGGACAGTGGGCAGTGGACAGTGGACAGTGGAAAGCGGGTAACCAGATGATTTTAAAAATGAAATATTTATATGATTTTCCGAATGGTTAACTTAAGTTGGAAGGATGAAGGGAATGGTTTAAATCAATTGGAATAATTAATTTGATTATTTTATGGAATTTATTTAAGGTAAAAGATTCCACAACCGGGGCGCTATCGGCGAGCGGTTTTTCAACGAAAACGCAAGGACACGATATTTGGTCGGTGGTAAGATCCCTACCTTATTGAAAACCATGGAATATGTATATGTGATGTTTTTACTTCTACGTTAATTTTGGTATCAAAGTACTATGTTTCAACTATGGGATTTTAATGCCATGATGTTTATTATTACATAGCATATTTGCACTTACATCTCATGCATGTCATGGGAGGGATCAAATGAGGGGAGTCCACGCTCCATTCGGATTTTCGATAATCAACCGTGGGGAGGAATCCACACTGATTCCAATGGATGTATGATTGAATTGTAACCGGAGTCCACGCTCCGTTCGGTGGGACCGATAAGGCATTCATGGGGAGAGATATACTGTGTTTGAAATGTAACCGGAGTCCACGCTCCGTTCGGTGGGATCGATAAGGCATTCGTGGGGAGTCATGACAATACTTTGATGTGGATTATCCATCAAGATGAATACTATGTGATTGTGATATGGATGATGGGTGGGACTCATGGCATATGACACCCATGGCATGGCATTGACTTGCATGGTTTTGATATTATGTATAGCTATGTGATTTTTATACTAACCCATGTGTTTGACCCTACTCGGAGTACCTAATGGGCACGTTGTCTAATGCCCTACTTCTCCCTTAAATGATGACATAGGGAATGGACGGAGCGAAGAGCGTGATCAGAGCCAAGCTTAGGAGCTTGGATAATATAGTTTCATATCATTTCAGTTTTTATTATGGACCATGTAATTTGAGTAGTTAGTATTTGGGACTGCAATAACTTAGACTATTTGCTATGGTTTGGATTTTAATTTTGGACATTTTAACTTAAGATGATTATCATTAAGAAATGGACTTCCTTGCTATTTAAAATTGGATAGGATAGAACTCTATTATAATTCCGCAGCTATGTTTAATTTTGCATGTTTAGCCTTAGTACGTGTGAACCGTTTGTGTAGACTTAGTCCACGCACAAGTATGAGTAGCTAGTTAAGGGCCAGGCTTTGGAAGCTCGGACTTAGCTCGCGCTGTGACATCCCGTTCTCTCTCACTCTTTATTTCAAAAAAACAAGTAGACTCTGATTTTCGGCGAGTGAAAAATGGCGGGGCGTTATAGTAACTCATGGTTCTCCCCTATGGATAAATGAACACCTTTTGTGCATTAAGTTTTGTTTGCCCCAGCACAGACTAAGTTCCAGCTTAGCTGATTTCTTCCATGAGTCAGATTAATGTCCTAGCTTCCCTAGAGTCTTCTCCCCCATTCTCCACGCTATCTTTTGTAGCTTGTTTGACTCATCTCTCCCATAAACCCAACTGCTTCTAAGTTTATTTTTAGTCAAGCTTCCTTTCAAGCTTGCATTCACCTTCCTCCTTATACTGTCATGACAAGTGACAACAGCTAATCAGCACATATTTTGTGCTTCCCCCATACTCCAAGGTGTGTGTAGCATCACAGTCCGATCCCTATCTCCTCAACATGCCAATACAAAACCAATTTATCCAAACCTGCATGTTAGTCTATTTAACAAAATCCATGTTAGCAATAGACAATAGATAAAAGGCATTTCATTAATATACACACTAAATCAAACCATATTATTTCATTAATAAACAAATCGGTACTTATGGTTTGGGAGAGGGACAAATGGATGATTAGACAAAACATTAACATAGTTTATCCAAAATGTGAACATAAATCAAGAAAAACTATCCTAATAAGATTCATCCGGAGGAGGAGATGCTTGAGGGAAAGGGGGTCGGCATTGAGTTCCAGGAACAATGTCATCTTTGTGGATTTCTGAGCGGAGTTCCTAAAGTAACACCTTGATCTCATATACCAATTCTTCAAGGTCATCTATCCTCTTTTCAAGCGAGAAAACTCTTTCATCAAGAGTGATATTTCTTTGTCGAGGAAATTTGAATTCTTTCAAAAAGACCTCGAACATACGAGCCTCTTCCTCTTCGGTTTTCTCAATTGAAATCACTTCTTTTTCTGTTCCAGGGTGTAACACTTTGGAATTCCATGTTATCAATATTTACGGAATTTGCCATTTTAATTGTGAATAAACGGATATGAACCTTAGATGGGTAAGGTGTTGGGTCAATGGCCCAATTAGGACCCAACGGTTATGGTATAAGGTTCAATTTAAAGTAAATGGGTAAGGCACATTTAATTGGGTCAATGTTGATATTTGGGCCAAAATGCCCAATTGGGACCCAATGGGTCGTGGTTAACTTGGTTGACCACCAAGTGGGTTCAAGCCTAATTAAATGGGGCTGAATTAAAATGGTAATGCAATATCTATAAACAAGGGGCACACGCATACAAAAATCAAGGAGGTTAGTTGTAACACCCTGATTTCTCAATAAGATGGATAATTATGAAAATGCCCCTGGATTGGTAAATTTAATAATTATGATTGCAAATGAGGAAATGGTGGGGTCCATTGTCCATATTAAGATCATATGAACATATTATAATGGCCAATTTATCATGAATGGGTAATGAACATCAAGTTGGGTCAAAATGGTTAATTGGGTCAAAGAATTCTCAATGATTGGAATAATTACGAAAATGCCCCTGGATTGGTGAATTCAATAAATATGATTGTAAATAAGGAAATAGTGGGGCCCATTGTTCAAATGAATACCCTATGAGCACATTATAAATGTCAAGTTTGATTGGATGGGTAATGAACATCAATTGGGTCAAAAATGGCTAAATGGGTCAAAGGGCTCAAATGGGACCCATCGGGTCTCACTGGATTATTTGACCGTTTTGTGATTTTAAATTAAGTGGGGTTAAGCCTATTTGATTGGAAATCAAGTGGAGAAAAAATGGGTAGGCTTGACCCATATGTAAAAACCAATTGCAAATGACCAAAATACCATAATTGGGTCATAGGGTCAAAAACGGGTCAAGGAGCTAAAAGTGGACCCAACGGGTCGAGTTGACTATTGTTGACCGTGTGAACCCTCAAGGGAGCTAAAACACGAGTCAAATCAGTTGAGTGGGACTGAAGTGAGTTGGAATTAAATCAAGTAGTGAGTCAACACATGTGCATTAAATGAAATGCATTAAGTATGTGAGTTGGGTGAGTTGGGATGAAAATCTAAATATCTTGAGTTGGGTGAGTCAAAAGGGAAGTTGAAGGGGCTGTAAACTCACTGAGCTAAGTAGGAATTTGAAGAGGTTGTCTGGTCTCAAACCAACCAAAACAAGTCCCACACATTGGGGACTTGTTTTGGTGAGTTCCATGGTGATTATTAAATGTATATGATGGGTTTTGAGGTGAGTTATATGGGAATATGAATGGCTGCATGGGTAGAATGCCAAGGAGTGCTTTGGTTGGCTGCAAGTTACTCCTTGGTTGTGCAAGGCTTGATGAGGAGTAATGGTGATGTGGTGGCTGAAAATCCAAAGGCACTAAGCACCCATTTTGGGCGTGTTTTATCATTGTGAAAGCCTTACAATCCCATCTCTCTCCCTCTCTCAAGAACACCTCTCTTGGTTGAATTTTATATTGGTGATTTCACCAGTGGTTCATGCTTCTAACCAGCTGAGACAAAGGAAGAAAGAAGGAAGGAAACAAGAGGGAAGAAGGCAAGGATCAAAGGCATAAGAAAAGCTTGGAATTTGGTAAGTATTTCCATGGACTTTTGGTTAATAAAATGGGTGTGTGTTGGGCCATGATGATGGCCGATTACACCAGGGTTTTAACCTTGATTTGTGGAGGATTTAAAATGGTAAAAATAACCATTGGGTTCGGCCACCATGGAGGGCCGAACCCCATGTAAAAGAGGGTTGGTTTTCATGTTGAAAAACATGGAAACCATAGACCTTTGTGAACTGTTTTTGGGAGGTTTTTATGTAATAAGGTTACTGATTTTGGGTTGGCCATGGGATGGCTAAACCATGCGTTTAACATGGCTAAGGGGGTAAAACCAGTTAGTATTTAAATAAAGGACATTATTGAGCAAAGGAACCATAAGGGTTCGGCCATGAGTATGGCCGAACCCCATGGACTGTTTTCATGGGCCATTTTATGGATGTATGTGTGATTAAAAATGGAATTATGCTTGCTATTTTGGTCGTCCAAAACATGACTGAACCATGTTAAGGTTACGGTTAAGGTTGTAGAGTTTAATAAAGGTATTGGTGGCAATGGCATGTTTGTAAATAAGGGTCACAACCATGAGTTGGTATTTGTGGACTTAAACTTAAAAATGGGAATCAAATGAAGAAAGGGATTAAAGTTGGTCCATGATTTATGTGAATAAGGTGATGGATCTCTGTGACGGTGCACGACTACGAACGGTGACCGGATAAAGCCTAAGAAAGAACAGACGCTGAAGTAATTCTTCAGTAGGTTTCCTACCTACTTGTAACCACGGTTTTACCCCGGTTTTCTTTATAAGATTCTTGTTTATTCTATGTGTTTTCAAATGATATATTATGCATTGACAAATGGCATACAGGCATTGACATCTCATGCATAGTCATGGGATAATGAATGAAGTTCTACAGTGATGGCTACGAATGTACATGATGGGGGTTGCTCATTGCATGTACATAGAAGAGATGAAAGGGTGTTGTAATTTACCTTGTCGGTGCAAGGCATGTCAAGTGATGGCTACGAATGTACATGATGGGGGTTGCTCATTGCATGTACATATTTTATAGAAGAGATGAAAGTGTGTTGTAATTTACCTTGTCGGTGCAAGGCACGTCAAGTGATGGCTATGAAAGTACATAATGGGGGATGCCCATTGCATGTGCATATTTAATAGCATTGTTTTAACTGTTTTTAATGATCATGTAATATGATATATATGCATGTTTTATATGCTAACATGTGGTAGCCCTGATTCGGGAACCTACTGGGCGCGTTGATCTAACGCCCTAATTCTATCCTCAGAGGAGATTGCAGGTACATGAAACGGAAAGGAAAGGTCATTGACTGGGAGGGGAGCTGAGCCTAAGTGCTTTAATGATGGATTTGGATTACGTTATATTACTAGTCATTTGAATATTTTTGTTGGACATGTAATAATTCGTTACTTGCTAGGGTTTGATTAGGATAATAACCTTTGGATGGTTGATCTATGTTATTTAATGTTTAAGACTGTTACTTGCTATCTCGTTTTTCTATTCCGCAATTATTCTAGATTATTCCGCATGTTGATGTTAGTTCCATGTGTGATTCACTATCATGGTCTATTCCATGTACACATGGGTGGCCAGTTAAGGTTCAGACTTGGGTAGTCTGAACTTAACTCGCGTCGTGACGCCGCCCGCTCTCTTCCGATGTTTATTTAAAAAAAAAATTAGACTCTGAAATTCTCGGAAAGGGTGGGGCGTTACATTAGTCGATAAAGATTTGTCCAAAATGGGCAACACGCCTAGATGAGTTGGATTAGGCAATGACATCCAATTGCCTAATCCAAATAAAGAAGATGTCTAAAAATTAAATATAGATTGCTTGGCCGTATGTGGGATTTGCACATCCAAGATGATGCGCTGGAATCTCTTTAAAAGGGGTCCTTCCTTTGTTAAAAACGACACTAGGCAATTGCTAAATTGAAGGGGCGCATGGCATCTTCTAAATATAGGACCTATTGGAAGTTTTACAAAGGAGAGACAAGAGAGGCGCACGACATACACATTCAAAGAGGGCAGCCAACCTTGTGAATGTAACACCCTGGATTTTAATTTATTAATATATGTGAAAATTACCCATTTAATTTGTGAATTATTAAATATTGATCTTAGATGGGTAAAGGGTTGGGTCATTGCCCAATTAAGACCCAACGAATTGTGGAAATAATTTTAATAAAAATTAAATGGGGTTGAATTTAAATTAGTATTGCAATATTATATTGCATGGTCGTGTATAAAGAGATGCATATCTAGGTGATGCGCATGGATCATTTAAAAAAGGGGCTTTCTTGATTAAAAACGGCATAAGGGAATTATTATTTTAGCACCTTTTAAATTGGGATCAATGGGAGATTAAAAGAGGCAATAAGAGGGGCGCACAACATTGAGGTAAGTATTATCTTAAGCACCTTCTAAATATAGCATCAAGAGGGAGTATTAAAAAGAAAGAGGAGCAAGGGCGCACAGTTTACATTTAGCCGAATTCTCTCTCTCTTTCTCACGATCACTCACGGCAAAACAAGGAGGAAAAGAAGGCAGTCAACAAGAGGGAAAAATCAAGGAGAAAGGAGAAGGATTGGAAGATCAAGAATCAATCGGAACCGGTTAGTAATTTATTTGATAAATTTTGTTTTAGGATAAGGAACCATAGGGTTCGGCCATGGTGTATGGCCGAACCCCATGGAAGAAGAATGGGAGATGATTTGATAATTTTAAATGGAAAGAAAAGAACCATAGGGTTCGGCCATGGTGTATGGCCGAACCCCATGGAGGAACATTGATTGATTAATGGAAATTTGAATGATGGAAATAATATGTGGATGTTAAAAGGGTTTTAATAAAGATCCTTAAACCATGGGTTCGGCCATGGACTATGGCCGAACCCCATAAATAATTATGGGTTTATGTTCATGAAATTAAATCATGGAAGATGATGGGAAAGGTTTCTTATGATTTAATTTTAAATGGATCTAAGGTTTGATGGTTTTAGATGCAATTAGATCATGAAAACCATGAAGGGTTATGTTATTTTGATTGCATTTAAAAAGAGGGAAAAATGGAAACATAGGGTTCGGCTATGGGTATGGCCGAACCCCATGGAAAGGAAATTTATATGGTGATTTGATCATGGAGGGTCAAGGATTAATAATTTTAAAAAGGGGATTACGAACCCCATGGAAGATGTTTATTAGATTTACAAAGTTTCTAATTATTGGACTTATTTTGGTGATTGATTAAATGAAGATCATGGAGGATGGATGACAAATTTGGAAACTATCTAATTATGGAAGAATACAAGCTAAAATGGAAGGTTAGCCATGAATGGCAATATTGTAATTTAAATGAAGAAGAACTATGGACAATCACATGGCCGAACCCTATGGAAAATTATTTGGTGGACTTGGGATTTTTATGTCATTGGATATGTATAATGGCATTATTGTAAATATGGTAAAAAATGAAAGACCATGGGTACGGCCATGCCAAGGGGATTGTTTTGGTGGACATAGGGACTATGTTTGGCATATTTTAATGCAATATTAACTAAATATTCGACCAATGGCAATTTGGTAAATAAGTGAGAAAATGATAGACCATGGGTTCGGCCATGGGGTATGGCCGAACCCCATGGGGATTTGTTTATGGACTTAGAATATTGAAAATCAAGTGGACTTGGTTTTGATTGATTGTTATATTATAAGGTAACGGGACCTCACAGGGTGTTTACGATCATGAGCGGTTACCGGACGAAAGACGCAAGGACACGTTAGCAGTTTTTGGTAGGATTCCACCTCTTTGAAACCATGGGTTGATGTACATTGTTTTATCTTATTTTTGATGAATATATGTTGCAAAGGATATGTTTCAAATTATGATTTTAAATGCTATGTTTATATGATAAAATAGCATGTGTTGGATATATTTCAAATTATGACTTTAAATGCTATGCTTATATGATAAAATAACATGTGTTTCATTGGCATCTCATGCATGGCATAGGGTGAAGGATTTGTAACCAGAGGGACCACACTCCGCCGGGGCGTCCGAAAAACCTATGTGGTGGGTACTTTTATTTACATGTGATGGGTGGGACTCATTGCATTTGTCATCATTGCATGACATGGTTTATATGGTTTTTGACATTACAATATTATTATATATGTTTTGTACTGACTATGTGTTAGTCGTAACTGGAATGCCTACTGGTCGCGTTGTTCTAACGCCCTACTTTTACCCTAGTTGATGACATAGGAAATCAGGGGAACGATGAACAAAAGACGGGCCAGGCATAGGAGCGGGGATGATTTAGTTTATATTTTTAATAAAGTTACTCATGGACTTGTATTTTGAGTATCTAAATTTCGGAATGTAATAACTTAGATGGTTGGATTTTTATTTGGATAATTATGTTATTTGAATAATGATTAAGGACTTGACGTACTTTGCTATCTGAATGGAATAGAACTTGGTTCTATTATTATTCCGCATGTTATGATTATGCAGTTATGATGTTATTCCGCAAGTTGATATTATTATGTGTAAACCGTTTTCATGGACTTAGTCCATGCACACATAGGGTTGGCCAGTTAAGGGTCGGACTTTGGAAGTTCGGACTTAGCTCGCATCGTGACGTCCCGCTCTCTATCACTCTACTCTGTTATTAAAAAAAATAGACTCTGATTTATGCAAAGAAGCAAGTGAAAAAGGGCAGGGCATTACAGTGAAAGATCAAGGAGGAGAGGAGGCTAAAGAAGGAGAAGATTGGAAGAGCAAGAACAAGTGAAGGAAAATCGGAGGAGTAGCGGAATAGGTAAGTAAATGATTAAGTTTACATAATCAAGAAAAGAGGGTTAAGGACAAGGTTCGGCCATTGCATGGCCGAGCCCTAATTTTATATTGGTTAAAGACCCATTGATGAACCATAGGGTTCGGCCATGTTGTATGGCCGAACCCCATGGAAAGTGATTAAAGAATTAATATGGGTTTTAAGGATTTTTAAGAGGAAGTAATGAACCATAGGGTTCGGCCATGTTGTATGGTCGAACCCCATGGAAAGGAAAATAATGAATTATAATGGATTTAAAGGATGGCAAATTATAGATGTATGTTGATGAGATTAAAAGGGTTTAAAAGGATGTATCATTTAGTTTAATGGAAATAATGATTTCCATGGAAGAAAAATTAATGGATGAATGGGAACTATCAAATGACGGTTGTATGATTTATAAAGAAATTAAAGAACCCTAGGGTTCAGCCATGGTGTATGGCCGAACCCCATGGAGGTGTATTGGTATTGTTAATGGATTTTGAATGATGAAAACTACGGGAGTTGGTTAATAATTTTATTGGGTTTCAAAGCATGAAAATTATATATGTATGTTAAGGATTTTTAAAGGGGGTTAAATGGATGTTTTTGATGGAGAACCAAGGTCCTTAGGGTTCGGCCATGGTGTATGGCCGAACCCCATAAAGAATTATGGGATGATGTTCACGCAATTAGATCGTGGAAATGATGGAGAAAATGGAATTTAGATATCATAGGTTTCGGCCATGGTGTATGGCCGAACCCCAAGAACCAATTTTTATGGGTTATGTATGGACCTAATATGATTAAAGGAATGGAGGATTAAGATAAGTGATTAGCCATGATAAAAAGAGTAATGGCAATGTTGTAAATAGGCAAAAATCATGGACCATGGGTTCGGCCATGGTGTATGGCCGAACCCCATGGGGAAGGTTTGGTGGACTTAGATTTTTATCAATGCTAAATAATGATGGTATAATTGATTAGATGTATGAATTAAGGATAGTATGATCTTGGTTTTAAATTAATGATCAAAGAACTATAAGAAAGGCACCAAAAATAAGGAAGTGAAGTTCGGCCATGTTATATGGCTGAACCCCACAAGGTTATATGTAGGGACTTGGACATTATTGTAAATCAAATGGGACATGGTTTTAATTGATTGATATATTATAAGGTAACGGGACATCACAAGGTGTGTACGATCATGAGCGGTTTTGGACGAAAGCGCAAGGACACTTTAGTGGTCTTTGGTAGGATTCCACCTCTTTGAAACCATGGGTTTATGTACAATGTTTTTATCTTATTTTGATGAATTTACGTTGTAAAAGATATGTTTCAAATGTGAAGTTTTAATTCTATGTTTACAATATAAAATAGCATGTGTTTCATTAGCATCTCATGCATGGCATGGGGTGAAGGATATGTAACCGGAGGGGCCACTCTGTCGGGGCGTCCGAAAAATCTAAGTGGGATACCTTGATGTGGATTTCCGTCAAGAAGAAGCCGGAGGGACCACACTCCGTCAGGGCATCCGAAAGACCTATGTGAGGGTACTTATATGTACTTGTGATGGGTGGGACTCATTGCATTTGACATCATGACATGGCATGGTTTATATGGTTTTTGACATTATGATATTATTATATATGTTTTGTACTAGCCATGTTTTAGCCCTAAATGGAATACCTACTAGGCCCGTTGTTCTAACGCCCTACTTCTACCCTAGTGGATGGTATAGGAAACGAAGGGAACGATGAACGCGAAAAGGGTCAAGCATAGGAGCTTGGGTGTTTTAGTTTTTATTTTGCTTAAGTTACTTATGGATTTGTAATTTGAGTAACTAGACTTCGGGCATGAAATAATTTAGATAATTTGCTATGGTTGGATGTTTATTGGATAATTAAGTTAAATTTAATTATGATTAAAGACTTGGAGTACTTCGCTATCTAAAATGGAATAGAATTAGGTTCTATTAAATTCCGCAGTTATGATTTTAATTCGCATGTTTATATTATTATGTGTGAACCGTTTTCATGGACTTAGTCCATGCACACATAGGGTTGGCCAGTTAAGGGTTCGGACTTTAGAAGTTCGGACTTAGCTCGCTTCGTGACGTCCCGCTCTTGCTCACTCTGTTATTTAAAAAAATATATATATAGACTCTGATTTACGGAAAACATAATGAAAAAGGGCGAGGCGTTACACAGGAGCCTGTACAAATATGGTTCGAGACCTTAGATGATATCGTCGGCTGGATTCAGTATTAGGAGAAGGGGTACTTTTTGGAGCAGGGCTGGCAAAGCTGGGTTCTGGGACATCCTGTATGAACCTAGGTGATCTCCTTAGGAAATGGGAGCTGGACTCAGGGTTTTTTTCGGTGGTTGAGAACTGAGATTTAGCTGTCTCTCTTTTCGGCATTGTTGTTGGAGAAGAGCTGACCAGGGCTTATCCGAACTCTAAATCTCATAAACACTGTGACACCCTTGCGTCTTAAAGTTAGATAAGCAAAAACCCTAAGGTTTTCAGGTGAGATTTCACTCCGGGATGTCCTATCGACTGGTCTAGGTCACGGGAGGAGAGGAGGAAATCGCCATAGCTTAGTGGGGGGAAGAACGACAAGTTCGAAATGATTTGTCGTTTTCTCAAAAAGAGACATTTTAACTTACTCTTTCTGACTTATCGATCGGTCGTGACGAACGACCTGTCTGTCGATATGTCGATATGTATAGACCTGCCTCCCCTTTCGATTCTTCCCTTTTTTCAGATAGTGTTCTGATTTCCAACAGTACCGACCTGTCTGTTCCTCCGACTAGTCTATCGTTCGACCTAGGTTCTAACTTGAAGGATGACTGGGTATTTTGTGTGTGTGTGTGTGCTTGCAACGTTCATAGTTTCTCAAGCTTTGCTTATACACCTTTTAATGCCAGTGATGATACACACATTCACACCGCATAGATATCATTTGAAGATTCAATTCACCCTTCTGAAGATAGGCACAGACCATGGATTACAGATCTCTTTTCTTGGATCCAAATCAATCCAAGTTTCTTGGACACATTTAATTCACCAATTCAAGTATATTGCCCAAGTGTGTGATGTCATGTGATGTGGCCATTTTCAGGCTTTAGCAAAGGCAAGGTGTCTATGAACATGAGTCATTCCACATAATGTATAAACTTTGCGAATATTGGAATGAGACACAAAGCACACTGATCATACATTCATTTCCTGCTTGAATATGATTACCGAGCATATGGAAATGAAGTATGATGCTACACGCACAGCTCTTATGCCTGTTATCATGTTATTACCCAAACATGATAAACACATTTACCATTCTTTCAAGTATACTCCAATTCCTTGAAAGAGCTGGTACATAAATGGATTTAGACAAGCACTTTTGGTAGGTCACGCCAAAGATAATCCATTTAAGGGCATAGAGCATGTTTCATTCCACATGGATTCACAAGGTTTACGAACTTGGAATGAAACGACACTGTGTATGAATACCATACACACCCTATATATGAGGTAATGCACATGCTAGATTCATTTCCTAAAAATGCACAAATCACATGGCATATGAAATGAAATGAGACAAGTATAATCCAATACTAGAGTACAAACCTACATGTGCAAACAATTATCTTGCATAAGATTAATCCAACAATAAAAAAAGAACATGGATTGAAGGTAAGATACAAGGTGATTCCAAAAGCATGTTTCAAATGTGAATTCCTTTACACATTTGAACACGATCATTGTGAAACTTTGAATCTAAGTTCACAATCCAGTGCTGGCCTTTTCTTAAATTTGGTTCTAATTTTGGGTGCCTTCCCATTTGATCTTTTGAATCAAAATTTCCAGATTTTGTACCACGATATTGTCCCCACAAACATATTGGTGCATAGCCATAAAGGATACTTGAAGGTCATTACCTCCAACAAGTTCATTTTATCTATCTTCTTCTTCTCTTGGAGGATTTAGCTTTGACTTTTTCAATGGATGAGCCATTCACCTATATTCTTAGTACACACATTGGCCAAGATAGGTGGTGTCATCCATTGGGCTAGAAGAGGCAATTTTTCCGTGAATTATTTCAGCCTCTTTTGTTGCTTCATATCTTTTAGATATTTTAAAGGCATATTATGAAACAACAATGATGAAATCCTACAAGTGTTTGATTAAGGTGCATACTCAATTCATCACTAGTCCAAGTAGTTTTGGTCTTTGGGCTGAGTGGTCATGGAAGTTTGAAGACTTTATCCAGTATATTTTCCATAGGCACAGACCACTTTCTATTCACTTATTTCCAAACATGTTTAGTGATGAAAACATTTTGTAGTTCTTCATTCCATTTCTCATCACAAATGGATGTTTGGAAATATCATGGCTTTCTCTCATAGCCATTATTCTAGCATGGATCAACTCGGACGGTTAAGTCATTTCACAAGAGCACGAGGCTTTGATACCACTTGAAAGTCCCAATTGTCCACAGTGCTAGAACAACACGATTAACCTTAGAGGGGGGATGAATAGGTCAATCTCATTTTTAATGGTGTTTGCAAATTTCTTGATTCTTTTAAGTGCAACAGAACATTAATCAAGAGATTTGTTCAGTGTGATAGATTGGTTATAAGTTCTCTGAACATTCACACTAAGATTATGACCCTTTAAACATTTTTTGATTATCAATGCTTGTGTACAATGTGTAATAATCAATATGTACAGTGATGTGTGTTGAGAAGAGTACTTAAATGATAAATACACACACACAAGATCAAACACCATAAGACCAATTTAAAGTAGTTTGGTTAGGCAACCTACATCCACTGTTAGGACTTGTTCAAACCCTGAGCTATCTCCAAAATTTACTAAGTGGGGACTTATACCCTTACAATTAGAGTAGGAATTCTACCTCCCTCAATTGGCTGGGAATTTCACCCACCACTATCGAATAGGAATTCCACCTATCCATTTGACTGGGAATTGCATCCACCATTGTGCCGGAGACTCCGCTCCAGATTTTTTATAGTGGTTCCGGAACCAAGCTTCCTTAATCCACTTTCGGAACAAAGGTTTTAAAATAAAGTTAAAACCAAGAAGCACTTGCCTTTTGAGGACTTTCTCCTGATGTGTGCTTCATGAAGATCCCACCCAATGTGTGTTGGCGCTCTGCCTCGTGCCACTGTATAGCAATCACAATCCAAGGTAATAAGGAAACTGGTTATACCGAAGGTTTCCTAGATTATGTTCTCCTCTTTTTCCATTGCAAACTCAATCAATAGATTTGTTGTTTATCGATTTACTTTCCTCCTCTCTTTCTCTCACAAACTCAATCCCTAAGATTGGTTGTATATGATTCCCCAAGTGTAAGAACGAGAGACGGAGTGATCCTTCTATTGGCCTTTGTTTAAGCTCACTAATAATGATGAGGGTCCAACTGATCGTACCGAAGGATACCAACTGGTTGTATAAAGATTGGTTTATATAGAGAGAGGCAACCAGTTGCAATATTATTTCTCGGTCGACACGTCATTATCGCCGTTGGGTCGACAGTAATGGCACCGAGAGGTCAGTCCATACGAGAGGCTTGGTCTGGGGCAAAAACATGCTGACAGCAGTTTCTAGTCTAGAAACCTGTTACCCAGAACGACATGTCTCCCTTTACTTAGGGGTCGGTCCTGGCTACTCTCGATCGGTCTTGAACTACCGATATGTCTATTTTCTCGAGAGCCCACTTGAGTTCTAAGTTTCAGAACTCACAAATCTTGATCGAGGGGTCGTTTCAGCCTTTCACCGAGGGGTAGGTGCATATGAGACTCGATCAGAGGCATACCCAGAATGACAGTTCAATGATCTAGAACCTATGTCAATCTGGTCGACCAGTCTTTGACCACTATGGGTCAATCATGTCTCCACCGAGGGGTGAGTCTGGTCAAGCTAACAGTAAAACCAAATACATATTTCCAGTTGGGTTCCAATTAACGGTCAAGCTTCCTCTCTAGGTTTTTTATTATTTAACCATTTGTTCCACTAAACCTAAGGATAGTCTTCTCTGAGGTGTGGGTACCACCTAAAGTCATCTATGGCCATATTACCTGTTTTGTGATTGCCATAGCAATGAGCTTCAATCCGGTGGAGCGTGATCTTCATTCTTGATCACATTGGGTCTTCAAGCTTCTAGCAAATGCTTCTTTCCAAGTCATAGAGTTGACAAACATAGGGATATGGCCAAGCCGAGGCACTAACAGTACTCCATGTTCAGAGACTTGGGGAAAATAATCCCTCTCATCATAGGGAAACACTCCTCAAAAAATATCTATATATGTCTAGCCTCTTGGACCCGCTCATCATTTCCTCAGGGAACACCTTGAAGGTTTTACCGACCTCTTTTGAGTCCTTCAAGTCTACAATCCTTGGCTCAGACTTTCTAGAGTCATAAAACATATCTGACTCATTTCACGAGGATGCCCTCGGTCTTCGTAGACCATTTCTAGACAAAATTAGTGGTCTACCATTACCACTTCTTATAGCTAACTATAGACCACAACCTCTTGGTCTAGACAAAAAGTCGCATTTCCAGCAAATTCTGATTTACAGCATGAGTCATTACCAACCAATGCCCTCTAATATTTCTCCAATGTGGTAAAAGTGACAACCTCACCTCACCGATGTCCGTTGGGTGGTTACCTACTAGTGTATCATCATTCGGTCTATCAAACTCCCATCACAGGACCCTCGGCCTAATTGTCTCACATGCACTTCATGCGAAGACATGATCATCTACACCTCAATAGGTGGTTCGCATACGGTTCTAGGGGAATTCTACAGTTTTCCACTCAGGGAGCTTAATCATTTCCTCGCGACCTTTCCAAGTCCGACCAAATTCAGCACCTCACAACTCAGGGTCCACATGAGTCTAACCATCAAGGATCCAGCTCATGTTATAATATCACTCTGGTCATCCCGTCTGAAATACGGTCTAAACATTAGTCACTTAAATCTGGTGGCAAGAGAAGGTCCCAGCTTCACTCAAAATCTCGTTCACCCCATTGCAACCCAAAACAATCACAGGCTTTCATCAGTGTTTCGAACCCCATACACACAGTCCTCAGAGAAATTAAGCCTAAGCTCCGATATCAACTGCCATGCCCCAACCCAACGGACACGTGAGAAACAATAATATATTTTTTTACTCTGAAACATGCACAACTCATAGTCCAAACACGTAACACCTACACGTGTTGTGAGATCATAACAGATCCTAGGACTTATTGGACCTGTAACACCCTGGATTTTCAATTCATGAATATATATGGAAATTGTCCATTTAATTTGTGAATTAATGGAGATGGACCCTAGATGGGTAAGGAGTTGGTTCAATTGCCCAATTAAGACGCAACGGATATTGGATAAGGTTCAATTGAAATAAATGGGTAAGATTTATTTAATTGGGTCAAGGTTGTCAATTGGGTCAAATGCCTAATTGGGACCCAATGGGTCATGGTTGACTTGGTCGACCACCAAAGGAGTTCAAGTTCAATTAAGGTGTGGCTGAATTAAATTCGAAATGGAATCAAGGAATTGAGTTAATGAATGAGTATAAGTCTTGAGTTTAAAAGAATTAAAAATATTTGAGTTAAGGTGAGTTGGATGGGAAGTTAATGGGACTTTCATCTTAAGTGAGTTAGGAGAGTAGATGGAGAGTTGCATCTCATAAGACCAAACCCAAGGTGTACACACATTGGGGAGGTGGGAGTTTCATCTCATGGGATGAAACTCCAAAGGGGACATTAATGAGGGAGGTGAAGGGTTTTTGTCGTTACACAAGGCATATCCAAGAGTACACGTTGGGGAGATGGAGGGTTTCCATCTCATGATGGAAACCCAAGGGGCACACGGTTGGAGAGTTCATCTCATGGGATGAAACCCCCAAAAGGAAGTATTAATGAGGGAGGTGAAGAGTTATAGTTGTTACAAAGGGGCATAACCCAAAAGACACCACCCTTGGCTGAATTCCATTGCACAACAAAGGGAGTTCTTTCTACATCTCAATCTCTCCCTCTCTCTCTTGGCCGATCCCCCTCTTAAGACAAGAAACACTTAGAGTATCTTCTATCTCACTCTCTCCCTCTCACTCAAGGCCAACCCTCTCTCAAAGACAAAGGAGAAAGGACTTAGAGTTTTCCATTTCAAGCTCCTCTCCCTCTCACAAGAACCCTAGGGCTGACCCTCTCACAAAGACAAAGGAAGAAGACTTAGATTCTCTCCCTCTCAAGCTCACTCCTGGCCAAAGATCAAGGAGGAAGAAAGAAGAAAGACTAAGGAAGGAAAAGAGCGGAGGAACAAGTCAGAACGAAAGAAACTGGAGGAGTCGTGGAATCGGTAAGTACTTGATAAGATTTTATTAAATAAGAAAAGAGGTTAAAAAGAACATCCCATTTTGGATTGGAGAGTTAGCCAAGATATTATGGGCCATGGATTTAAAATCCATCCAAGGAATGAGATGGATTGAACAAAGGAAGGGTGATTAGGGTTACCCATATGATTAATGGATATGATTAAGCATGAAAAATCATGGTTCGGCCCTTGCATGGCCGAACCCTAATCTTGTTATGGTTAAGGACCTTATGCATGTCCTATGTAAGAAATGGTGGATGATCATGGATCATGGTTTGGCCCTTGCATGGCCAAACCCTAGGTTTTATGTATAAGAACCCCATCAAAGAATCAAATCTTGGATGTATGATTTTTAAAGGAAAATGATGAACCATAGGGTTGCCATGCAGTATGGCCGAACCCCATGGAACGTTATTAGTGATTTTTAGTGGGTTTAAAGGATGAAAATCATAGATGTATGTTAGTCATTTTAAAAGGTTTTAAAGGATGATAATGATGGGAGATTATTGGTGATTCTAAGTATGTCTTAAATATTGCAAAGCATGATCTAAAATATTGTAAATGGTAAAGAACCATGGACCTGTAACACCCCGCCCTTTTCACTCTAATAAACAGAGTTTATTTTTTTTAAAATATAATAAACAAGTGTTCGGGGCTGGATGTCACAACGGGAGTTAAGTTCGGACTTCTAAAGTCCGACCCTTAACTAGCCAAGCCCATGTGAGTTATGGACTAAGTCCATAAGAATCGATCCACACATGGTACAATTAAAACTTGCGGAATAAACTTAATCTTAATCTACTGCGGGTTATAATAGATCCTAAGACTACTTCATTTTACATCTTTAGATAGCAAAGTACATAAACATATTCTCCAAAATTACTAAAATAACCTTAGACTAACATTCATTCCAAACCATCCAAAATAAACCAATCCATAGTAACTAGTTAACTACATTATTACATGCCGACATCATCTAATTATCAAATTACATTGTCCATATTAAAAGTCCATAAATCAATCCATTAAAAGTCCATTCAAAGCCCAAGCTCCTATGCTTAGTTACCTTCATCGATCCTCTTTCTTCCCCTTTCCTACGTCATCTACTAAGGATAGAGATAGGGCATTAGATCAACGCGCCCAGGAGGTGTTTCCGAATAGGGCTACCACAAGGTTAATATAAAAACATGCAAATAGTATAATAATACATGTTCATCAAAATCTCATAAAAACAATGCTATGTATGTAATGCGCATGTAATGAGTCCCACCCATCACAAAAATACATAGCCTCGTCTTGACGGGATTCTCATCAGTCAAGGTACCCCACAGTGGTCTTTCGGACTCCCCGACGGAGTGTGTCCTCTGGATTCCTCTTGATGGGATTCTCATCATCAAGGTACCCCACAGTGGTCTTTCGGACGCCCCGAAGGAGTGTGGTCTCCGGTTTCCATAATCACCACCCCATGCCATGCATGAGATGTCCATGAGTTTATGCCATTTATAAACACATCTTAACATACAAAACCACTTTGAAACATAATAACTTAGCATATAATTCATCAAAATTACGATAAAACATCAAATATAAGTGTGGTTCAAAAATGTAGGAAACCTACACAAAGTTCACTTCGATTGACCGCTCTTTTAAAACCGTCACCTGTTCACGACTTGTATACCGTTCAAGAAGTCTCATTGACCTACTTATATAACAGCAAATCAAACATTTATCCATATAATTTCCAACTTAGTCTAAGTCCCAAAACCACTTTATGGGGTTCGGCCATACCCCATGGCCGAACCTCACCCACTTAAATTTTGGTCTCTCTTTTATTCAACCAAAACCATACAATTTACTTATATACAATCCCCAATCCAACAAATGCAACCTTGTGGGGTACGGCCATACACCATGGCTGAACCTCACTTAATTTTGTTTTAATCCCTTCTTTGTATTCTTAAGCCCAAACACATCATTTAAATAACTTAATCTTCCAAATGAACATTGCAGGGTTTGGCCATACAACATGGCCTAACCTTACCACTTTGGTTTTGGCCCATATTTTAAATCCTTTGGTCATTTCATCTTTGATCATTTCACCTTTGATCATTTCCTCCATATTTACAATAATGCCACTATACTAACCTTTGTTTAGTTTTTCTTAAAAACCAAAGTCCATATCCAATCCACCTTAGTGTGGTTCGGCCATACAACATGGCCGAACCTCACCACTTAATTTTTGATCCTTTAAATTTTTCATACATACATCTCCATTTTAATTTTACCCAATTACATTATATGTTAACCATTAAGTCCACCAAATGACCCTTAGTGGGGTTCGGCCATACTACATGGCCGAACCTCACTAAACTGATTTTTGTCCCTCTTTCCATCATCTTTGATGGTTGATTATTTTCTTATACTAAGTCCATAGATAAACATATGTGATTCTCAAATCAAAAGCATATCATAATCCATAATTCCAACCATGCTCTTACTCTAAATAACCCATAAAAACAGTCCATGGGGTTCGGCCATACACATGGCCGAACCCTATGGTTCTCTTGACTCAATCATTCCATCATTTATCCATGGTTTATGATCAGTAACTTAGCCATGATAACAACATGATTTAACCATGCAATTGCCGATCCAAAACAGTGACCTTATCTCCATTTAAAAATCCTTTAATCCTTCATTACATAGTAAGGTTTTTATCCCTCAAAAACCATAAAAATTACCACATCCTTTCATGGGGTTCGGTCATCCAAAGTGGCCGAACCCTATGATCCAATTTCTACCCTTTTTAGACAGCATAAACCATGATCCAAACCTTTGATAGATTCGGCCATACGATAGTCGTATCATATTCCCTTAACCAACTTATTTAGCGAGAGTTCAAAGTGCACTTACCAATATCGCAACTCCTTCGGTTCTTTGACTACTTTTTGATCCTCTCCTTAGTCCTTCCTTCCTTCTCCTTTGCTGAGGCTGATCTTGCTTGGAGACTCCTTGGAATAACTCAGCCAAGTTATTGGTTTGAGAGAGAGATAGAAACTTAGTCTTGAATGAGAGTGATAAAACCTTGATGTAAAACTCCTTTGCTCAATGTGTGCTTTTTTCTTGGTGAAAGAATCAGCCAAGGACTGATTGGTATTAGATACAATCAGCCAAAGCCTTTGGTCTTGAGAGATGAACAACGTCCAAGAGAGGGAGAGAGAGAGAGAGAAGATGAAACCCTTTTTGGCTAATGAACTTCAACCCAAGGTTAACACTACAGGCAACTCCCCTCCCATTTACTTTCATAACTTATTTCATTTGGGGGTTTCATCCTTGAGATGAAACTCCAACGGTTTCTTGGCTCTTGGCTGCCCTAGATGTAACCCTTCTCCATCACTTCTCAAATGTGAACCCACTTGTAACTCCCATTTTTTTAATACCTTCCTTGGGGTTTCATCCTTAAGATGAAACTCCCAAGGTGCCCAACGGCTTCCAATGATGTTTTGGTGTATCCTTTCCTCTCATCATTCATCCCTCATTAATCTTGTATGTGAGAGTTTCATTTTAAAATAAAACTCCCATAGGTTCCAACGGTCATGTTTTTGGTTATCCTTGTGTAACCTCCACAAGTCCATTCATCTCCCATTATTTACCCATGTGGGAATTTCATCCAAGAGATGAAACTCCTACATGCCAATGGTTTGGTCTTAAGTCTTTGAATCTCCCAACTATCTATTGGCTGTCCCTTTGAAAACCCATGCATGGAATAAACCCTCATGCCATTCCAACGTGTATAACATCTTAAATTTAAAACATAACCCCTCACCACATGTAACTCCCATAAACGCCATTATCATTCATCATTTCTCTAGGAGTTACATGCATGGGATGACCTCTCCATGCAGCCAATGTTTTCTTTGTTTTAAAATTGGAATTAAGACACTCCACTCTCATTCACATACTTCACTCACTTACAATTAATTTAACTGTCTCAACTCAACCCATTTAACTCATCAATTTAATGCAACTCAACTTATAAATCCAACTCAACTAAACTCCACCATTTACTTCAATTCAACCCAAACTCAAACATTTAATTAAACTTAACCTAATTAAGCTTTGAGCTCATCCAATGATTAATCATGTCCACAATGACCCATTGGGTCACAATTGGGTCCTTTGACCCAATTAATCACTTTGACCCAAATAAATGTACATTACCCATTTAACTTAATTAAACCTTATACTAAGTACATTGGTCTTATTTGAACAATGGGCCCCACTATTTACTCATTACGATCATATCCTTTTTAATTCATAATTCCAATGGCATTTTCGTAAATACTGATATATTGAAAAATCTAGGGTATTACAGGACTATGGGTTCGGCCATGTTGTATGGCCGAACCCCATGGAGGGATGTTGATGGACTTAGATGCATTTGGACCATGAAAATGTGGAAGACATGTTGATGGACTTTGGGTTGTAAAATGATGACCTAAGTGTATGATTAAACCCCCCATGGAGGGACTTTGTTTATGGACCTAAGATTGTAAATGATTTAAAGGAGAAGATGGGAAGTGAAACATCATGGGTTCAGCCATGGTGTATGGCCGAACCCCATGGACCATTTTAATGGGTCATTTTGACATTTATGCATGTTTAGATAAATGAATGATTAAGCTTGGAAATGGAGCCATTTAATTATGGGTCTATGTTGATGGATCATTTGTGGATCCATGCATGAAATGTTTAGTTATGGATCTATGTTTTGGACCTAAGCATGGGTAAATAAATTAGGTGATGGAAATAATGGCTAAGATGTAAATGGGGTACACATGAAGGACCATGGGTTCGGCCATGGTGTATGACCGAACCCCATGGGAAATGTTTTTGTGGACTTAGGGTTTTTAAAATGATTAACTTATGTGTGATTGGTTAATAAATCAAAAGAGGGACCCAAAACCAAGTGAGTGAGGTTTGGCCATGTTGTATATAACGCCCCGCCCTTTTTTACTCGCTTCTTCCCGTAAATCAGAGTCTATTTTTTTTTTATAGCAAAGTAGAGTGATAGAGAGCGGGATGTCACGACGCGAGCTAAGTCCGAACTTCTAAAGTCCGATCTTTAACTGGCCAACCCTATGTGTGCATGGACTCAATCCATGAAAACAGTTCACACATAGCAATATAAACATGCGGAATAAAAATCATAACATGTGAAAACATAATAGAACACAATTCTATTCGATTTAGATAGCAAAGTACGTCAAGTCCTTAATCATCATTATCATAATGCAATTATCCAATGAAACATCTAACCATAGCAAATTCATCTAAGTTATTACAATTCGAATTCTAGATGCTCAAATTACAAGCCCATGAGTATCTTAAATAAAATATAAAATAAATCATCCAAGCTCCTAAGCTTGGCCCTCCTTGCGTTCATCATTCCCCTCGTTTCCTGTATCATCCACTAGGGTAGAAGTAGGGCGTTAGAACAACGTGCCCTAGTAGGTATTCCAATTAGGGTTAACACATGGGTTAGTACCAAAAATCCAGATATAATATATATCAAAACCGGTTATAGTAAATCATACCATACTTATAAAGCATTGTATCCAAAATAGTGTATGATAATAGAGATCCAATCATACCGATAAAAACCAGAAACCTTGCATGATAATAAAGATCATAATCATACCGATACAATGCCATGCCATGCTATCATATGCAATGAGTCCCACCCATCACATGTACATAAAAACACCCACCACATAGGTTTTTCGGACCCCCCGACGGAGTGTGGACCCTCCGGTTACATTTCATAGATAGTATCCTCTTGATGGAATGCTCCTCATCAAGGTATCCTCCACGATTGTATTACGGACGCCCCGACGGAGTGTGGATCTCCGGTTACAATTCATACACAGTATCCTCTTGATGGAAATCACATCAAGATATCCCCCACGAGTGTTTACGGACGCCCCAACAGAGTGTGGGTCTCCAGTTACCGTTCTTCCCTCCCATGCCATGCAAGAGATGCAAATGTCCACATGCTATGCAATTATACAAATCATAGCATTTAAAAGCTCATATTTGAAACATATACAACACATGCTATTTTATCATATAAACATAACATTTAAAACTCACATTTTGAAACATATCCTTTGCAATATAAATTCATCAAATCAAGATAAAAACAATGTACACCATTATCAATTAGACTCCCGTTTTAATCATTTAAGTCCATTAATCATACCTTAGCGGGGTTCGGCCATGCACCATGGCCGAACCTCACTAACTAGGTTTGTGGGTCCCATTTTAATCCGTTGATTATCTTAATTTTGTGAGTTTAAAAACTAGCACCCTAGGCTTTATTAAACCACACATAAGGTTATCTCAAAAGCTTTTAAGTCCATGATCATCCCCCATGGGGTTCGGCCATGGTAGGGGTTCGGCCATGGTAGTTCTTCATTTTGGTCAATATTTACGGTTTTGCCACTACCTCTTTTCCATGACTAATCACTCATTCATTCATGCATAATTAAGTCCATAACTGATCACAGACATTAATGATCCCTATCTTAGATCCGTTAATGACCCATCAACCATGTCATATGATTATTAAAATTAGCCATTTAATTAACCTAATCCTTATTCACTTAACCACATACAAAATCCCGTTCTTAGCCCATAATTGATCCATAATCTTGGATCCATTAACGTTCCATCAACCATGATATGTTCATTAACAAATCAATCCTTAACTTACCTAATTTTCCATTCATCTAATCACATACATAATCTCAAATTTAACTAATAAAATGACTTACAAAAGGGGTCATGGGTTCGGCCATACGCCATGGCTGAACCCATGATGTCTTTTCCCCAATTTTCTTGGACCCTTTTTTTTTTTTTCATCATTTAGGTCCACCACAAGTCCCTCCATGAGGGGGTTTACATCATGCATTTAAATCATTAATTTTGATCATCACTAACTACATTTAAAATCCATTAAGGTTGCCAACATTCCCTCATCATCACTATGGTCCAAATACCTCTAAGTTCACCAATCACTCTCCATCAATTTCCATAATTTTACACCATTAAAACTCCAAATACAACACCATAGGGTTCATCTTCCTCTACTACCTTTGAGGCCATTAAAAATCATTAATACCTTCCATGATTTTTCTTCACTAAGATCCCTTTAAAAATTGCAAACATTTGACCCTTTTAAGCCTCCAAATTCATTAACACATTACTCCATATTTTCCATCCTTTTAAACCCATTTAAAACCACTATTACATCACCATAGGTTCATGGTCCATCATTCATTCATGCCTTTTAAGGCCATAAACCCATTTACATCTCCATGAATTTCCTCATTTAAAATTCTTATAAAAATCACTACATTTAGTCATTAATACCTTAAAATCATAATTCATCCTCCATGTCTTCCATTCTTTATAAACTCATTAAAATCATTCAATCACCTACCATGGTTTTGATATTAAAAACCCCATTTAAATTTACTTAATTACTCACCATGATTCCTTCCAAAAATTCCATACATCCATTGCTTAAATAATTTAAATACATAATGTCCTTAATCCATTTATTTTTTCTTAACCTAATTTACCCATTAGGGTTTGTCCATTCCTTACTTCATTTTTGGATGGATTTGAGATCCAAGGCCCATGATAATTTGGCCACCATTAAATCCAAGAAGAATGGACCCCAAATCTAAAATCTTAACAAAATCTAACCTCTTGTTTAGAAACACTTACAATCCGACGGCTCCTCCGACTTTTCTTTCTCCGCTTGGACTCCTTGGCCTCCTTTCTTCTTCTTCTCCTTTGTTGGTCAGCTAAGATGTGGTTGATCAATGGTAAAACTCCAATCCTTGGGTCGGCTAAGATGGGGTGTGTTTGAGAGAGGGAAGGGAGGAGAAGATGGAGAGAATTACCCTAAGGTCTTGGTCTTGGAGTGGTGTCTTATGCTTTGAGTTTTTTCTTCTCTTCTTTTAAGTCTTCTTCTTCTTTTCTCCTTAGCTTTCTTCTTCCTTCTTTCCTTGGTGTGGGACGGTTTTGAGAGAGATGAAGAGAGGGAGAGAGTGAAAGAGCTCGATGGAAAAAGATGAATAAATGAGATAAGATTCATCTCATTTGGTTGCTTACTTTATACTCCACCATTAAGTCTCCCACCAACCAAGCATGAGATATTTTTTATGCTTTATGGTGGTGGTTGGAATAAACCCCCACCAAGCCCAACGTTTTTGAGCTTTGGAGATAAGATTGTTTGGGTCTTACATTTGACCATTTGACCCACTTTTTGAATAGTTTAATCATTTAATTAACTAGATAATTAACTTAGGTTAATTATTTCCCACTTAACCTAATTCCATTATTCCACCTATGGTTGATCAAGTCAACCATGGTGGCCGGCCCCACCAATCCTTGGTCCACACGCCACCTCACTTGGTGAGGTGGAGGTGGGTCCCAATCGGCCATGTCACCTTGGTCAATTCATCACCAACTTAGGTGATTTAATTTTAATTAAATCCATTCCAACTAGGTTGGATCACCATTGGGCCCATGGCCCAATTACATTCAGCATTACCCATTTACCTTAGAGCTTACATTATCTTGACCCATTGGGTCCCAAATGGGTATTGGACCCAATTTGACCATCCTTGGCCCAATTGACCATCATTGACCATTTAAATGATTTTAAATCCAATCCATGGTCCATTGGACCATACATGGGCTTTTGTCCAAATTTTGATCCATTTATCATCTATTCCATTAAATTTCCCAATTTTCATCATTAAAACAAATAATAGCCACATATTCATCGATTTAAAAACTCCTGGGCTATTACAAATGGTGGGAGGTGATAGAGCGACAGTAGGCGCTCATTCCGGAAGGGGAAAGGACTGCAATAACATGGGAGCAATTCTCAGCTATGTTTTTGGATCACTACTTCCCCAAAGAGGAGAAGGAGCGCCACACCCAAGCGTTCCTATCTTTGGTGCAAGGCACCATGACGGTGGCGGAGTACCATTAGGAGTTCCTCCGTCTGTCCTATTATGCCCTATACATGGTGGATACGGAGTACCGAAGGGCTCGCAAGTTTGAGCGGGGCCTTCGACCGAGCATCAGGGCCAAGATGACCGTCTTCAGGGCACCTACACTGGCGGAGGTGGTCAGCAAAGCCGCTATAGCGGAGAAAGAGATGGTCAAGACAGTGCAGTTTATGGACAACCACCGAGGTCAGAGTGGGGGAAGTACATTTCGTCCCAACAAGAGGTTCCTAACATTGGGAGACCCTCACCTTCCACTGGGTCCACAGGGGGCTTTCGTCCCAACCAGCCCTCCCCATCAGCATCAGTCTCTCAGGTTCCCTGAGGTGTGGGTATCTGTTTCCGTTGTGACTACTTGGGCCATTTCAAGAAGAACTGTCCACAACTTAGCAGACCCTCTCACTCCAGGGGTTCATTTCGCCCTCCAGCCAGACCAGCTCATTCACGAGGAACCAGGGCATACAACTAGGTGGGACGGGTGCCTAACCCTACAGGATCTGGACGGCTGTATACCTTAGTTCCTCCAGCAACAGTGGATCACTCCGTGATTCAAGGTATGGCAGTAGTTGGTAGTTCCTATGCCTTCGTATTATTTGATTCTGGAGCATCCCACTCAATTGTATATGCTGCATTCATATCCGCTACTAGCACATTAGTACAAAAACTATCCACATCACTTACTATATATTCCCCGTCAGAGACACATCATTGGAGCTTATATGCATAGCAGTGAACACCGAACTCGCTGAATTCAGATTTGAGTTCAACTATCTGGTACTCGATATGACTGAGTACGACATCATTTTTGGCATGGACTGGTTGACTAGCTTTCAGGCCAACATTGATTGCCATCTCCGCATGGTGATATTTTGGTCACCCGAGGGAAAGCGATATGTGGTATATGCCGACAAACAGAGCATCCCTATAACCAAAAGACTGCATGAAGAGTTGAACCACCTGGTTTTGAACAGTACCAGATTAGAGAAGGCACCGGTGGCTGAACTTCCGGCGGTAGTGAAAGACTACGCGGAGGTATTCCCAACAGAGCTCCCTGGTTTGCCACCCATGAGGGAGATTAATTTTCAGATCAAACTGTACCCTGGCACTACTCCAGTGTCATTGCCACATTACCGGATGGCACCAGCTGAGATGTCCGAACTAAAGAAGCAGATTGATGAACTACTCAGACTGGGATGCATCCGGAACAGTACATCATCTTAGGGAGCCCTGTGTTATTTGTGAAGAAGAAGGACTGTACATTTCAGATGTGTGTGGATTACCGAAAATTGAACCAGCTGACTGTCAGGAACAAGTACCCTTTACCCAGGATCGATTATCTATTCGATCAACTTAGGGGTTCCAGCCACTTCTCAAAGATTGATCTGATGTCCGGCTACCATCAAATCTGGGTTAGGGACGAGGACATAGAGAAGACAGCCTTCAGGACACGGTATGGACTATATGAGTATGTAGTCATGCCGTTTGGACTCACCAATGCACCGGCTGTGCTCATGGATTGATGAACAGGATCTTCCATCCTTTCTTGGACAAGTTTGTGATTGTTTTTATTGATGACATCCTGATCTATTCCAAAAGTCAAGAGGAACATGCTGTGCATTTGCGGATAGTCCTGGACACCCCGAGGAAAAACCAGCTGTATGCCAAAGCAAGCAAGTGTGAATTTTGGCTATCTGAGGTTAACTTCTTGGGGCATGTTATATCAGCAGAAGATATAGCCGTGGACCCGACTAAGGTGGCGGCAGTGAGAGAATGGAAAGCACCGAAGAATGTGACCGAGATCCGTAGTTTCTTGGGATTGGCTGGTTACTATAGGAAGTTTATCATGGACTTCTCCAAGATTGCATCTCCACTTACTCGACTCACTCAGAAAGGAGTCAAGTTTGAATGGTCGGATGTATGCAACAGGAGATTTGAGGAACTGAAGGAGAGACTTACAACTGCTCATATCCTGATTTTGCCGGAAAGAAGCAAGGGCTATGAGGTACATTGCGATGCCTCAGGAGAGGGATTGGGTGTGCTCTCAGTCAAAGTCATCATGTGGTGGCCTATGGTTCAAGACAGTTGAAGATTCATGAACGCCTCTATACCACTCATGATCTGGAACTAGCCGCAGTGGTCTTCGCTCTCAAAAGTTGGAGACACTATCTTTATGGCGAAAAGTTTGAAGTGTTCTTAGATCATAAGAGCTTGAAATACTTGTTTGATAAAAAAAGAACTCAACATGAGGCAGCGCAAATGGATGGAATATCTACAAGATTATGAGTTCGTGTAACACCCTGGATTTTCAAGTTATTAATATATATATGAAAATTACCCATTTAATTTGTGAATTATTAGATATGGACCATATATGAGTAAAGTGTTGGGTCATTGCCCAATAAAGACCCAACGGATTGTGGAAAAGGTTCAATTTAAATTAAATGAGGCTGAATTAAAATGGATGGCATTATGGTAATTAAGTAGAAATAATAGACCATGGGTTCGGCCATGGTGTATGGCCGAACCCCATGGGGAATGATTTATGGTTTTAATGTAGGAAGGGTTAGAATAATGGAATGATAGACATGGATGAGGATGACACACACACACGCATACACAAAATCAATGAGTGATATTCGCACAAGGTTGGCCTAAGATGGGCAACACGCCTAGATTTATTGGATTTACATTGGGCGGTGATTGGCTATAATTGGGGAGATATTCTTGCTATAGTGGGAATAGGATTCTAAGAAGGAAAGAAGAACCCAACGAGGCAACACAAGAATAGAAGATAGAATGGGATGGGCAAGTGGTGAATGCACCTACAACAAGGATAGCAATTACTGTTTTAGTGACACACGGCAATTACTAAGCATGGGATGACCACCGACTGGATACATTATAAACAAGGCAGCCGAACAAAGGAAAGGGAGTGCTGAAAAACGCTGCATTCAAAGAGAGAGGCAGCAGCAAGACAAGGGGCACTCGGTACCTTTTAATTAAGACGGAGTGGAATTTTTATTACAAAAAGAAAGGCGCATGAGGAAGAGGGGCACACGGCACATCCAAATCAACAAGGCTTGACGCTGGTGTGCTCTGACAAGAAGGTTCTTGGTTATGTGAAAGATCAAGAAGAAGAAGGAAAAGGCTAAAGAAGAAAAGGATCGGAAGAACCAATTGGAGCGAAGGAAAATCGAAGGAGTCGCGGAACCGGTTAGTATTTGATAATTTTGTTTAAAATAAGGAACCATAGGGTTCGGCCATTGGGTATGGCCGAGCCCCATGGAAGAAAAATGGAAGATGATGAACCATAGGGTTCGGACATGTTGTATGGCCGAACCCCATGAAAGAAGATTGGTTATATTTTAATGGATTTGAATTATGAAAACCATGGAAAATTAACTTATGTGTGATTGGTTAATAAATCAAAAGAGGGACCCAAAACCAAGTGAGTGAGATTCGGCCATGCTGTATGGTCGAACACCACTAAGGCATGTTTGTGGACTTAAACATGGTTGGAAATCAAATGGAACATGGGTTTGATTTATTAATATGTAACAAGGTAACGGGATCTCACAAGCGGTGTACGATCGGCTTGACGAGATCAGCTGAGCGATTTTCAGACAAAAACGCAAGGACACATTAGTTGGTCATTGGTAGGATTCCTACCTTATTGAAAAACATGGATTATGTATATGTGAATGTTTTACTTGAATTATTTTGGTATCAAATGATATGTCTTATTGATGGGATTTTAATGCTATGATTTGTATTAGTACATAGAATATCTGCATTTAGATCTCATGCATAGCATGGGAGGGATGAAATGTAACCGGAGACCCACGCTCCGTTAGGGCGTCCGTAAGGCATTCGTAGGGGTACATTGATGTGCATTATCCATCAAGAGGGATGTATGATGATTTGTAGCCGGAGATCCACGCTCCGTCGGGGCGTCCGTAAGGCATTCGTGGGGATACCTTGATGAGGAGTTTCCATCAAGAGGATACTATGTGATTGTGATATGGTTGATGGGTGGGACTCATGGCATATGACACCCATGGCATGGCATTAACTTGCATGTTTTTGATATTATGTTATCTATGTGATTTTTGTACTAAACCATGTGTTGACCCTACTTGGAGTACCTACTGGGCGCGTTGTCTAGCGCCCTACTTCTACCTTAGTTGATGACACAGGAAATGGACAGAACGAAGGATGTGATCGGAGCCAAGCTTAGGAACTTGGATATTTTAGTTCCTTCTATTTAAATTATTCATGGACAATGTAATTTGAGTAGCTAGCATTTCGGACTGTAATAACTTAGATTATTTGCTATGGTTTGGAATGTTAATTTTGGGATATTTTAACTTACAATAATTATTGTTAAGTGATGGACTACCTTGCTATCTAAAATGGAATAGGATAGTTATTCTGTTATAATTTCGCATCTACGATTTATTCCGCATGTAAAGGCTTAGTACGTGTGAACCGTTTTAGTGGACTTGGTTCACTCACAGGTATGGTTGTCCAGTTAAGGGTCGGGCTTTGGAAGCTCGGACTGTAACACCCCGCCCTTTTTCACTCGCCGAAAATCAGAGTCTATTTTTTTTTTTTTGAATAAAAGAGTGAGAGAGAGCGGGGACATCATGACGCGAGCTAAGTTCGAGCTTCCAAAACCCTACCCTTAACTGGCCAATCATACGTGTGCATGGACCAAGTCCACTAAAATGGTAAACATGTACTCAAGTTAACATGAGAAATAATCATAGATGCGGAAATATAATAGAATAATAATTCTATTCCATTTTAGATCGCAAAGAGGTCCATCATTTAGTAATAATAACCTTCAGTTAAAATATCCAAAATTAACATTCCAAACCATAGCAAATAATTTACGTTATTACAGTCCCACTGTAACGCCCCGCCTGGCCAGTTAAGGTTCAGACTTGGGTAGTCTAAACTTAGCTCGCGTCGTGACGCCTCCCGCTCTTGTTCACTCTATGTTTCTTTCAAAAGAAATTTTTAGACTCTGATTTTCGGAAGGGTGAAAAGGGCGGGGCGTTACACCCACGAACTAATTACTCAAATCACATTATCCATGAGTAACTTAAACAAAATGCAACTTATTCATCCAAGCTCCTAAGCTTGGCTCCGATCTCGTTCCTTGTTCCGTCCAATTCCTGTGTCATCAACTAAGGTAGAACTAGGGCGTTAGACAACACGCCCAGTAGGTATTCCAATTAGGGTCAAACACATGGGTTAGTATAAAAATCCAGATATAATACATCATGTCGTATCTGTAAAACATCGTATCTAAAATAGCGTATGATAATAGAGATCCAATCATACAGATAAAATCAGAAACCGTGCATGATAATAAAGATCATAATCATGTTGATGCAATGCCATGCCATGGGTGCCATATGCCATGACACAATCACAAAACATCCTCTTGATGGAAAGCTCTTCATCAGGGTATCACAATCACATAGTATCCTCTTGATGGAAAGCTCCTCGTCAAGGTATCATAATCACATAGTATCCTTGTTGTGCAAATTTTAAATTTATACCTCGCAAGCGCACGAACCATTAGATAGTATAGCGATTAAGTGCGAGGTCGAACCCATCGGAACTTAGGAAAATATATCCGTGAAAAAACATACCACTGAATTAAGTATTTTTAGAACTTTAGGAAATATGGAGATAAATCATAAATATGAAATAATTTATCTAATCTATGAGTTTTAATCTTAATTTAGAAACATTTTAGATTTAAATATAGAATCTAACAATTTAACTAATTTTAATTAAGATGGTGGAATTAACATAAAAATTATAAACAATCTCAATTCAACTTAAAAAACATAAATTAAGATGCAATTAAATTATTTCCAACCTAGTTCATCAATTTCAAGAGTTTTTGGATTTATAAACAAAAACAAAAATAAAATTAACGACACCTAAACTACCTTTATACATATTTACAGTGGAACTGGCTCAAAGAATCAAGGAGGCATTATTTTCCATATTTTAAAAATAAAACAAAGGCCTACCCTATGGAGCTCACGTAAATTACTAACCTTGCATTCAAATTTTTCATCGATTAAAATTCCAAATATAAAAGCCATGAAGTCAATAATCAAGAATTTCTCAAATTAAACCTTAGATTAAATAGAATTTAAACTTTCTCTCCCAACCTAAATATTTCAGTGCACTCTTGAAAACAAGAGCCTTAGATCGGAGAATGAAGCCTAGTTAATCTAAATATTTCAGTGCATCTAATTTGAAAAATCTAGAATTAAATCCAACATGTATTTTATAAAAAGAATTAAAATCAAATCAAATCATCATAATACATGAATTAAATAATTGGAAAACCATAGACTAATTTTAGCACACCTTTACTTTATCATTAAAATACGAAATTGAATTACAAACCAATGGAATTTAAAAGAATAAAATACAAGAAAAATAACTAGGAAAATTACAAAAAATACCAACCTAAAAATCCTCTAGAGTCGAATTTTCCTTAGCCACTTCTTATCTTTCCTTCTCTTTTTTCTTCTCTCCTATGCACAACCTTTAATTAATCTCAGCCAAGTTCAAACTTCATTGATGGCAAGGGCTCCAATTTATAGAGGTTTGGAGGGTGGAAACTTAAGCAAGTGCAAGTGGGACCCATTCTCAATTCCAACCTAGTAGCTTATACACGGCAACTTCTAATTCCAACTCACGACAACTTCTTTCTCTATTCTTCCTGTATTCGGCCAACATCTCCTTTCTTTATTTTGCTGTATGTAGTCAGCCATGGGGACTGATTACTGACTAGCACAGCGTTCCATCCATAGACTGATGGACAGTCGGAAAGGACAATACAAACACTAGAGGACATGTTGAGGGCGTGCATGCTAGACTTCAAAGGTGGATGGGAGGATCATTTGCCATTGGTGGAGGTTTCTTATAACAATAGCTACCAAGCAAGCCTTCAGATGGCACCATTCGAAGCTTTGTATGGTAGACCATGCAGGTCACCAGTGTGCTGGACCGAGGTCAGCGAACCTACGCTGATAGGACCCGAGTTGGTTGCAGAAACTACGACACAGATCCAGTTGATACGTCAACATTTGTTGACGACACAGAGTCGGCAAAAGAGCTATACTGATAAGAGGAGGAGGTTTCTTGAATTTGAAGTGGGAGACGTGGTATTCTGGAAGGTCTCGCCTCGAAAAGGGCACATGAGATTTGGGAAGAAAGGAAAATTGTCGCCAAGATATGTGGGACCAGTTTCAATTATCATAAGGATGGGAGATGTAGCCTATCAGTTGGTACTTCCTTCGCAATTGGCGTCTCTACATGATGTATTCCATGTGTCGATGTTGAGGAAGTACAATCCTGATCCGTCTCATGTTTTGAATGTGCAAGATATAGATGTGCAAAGCGACTCACTTATGTCGAGAAGCCGGTCAGAATATTAGAGAGTGAGCAAAGGGTGTTGCGTAACCGAGCAATTCAGTTCGTCAAGGTGATATGGGATCGACATGGTGTTGAGGAAGCCACTTGGGAACTAGAATCGGAGATGAGAACATCTCACCCTGAATTGTTTGTATGAATTATTTTGGAATCCTACTTCGTTCGATTTTCGGGACGAAAATTATAAAAAGAGTATTGTATTGTAACACCTTGGAATTTCAAAGTTATCAATTTATTTGATTTTATTCATATTTACGGAATTGCCATTGTGTTATATTTGAGTTGAATTTAAACGGATCAATGGTTCAAACAAGACCCAATGGGTAGTAGTTGACATATTTGACTATTTCGTGAGCTCAAAGCTTAATTGGGTTAAGATGAGTTAAATGTTTGACTTGGGTTTGAGTTGAAATAAATGATGGAGTTTAGTTGAGTGGAATTTATTAGTTGAGTTACATTAAATGAATGAGTTGAGTTTGGGTGAGTTAAATAAATGAGGTAGATGGAATAATTATTTTAATGTGTGAAGTGTGTGTAAGATGGTGGTGTGGGCTGGTTGTAAGTTTTAACTCAATAAAAACGTTGGCTGCATGGGAGGCTTTACCATGCATGTAACTCCCATTTAGGTGATGAATGAAATGAGAGTTACATTTTGAAATTACATGGGAGTTACTTGGGTGAAAGTTATATTTCAAATTCAAGTAGGAAACACGTTGGAGTTGCATGGGATTGTTATCCCATGCATGTAACTCCTACAAAAAAAGAGATGAATGGGATGACCGTTTGAGGGTTACAAACATAAAGTGGTTGAAGAAAGGTG
This sequence comes from Chimonanthus salicifolius, assembly GCA_013350335.1. Classification (NCBI taxonomy): domain Eukaryota; kingdom Viridiplantae; phylum Streptophyta; class Magnoliopsida; order Laurales; family Calycanthaceae; genus Chimonanthus; species Chimonanthus salicifolius. The sequence goes on from CM023541.1 coordinate 7,187,896, forward strand.
GCTGTTATGGAGTACCCATTCAAACAAAGGACGTTGGAGCATGGAAGAGTTTCATGTCAAAAAAAAATGAAACCCCCACTTTGGCATTGATGAGCATCAAAAGGATGGAAGTTACACAAGGGCATGAGGGTTTATTCCATGCTTAGGTATTCAAAGAGACAACCAATGGAGGGTGAAGCACATGGGAGTTTTCATTTACATGTGAAACTCTCACATGCAATATTAATGCAAGATGGATAGTGTGAGAAATGCACACAGCAAAACCGTTGGGTACCCTTGGTGTTTCATCTCAAGATGAAACCCCCATTTGGTTTATTAATAAAAGATTATAACATTTCAAATTCAAATGGGTTAATCTACACGTTGGAGGGAAGGAATGGGTGAGTTTCATCTTAAAGATGAAACCCCCCATTAAGGAGTATAATGGAGGTGGCGGTTACTAAAACCAAGCAAAGGCTACAACGTTGGGGCTCATGGGTGTTTCACATTTTGGTTGAAACTTCTAGATGGGAAATGAATGGGATTTGAGGAGGCTACACCAACAACCATGCAAGGAGACGTTGGTTGCTTGGGGTGTTTCATTTCATAGATGAAACCCCCAAGTAACATAAAGAACATTGATTAAGGATGGGAGTTACACAAGGGCTGAATTAACCTTGGGCTGATTTTGGTTAAACAAAGGCTCTTCATTTTACTCTTTCTATCCCTCTTTTCCTTGGATTGTTATCATCTCTCCAAACACCAAGAACAGTAGCTAGTCACTGATTTGCAATCAGTCCTTGGTTGCTTTCTTTCACCAAGACAAAAGCACACATTGAGCAAAGGAGTGGGCATCAAGGTTTTCCATCCAAAGCCAAAATTCTTTCTCTCTCTCTCTACCTCTTTGCCGTTTCTTACATTCCAAAAATTAGAGCAGCAGCTGGTTGCTTAATCAGTCCTTGACCGATCTCTCCATCAAGGAAACAAGAAGAAGGAGAGGCTAAGAAAGGGAAAGGAACAAGCCGGAGTGAAGATCAATTGGGGGAGTCGCGGAAACGGTAGGGTTTCGATAAACTATTTTTAAAGAATCATGATCCAGCCATTGGATGGCCGAATCTAACAAGGGTTAGATATTGGTTGGAAGTGCATGAATAAGATAAAAAAAAATGGATTAATTTGGATGGTCTTTTTGAACAAAATCATGGACTGATTTTGGATGCTAAGTTAAATTGTTTGCATGCTTTGAAAAGTTCTAAAATTATGGTTTTAAGTGTCATGTGTTGGGCTATGGATTGGCCGAACACATCAAGGAATTTAATCTAGAATCATGATGTTTAAATGATAAAATATGGACCATAGGGTTCGGCCCCATTGGATGGCCGAACCCCATGGAAAAACTTGGTGATTCTTAATGGTGTTTGAGGGATAAAATCCATAGTAGTTAATGAAGATTTTTAAAGGATTTAAAGTGAAGATAAGCTTACTATTTTTTGGTAACTATAGCTTGGCTGAACCATATTAATACTATGGTTAAATTGTGGATTAAAACCATGGACAAAGGTTGGAATAATAACACCAAGAGAACCATAGGGTTCAGCCATATGTATGGCCGAACCCCATGGACTGTTTTATGGATATTTGGATTGAGTTTTACAAAATGGAAATCATACAAAGTGATGGACTTATTGGATGGTTTTGAAGGGTAAAAACATGGTAACATTATACAGTTATCCTATGTCTAAATGAGACCAAAAACATGTTTAAGAGGACCAAAACATGGACATAGGGTTCGGCCACCTTGGATGGCCGAACCCCATGTAAGAATTTGATTGTTTGGTTTGGCTTTCAAGAAGATGGAAATCACATCAATTATGGACTTAGTACTAAGGTGCTTTGTTGATGGACTTTGTTTTCTAAGACAAAATTAAACAAAGGATTAGTATAGTGGCGTTATCATAAATATGGATGAAAAGATGGAATGATCAAATGAATGGACTTATGAGCCAAAACCTAAGGTGGTAAGATTCGGCCATGTAGTATGGCCGAACCTACCAAGGTTCATTTGAAAGTTTGAGATACTTAGATGGTATTAATTAAATAAAAGAGTTACCAAGGTTTAAATGGGTGAGGTTCGGCCATGGGGTATGGCCGAACCCCACAAAGTGGGTTTTTAGGACTTAGATTAAGATGGAATCACATGAATGAATGTTTAGCTTGCTGTTATGTAAATAAGGTATTGGGATTGCTAGAACGGTGAACAAGCCGTAAACGGAAGACGGTTCACAAGAGCGGGCAATCTAAGTGACTTAGTGTAGGTTTCCTACCTTTATTGTAACCACTATTCCATATGCTATTTTATGTTGATTTCGATAACTTATATGATTGTAAAGTTATGTTTCTAAATGACATGTTTGCATAGACATCTCATGCATGGCATGGGATGATGGTGTTGTAACCGGAGGCCACACTCCGTCTGGGCATCCGAAAGACCACTGTGGGGTACCCTGATGATGAGAATCCCATCAGGAGGAATCCGGAGGCCACACTCCGTCGGGGCGTCCGAAAGACCACTGCGGGTTACCTTGACGATGAGAATCCCGTCAAGTGATGGCTATGTTGAATGGTGATGGGTGGGACTCATTACATGTTCATTTCATACATAGCATGTTTTTATGGAATTTTATCACACTTGCATTATTATTTTATTATTTGCATGTTTTTGACTAACCATGTGGTAACCCTATTCGGAAACACTACTGGGCGCGTTGATCTAATGCCCTATCTATATCCTTAGTGGATGATGCAGGGAAAGGGAAAAACGTGGATCGAGAAGAGGACCAAGTACGGAAACTTGGGCGGTTTGAATGATTTTGAATGGACTTGAATGGACTATTCATGGATTTGTTATTTGAATTATTTGGACAATGTAATTTAGTAACTAGATTTGTTGGCATGTAATAAGTAGATAAGTAGATGCTGTGGATTGGTTTATTTTGGATGGTTAGATTGAATGGTAGATTAATTTATTTAGTAATTTTGGAAAATAAGATTATGTACTTTGCTATCTAAGAATGGAAAAATTGGAATAGTTTTAAATTCTATTATAACCTCAGTTAGATTAAAACTAAGTTAATTCCGCAAGTTATATATGTACCATGTGCGGATCAGTTTTATGGACTTAGTTCATACGCACATGGGCTTGGCCAGTTAAGGGTCGGATTTAGAGATCCGAACTTAACTCGTGTCGTGACACTCCGCTCCGATCACATGATTATTATATTTAAAAATAAAAAATAAACTCTGAAAATTAGAGTGAAAAGGGTGGGGCGTTACAGGTTTGGCCATACACCATGGCCGAACCCATGATCTTTCATTTTTACCCATATTTACTTCTTTGCCATTATTTCCATCACCTTATGTTTAGGTCCAAAAACATAGGTTCATGACTAAACATCTCATGCACAAATAATCCATTAACATAAAAACCATTAATGATTTCTAATCATGCTTAAATCTGTAAATGGCCCATTAAAAATGGTCCATAGGGTTCGGCCATACACCATGGCCGAACCCATGATGTCTCATTTCCATGTACTCCATTAAATCAATTACAATATTTAAGTCCATAAACCAAGGTCCCTCCATGGGGGTTTAATCATACACTTAGGTCTCTCATTTTAAATCATCATCTTCCATATTTAAAAACCTATTAAGATGACCACATTTCTCCATGGGGTTCGGCCATACAACATGGCCGAACCCATGATCCATGGTTCTTTCAAACCTTTTAAAAACACTAACATACATCTATGGTTCCATCTTTTAAAACCCTTTCACATCACTCATATACTTTCATGGTTTTCATGCTTAAAAACCCTTTTAAAATCAATAACCTCCCTTCATGGGGTCGGCCATACAACATGGCTGAACCCTATGGTTCCTCATTTTCTTTAAAAAGAATCATACATCTATGATTTGATCCTTTGATAGTTCTCATACATACATCCATTTAAACTCTTTAAAACCTTTTAAAATCACTAACATACATCCATGATTTTCATGCTACAAATCCATTGAAAATCATTAATGTCCTTCCATGGGGTTCGGCCATACAACATGGCCGAACCCTATGGTCTATCACTTCCTCTTGAAAATCATGTAACCATGTTCATATTCCTTGATGGGGTTCGGCCATACATCATGGCCGAACCTCATCCAGCCCTTCCTTTGTCCTTAAGGGTTTTTATACATGAACACTATCTTACTTAATAATCTCATCAAGTACTTACCAATTCCGCGACTCCTCCGGTTTCTTTCACTCCTTCTTGCTCCTTTCCTTCCTTAGCCTCTTCTTCCTTCCTTCTTGATCTTTGGCCGAGAATTATCTTGATAAAATCTCTAGGAATGGTTCGGCCAAGATGTATAGGTTTGAGAGAGGGAGAAAGAGAGAAGATTTGAGATAAAACTCTAAGTGTTCTCCCTTTGTTAATGAGAGGGGATCGGCCTTGAGTGAGAGAGGGAGAGTGGGATGAAAATACTCTAAGTGTTCTTATCTTGAGGAGTAATTCAGTCACGAGAGAGGGGGAGAGAGTGAAGTTAAAGCAAAGCCCTTTCTTGATCAATGAGGGTCGGCCAAAGGTGGTGTCCTTTAGTGATGCCGTTTTGTAAGTCCCATGCCCCTCCACCTCCCTCCTTAGTGTTCCATTTGGAGGTTTCATCTATGAGATGAAACACTCCCACCATTTGACCCTTGGGTTTCCATGTTCCAACGTGTATGCATGGGCATATCTTGTGTAACAACCAAAATCCCTTCAACTTCTCATTTATATTCCTTTTGGAGTTTCATCCCATGAGATGAAACTCCCACCCTTTCCAACGTGTAGCCTTGTATGTACTTTGTGTGACAACCAACCTTTCAACTTCCTCATAATGATAGTGTCTTCCCAAGTGTCCCTTGGGTTGGCCAAAACACCACTTGAGATGGAACACCCCTCCATCTTCCAACGTGTATGCCTTGGATGACTTTGTGTAACAACCAAAACCATTCACCTCCCCATTTAATGCTTCCTTTGGAGTTTCATCCCATGAGATGAAACTCCCATGTCTCCAACGTGTGTACCCATGGTATGCTTTGTGTAACAACCAAAAACTCTTCATCTTCCCACTCCACTCACTTAAAATGAAGGTCCCCTTAACTTCCCATTCAACTCATATTTTTAACTCAACTCATAACTTTAATTCAACTCATTTAACTCATTTAAAATCAACTCAATTCCTTGATTCTATTTTGAACTCAATCTAATTTAATTCACCACACCTTAATTGAACTTGAACTCATTTGGTGGTCAACCAAGTCAACCATGACCCATTGGGTCCCAATTGGGCATTTGACCCAATTAAATAAATCTTACCCATTTATTTCAATTGAACCATATCCACAATCCGTCGGGTCTTAATTGGGCAATTGACCCAAAACCTTACCCATCTAAGGTCCATATCCATTAATTCACAAATTAAGTGAACAATTTCCATAAATATTCATAACTTGAAAATCTGGGGTGTTAAAATACAACCCTCTTTTTAAAATTTTTGTCCCGAAAATCAAGCAAAGTAGGGTTTCAAACGGATTACATAAATAGCTCAGGGTGAGTTGTTCTCATTTCCGATTCAAGTTCCCAAGTGGCTTCCTCATTACCATGTCGATCCCATACTACTTTGACGAACTGAATTGCTCGGTTCCGTAACACCTTTTGTTCTGTCTCATGTTATATCTTTTTCTTTTGAGCCCATTTATGATCTCATGTAAATCAATGTACTCTGTTTCACTTTACCTGCTACCAAGATATTTTCCATACGCACTTGCTCAATACGTTCATTCGTCTACTCTCTGTGTGAGGTTAGTGATGACCTTGTTCCTCATTTGACATTTGTTAGTGAGGCAGCCTGCCAATGCGAGCCTATGCTCAAGGCTTCCGCTGATTTCATTTTAACTAGGTTTCTACCTTCACTCTCCTGGAACTCCATCGGTTAACTGCAGAGTCAGCTGATCAGTCTAACTCGGCAGTCGCCCATAGCTTCCCATTCGAGTTTCACTAGACTCTTATCTTGTCCACTAAGTACATTCCCAAAATTAAACACATCTTCATTTGCACATAAATCACTATGTGACTAACACCTTTTGTTCAAATATTCTACGATACCGATACCCGGCATCAATCCAAGCCACCATGGGAACCATCATCCACGGTTATACACATCCATCCCTAGTATCACTCTATTAGTGAGTATCATCTATCCATAGTTAATAACCATCCATGAATATAACCCCCCTATGGGTATAATCCATTCATGGACATAACTAATACCTTCGTAGGACTAATATATCTATCATAGGGCTAACGGTCTAACAAACGACCAATATGTCAACTTATGGGACCAAAATGTCCTTCATGCTACCAATGCGTCTACCCTAATACCAATATCCGCCATCAATCCAAACCACCATTGAAACTCTCATCCATGGGAAGATGATATCTATTCATAGATGCATCATATTTACCATGGGGCCACTGTATCTATCGTGGGATCCATATATCACCAATTGTCGTCATCGTCTACCAATAAGGAATACTATAGTAAATGCAGTGGGCATTTGTTGTACTACAGTGCTAGTAACAGATGAGAAGGCAGTAGATCAAATAACGCATAAGCATATGAATTACAAATTACTGCCATACCTTGAATCACTGAATGATCCACTGTTTCTGGAGAAGAAATCAAAGTATTCAGTTGTTCAGATCCTGTCATAATAGGTGTATGTCCTGTCTGGTCATGTGCGCCAGATCCTTGTGACTGAGCTGGTCGAGCCGTACTACGGAAAGAACCCCTGAAGTGAGGAGATCTATTGTTCTGTGGACACTCTCTTTTGAAATGGTCCTGCTGACCACACCCGAAACAGGAGTGAGGAGATCTACTATTCTGTAGATACTCTCTTTTGAAATGGCCCTGCTGACCACACCAGAAACAGGAACTTCCAGTGGAACCAGTAGAGGCTGAAGATCTCCCAAAGTAGGGTTTAAATCTCTTGTGAGGGTAAAAAGTTTTTCCCCCACCTGACCTTTTCGATCCTGTGTTTCATTGGGGTTTGTGTCTCCATTTCCGCTCAAGAGTTGCTGTAGAACGGAAGTGACTACCGCTTGTACTAGGTTCCGTAGTTCAGGAGGTACTTCAAGAATGTTTGCACTGTCCTGACCCACTCCATTATGTTCTTCTTCCTTTTGTTGGTTCTGTTGGGTATGTCTTCCTTTTGGAGGCATTTTCCTAAGTCATTGAAACATCGTTTGACTTAGCTTCCTTGTAAAGTTTTATGTTCTTCATAATTTGGGGAAGTTGCCAAATAAGCACCCTTTATATTTCTTTGTTTTTGGAAAAAACTTCCTAAGTATCAAGCATTGTTTCTCGTCTTGGGGAAATCGGGGAAATATCTCCTATTTTGCTATGTTTGATAAATCCAATTTATAGTGATTGTCCTTCCCTTGCTATCATTCCTTTTTCGTCAAGTGTTCTCAGATTGAATGTTTCAGTCTGAGTCTAATGAAGTAAATTAATCCGGCCCCTGTGCAGCGGACTCCGAAGAGTCGGTCAATTTTGATTCTTATCTGTTAGTGAGACATGATACCGTCTTAATCTTACTTCGAAAGATTCATCCTTCCCGTTTCGTTCTGATGCCAACTGTAACGCCCCGCCCTTTTTCACTCGCCGAAAGTCAGAGTCTATTTTTTTTTTTTTTGAATAAAAGAGTGAGAGAGAGCGGGGACGTCACTACGTGAGCTAAGTCCGAGCTTCCAAAGCCCGACCCTTAACTAGCCAACCATATGTGTACGTGGACCAAGTCCACTAAAATAGTTCACACGTACTCAAGTTAACATGCGAAATAATCATAGATTCGGAAATATAATAGAATAATAATTCTACTCCATTTTAGGTAGCAAGGAGGTCCATCACTTAATAATAATTACCTTCAGTTAAAATATCCAAAATTAACATTCCAAACCATAACAAATAATCTACGTTATTACAGTCCCACGAACTAATTACTCAAATCACATTATCCATGAGTAACTTAAACAAAATGCAACTTAATCATCCAAGCTCCTAAGCTTGGCTCGATCTCGTTCCTCGTTCCGTCCAATTCCTGCGTCATCAACTAAGGTAGAAGTAGGGCGTTAGACAATGCGCCCAGTAGGTATTCCAATTAGGGTCAAACACATGGATTAGTATAAAAATCCAGATATAATACATCATGTCGTATTTGTAAAACATCGTATCCAAAACAGTGTATGATAATAGAGGTCCAATCATACAGATAAAACCAGAAACCGTGCATGATAATAGAGATCATAATCATGCTGATGCAATGTCATGCCATGGCTCCCATATGCCATGAGTCCCACCCATTAGCCATAACACAATCACAAAACATCCTCTTGATGGAAAGCTCCTCATCAAAGTATCACAATCACATAGTACCCTCTTGATGGAAAGCTCCTCATCAAGGTATCACAATCATATAGTATCATCTTGATGGAAAACTCCTCATCAAGGTACCCCCACAGTTGTCTTACGGACACCCCGATGGAGTGTGGTCTCCAGTTATCCCTTGATGGGATGATGCACATCAAGGTATCCCCCACGATTGTCTAACGGAAGCCCCGACGGAGTGTGGATCTCCGATTACATTTCATCCCTTCCATGCCATGCATGAGATGCAAATGCCAACATGCTATGGAATATTACAAAATATAGCATGAAAATCCCATAATTGCAATCTATTGTTTGATACCAAAATAACTTATCAAATATGAAATAAAATCATGATAAATACATAATACATATCCATGGTTTCAATGATGTAGGAATCCTACCAATGACCACTAAAGTGTCCTTGCGTTTTCGTCCGGAAACTGCTCACCAATCGTACACCGCTTGTTAGGTCTAATTACCTTATTCTGTATCAATCAATCAAGCCCATGTTCCATTTGATTTACAATTATGTCTAAGTCCATAAACACATCTTTGTGGGTTCGGCCATACAACATGCTGAACCTCACCCACTTGAATTTGGGTCCCTCTTTTATTTATTAACCAATCCACATAAGTTCAACCATCTAAGAAACCCTAAGTCCACAAATATTCCTTAGTCGGGTTCGGCCATACAACATGGCCGAACCTCACTCCCTTGGTTTTGTGCCCTTCTTTTCAATCCTTTGATCTTTTAAATTAAGTCCAAGCTCATGCCATCTTTGTTTCATTAATCTAATCACTTATAGATTAATCATTTAACATTAATAACCACTTAAGTCCACAAAAACATTCCTCATGGGGTTCGGCCATACACCATGGCCGAACCCATGATCTTTCATTTTTGCCCATATTTACTTCTTTGCCATTATTTCCATCACCTTACGTTTAGGTCCAAAAACATAGGTTCATGACTAAACATCTCATGTACAAATAATCCATTAACATAAAAACCATTAATGATTTCTAATCATGCTTAAATCTCTAAATGACCCATTAAAAATGGTCAATGGGGTTCGGCCATACACCATGGCTGAACCCATGATGTCTCATTTCCATGTTCTCCATTAAATCAATTACAATATTTAAGTCCATAAACCAAGGTTACTCCATGGGGGTTTAATCATACACTTAGGTCTCTCATTTTAAAAAATCATCTTCCATATTTAAAAACCTATTAAGATGACCACATTTCTCCATGAGGTTTGGCCATACAACATGGCCGAACCCATGATCCATGGTTCTTTAAAACCTTTTAAAAACACTAACATACATCTATGGTTCGGTCCTTTAAAACCCTTTCACGTCACTCATATACTTTCGTGGTTTTCATGCTTAAAAACCCTTTTAAAATCAATAACCTCCCTTTATGGGATTCAGCCATACAACATGGCCGAACCCTATTGTTCCTCATTTTCTTTAAAAAGAATCATACATCTATGATTTGATCCTTTGATGGTTCTCATACATACATCCATTTAAACCTTTTAAAACCTTTAAAATCACTAACATACATCCATGATTTTCAACCTTCAAATCCATTGAAAATCATTAATGTCCTTCCATGGGGTTCGGCCATACAACATGGCCGAACCCTATGGTCCATCACTTCCTCTTGAAAATCGTGTAACCATGTTCATATTCCTTGATGGGGTTCGGCCATACATCATGGCCGAACCTCATCCAGCCCTTCCTTTGTCCTTAAGGGTTTTTATACATGAACACTATCGTACTTAATAATCTCAACAAGTACTTACCAATTCCGCGACTCCTCCGGTTTCTTTCACTCCTTCTTGTTCCTTTTCTTCCTTAGCCTCTTCTTCCTTCCTTCTTGATCCTTGGCCGAGAATTATCTTGATAAAATCTCTAGGAATGGTTCGGCCAAGAGGTATAGGTTTGAGAGAGGGAGAAAGAGAGAAGATTTGAGATAAAACTCTAAGTGTTCTCCCTTTGTTCTTGAGAGGGGATCGGCCTTGAGTGAGAGAGGGAGAGTGGGATGAAAATACTCTAAGTGTTCTTATCTTGAGGAGTAATTCAGCCACGAGAGAGAGGGAGAGAGTGAAGTTAAAACAAAGCCCTTTCTTGATCAATGAGGGTCGGCCAAAGGTGGTGGCCTTTGGTGATGCCGTTTTGTAACTCCCATGCCCCTTCACCTCCCTCCTTAATGTTCCATTTGGAGGTTTCATCTATGAGATGAAACACTCCCACCATTTGACCCTTGGGTTTCCATGTTCCAACGTGTATGCATGGGCATACCTTGTGTAACAACCAAAATCCCTTTAACTTCTCATTAATATTCCTTTTTGGAGTTTCATCCCATGAGATGAAACTCCCACCCTTTCCAACGTGTAGCCTTGTATGTACTTTGTGTAACAACCAACCTTTCAACTTCCTCATAATGATGGTGTCTTCCCAAGTGTCCCTTGGCTTGGCCAAGACACCACTTGAGATGGAACACCCCTCCATCTTCCAACGTGTTGCCTTGGATGACTTTGTGTAACAACCAAAACCATTCACCTCCCCATTTAATGCTTCCTTTGGAGTTTCATCCCATGAGATGAAACTCCCATGTCTCCAACGTGTGTACCCATGGTATGCTTTGTGTAACAACCAAAACTCTTCATCTTCCCACTCCACTCACTTAAAATGAAGGTCCCCTTAACTTCCCATTCAACTCATATTTTTAACTCAACTCATAACTTTAATTCAACTCATTTAACTCACTTAAAATCAACTCAATTCCTTGATTCCATTTTGAACTCAATGCAATTTAATTCAGCCATACCTTAATTGAACTTGAACACATTTGGTGGTCAACCAAGTCAACCATGACCCATTGGGTCCCAATTGGGCATTTGACCCAATTGACAACCTTGACCCAATTAAATAAATCTTACCCATTTATTTTAATTGAACCATATCCACAATCCGTTGGTCTTAATTGGGTAATTGACCCAACACCTTACACATCTAAGGTCTATAACCATTAATTCACAAATTAAGTGGACAACTTCCATAAATATTCATAACTTGAAAATCTGGGGTGTTACACGGACTTAGCTCGCTTCGTGACGTTCCCGTTCTCTCTCACTCTTTATTTAAAAAAAAAATAGACTCTGATTTTCGGCGAGTGAAAAAGGCCGGAGCGTTACAGGCCCTTGATTTGGTAGAACTGAATTATCAATTGCCTACGTACTCCAATAGAGATTAGATCTTGCGTAGTTCTCAATTCATTAATTTCATGGCACTAACCCAGTGCTATTCATGATGTCACATCAAGATATTCTAATTTCGCAATTGTGGGCCTCATCAGTAGAATAGATCTCATCCATCACGGGTCTAGCCAATCACAGGTCTATACCAACCATTGGGTCATTGTCACACATGGGATAAACCTCAACCATAGGACCTATACCCGAACAAAAGTACATCCCTCCTCGAGGACAATACTCTAAATATGAGTCCAATCCTCTATGGAATCAATGCTCTCAGTGGGAATATCTATCCACGGTATACAATACTCATCTACGATCACAAAGCCCTCCATGGGAAAATAATATATATCCATAGAACTGTCATGGCCACCATGAGACCAATACGTCTACCATGGGACCAACATATCTATCATGTGGTCAACATGCCCACCATATAATCAATATCTATGAATGAATCCAATATGTCTACCATGAGAACAACATCCATGGGATTCATCATCCATCCCTGGTAACTCTCTATCAGTGAGTATCATTTATCCATGGGTAATAACTATCCATGAATATAATCACTCCATAGGTATAATTCATCTATGGGCATAACTCATGTATTCGTAAAACCATTATGTCTATCATAGGACCAACAGATCTACTATAAGACCAATACGTCCACTATGGGACCAACTTATCCACCATAATACCAATACGTCTACCATGGGACCAACATGTCTAACATAAAACCAATACGTTTACTATGGGACCAACATGTCCACCATAATACCAATACGTCTACCATGGGATCAACATGTTTAACATAAAACCAATATGTATTCTATGAGACCAACATGTCTACCATAATACCAATATCCGGGCATGAATCCAAACCACCATGGGAACCATCATCCATGGGTATACACATCCATCCCTTGTAACACTCTATGTGTGAGTATAATTTATTCATGGATATAAACCAACTATAAATATAATCCCTTGATGGGTATAATCCATCCATGTGCATAACTAATCCAGGGGCACATCATCTACCATGAGATCTTCTATCCGTAAGAACAACAATCGTATGAATCACAACATGACAGTGGCAACAATATCAAATCATCATATCATATCATAAACATATCACTGGCAAGACTTAGAGTCCAACGACTTACTAAGCAGGTGACTCACGCATAGCGTGCTCTAGTCTACCTCGCCCCACGTCCCTTCAGCACGTGGGTGATTCAGTCAAACGCCATGGTATTAGTATTGAGCCTTACCAAGATAGTACCACCCCTTGGGGCATACAAGTATCTAGCCTTGCGTAACAACACACATCAACTATGCTAAATAGCCGTGAGATGCCCTCCAACGCGTAGCATATGAGGGACCTACTCCTCGACGGCAACCCTACGGGACAAAGTCTCTGTAGCCGACCCCACTATCCCGAATACCTCTCTAGAACGATCAGTCAACCATCATAATCACGTGATGGACGTACCCATACCACGTCTCAATATCAAGTAACTAAGTCACATATACATCTCAATGCCACAGTCTCCGTATGTTCATATTGAGTCTCCATTGGTCTCACGGCTCTCTAGGCCTTACTCATGGAATCTATATACTTATCTCATCCTTTTAACTATACAAATGCAAGACACAATGATTTACTGATCGGACAGTTTCCTTTTTCAACAAACTGAGGCATAACGTTATCAATATCACATGAGGACATACCCATACCACGTCTCAATCATCAATATCACGTGAGGGACACACTTATACCACGCCTCAATATAATCAATATCACGTGAGGGACGGACCCATACCACGTCTCAATATAATCATCACGTGTGGGACGTACCCATACCACGTCTCAATATAATCAAGTGACCTAATCACATACATCTCAGTACCAAAGTCCTCATTTGTCCATCTTAAGAATTTTCACAGTTCTCTAGCCACTCTAGGCTTTACTCGAGTAACAAACATATATGTCTCATCATACCGGGACTCACAAGGCATCATAACCTCTTTGGGCCGTTTTCGAAGGATCCAATATGTAACGCCCGCCCCTTTTCACCGTAATCAGAGTCTTTTTTTTTTTTTTTGAAAATAAAGAGTGACAAAGGGCGCGGAACGTCACGACGCGAGTTAAGTCCGAGCTTCTAAAGCCCGGCCCTTAACTAGCCAACCCTACGTGCGCGTGGAACGAAGTCCACGAGAACGGTTCACACGTAAAAGTAAGCTCATGGAATATAACTTAATGCGGAACATTATAATAGAGACTATCCTACCAGTTTTAGATAGCAAGGAAGTACGGCGCTTAAATTACTAAAATACCCCTAAATTCGTAATTATATCTCAAAGTGATAATGAGCAAAGTAAAGACCAAACCATAGTAAGAAATATAAATTATACAGTCCAACGAGCTAAGCTACTCAATTACATATTCCAAAATAAATTTAAATAAACTAAGTAGCCCGCTTGCCCAAGCTCCTACGCTTGGCTCCCATCTCAACCTTCGTTCCCGCCATCTCCTGCGTCATCAGTTAGGGTAGAAGTAGGGCGTTAGACAACGCGCCTAGTAGGACTCCGAGTAGGGCTAACACATGGATTAGTGATAACAAGCACATAGATAATCATATAATGAAAACTATACAATGAATGCCATGCCATGGGTGTTTTATGTCGTGTGTCCGACCCATTATCCATACCATCATCATCTCATATCCACCTTGATGGAAAAACCTCATCAAGATATCCCCATGTTTGCTTCTCGGTCGCCCCGACGGAGCATGAACTCCGGTTATATCTCAACACATTAAAGTATCCCCATGTTTGTTTCTCGATCGCCTCGACGGAGCATGGACTCCGGTTATAGCATATCAGGTTATCCCCATGTCTGTTTCTCGGTCGCCCCGACGGAGCATGGACTCCGGTCATATCTCAACACATTAAAGTATCCCCATGTTTGCTTCTCAGTCGCCCCGACGGAGCATGGACTCCGGTTATAGCACATCAGGCTATCCCCATGTCTGCTTCTCGATCGCCCCAACGGAGCATGGACTCCGGTTATAGCACATCAGGCTATCCCCATGTCTGCTTCTCGGTCGTCCCAATGGAGAATGGACTCCGATTTCTTTATTTTCCCGCCCATGCCATGCATGAGATGTAAATGCATTATGCTATGTAATATATATAACTCATAACCTTAATATATCATACATAACCTTAACACATAATGCATAACCTTAAAATATAATTCATAGCATTAACATACAAATCATAGCCTTAAAACCCATCATAAGACAAATCATATAATTATCACAATAAATTAAAGGAACCATCACATATCCATGGCTTACAAAAAGGTAGGAATCCTACCGAATACCGACTAATGTCCTCTTACGTTTCCGTCCGATAATCCGGTCTCCGATACGCGTACCGCTTGCGATATCCGATACCTTATTACATGCGAATAATCAGCCCATGTTTTTAATCATTTAAATCCGTTAATCATACCTTAGTGGGGTTCGGCCATGCACCATGGCCGAACCTCACTAACTAGGTTTGTGGGTCCCATTTAATCCATTAATTATTTAATTACATGGGTCTAAAACCAGCACCCTAGGCTTTATTGATCATAAATAAGGTTGTTACTTAGAGCCCCTAAGTCCATGATCATCCCCCATGGGGTTTGGCCATGTACCATGGCCGAACCCATGGTTCTTGAATTTGGCCATTATTTACAATTTTGTCACTCCTCCTTTCCATGACTAATCACTCATTTATCCATGCATAAATAAGTCCATAATTGATCCACAAACCTAGATCCATTAATGATCCATCTATCATGACATGAACACATTAAAAATCAGTCCTTAATTTAATCTAAACCCCATTAATTTTAAACACATGCATATACCTTAATCTTAGCCCAAAAATGACTCTCAAATGAGCCATGGGTTCGGCCATACACCATGGCCGAACCCATGATGTCTTCTCCTCATTTTCCTTGGGTCTATTTCACCACATTTAGATCCATAATAAGTCCTCCCGTGAGGGGGTTTACATCATGCATTTAAATCACTCCTTTTGATCAACATTAAGTATATTTTGAGTCCATCAACTTGGCTACATTCCCCATTAATTAATGCATATACATAGACCTTAATCTTAGCCCATCAATTGGTTCACAAAATGGGTCCATTGATGTCTCATTAACCATGACATAACAACATTAGAAATCAGCCATTTAACTAACCTAATCTCCATTAAAATCAGCCCCTTTAAAACATTAACCTTCATCCATGGATTCCCTCATTTAAAAACCCCTTTTAAAATTACTATCATTCTTTCATTCAAAACCTTCAAACTCATTAACCACCTTCCATGGCTTCATTCTTCAAACCCCATTAAATCACTTAATCACCTCCATCATTCATTAAAACATCACATACATCCATGCTTAAATAAATTTTAATAAATAATGTCCTTAATGCATCCTTTATTTTCTTAACGTAATTTACCCATTAGGGTTTGTCCATTCCTCACCCTTTCCTTGGATGGATTTAAGATCCAAGGCCCATGATATTTTGGCCACTATTACATCCAAGAAAAATGGATTCCATGGTCTCTTCTTAACCCTAAAAAATTGTAAATTCTTGTTTAGGAAATACTTACAATCAGACGGCTCCTCCGACTTTTCCTTCTCCTCTCGGGTTCCTTGGCCTTCTCTTCTCTTCTTCTCCTTGATTGGTCGGCTGGGATGTGCTTGACCCAATGAAAAACTCCAATGCTTGGGTCAGCTAAGATGGAGTAGATTTGAGATAGAGAGAGGGAGAGAGGATGGGGAAAAGATGTCTCAAGCTTTGGCCTTGAGGTGGAGGGCCAAACCTAGCTTCCTTCGTCTCTTCTTCTCTTCTTAGTTTTCTTCTTCTTTTTCTCCTTGGTGAGGGACGACAATGAGAGGGAGAAAGAGAGGAAGAGATTGAGATAAGAGTGGGATTTGAGAGAGAAGATGAAAACTATATCTTTTTGGTTGCTTACTTTATACTCCGCCATTAAGTCTCCCACCAACTAAGCATAAGATATTTTTTATGCTTTATGGTGGTGGTTGGGATAAACCACCACCTAAGCCAACGTTTTTGGTTTTTGGAGATGAGGTGGTGTGGTCTCCCACCTTTGACCATTTGACCACCTTTTGAATAGTTTAATCATTGAATTAACTAGATAATTACCTTAGGTTAATTAACACCCACTTAACCTAATTCTCTCCATGTATCCACCCATGGTTGACGAATTCAACCATGGTGGCCCGCCCCACCAATCTTTGGTCCACACGCCACCTCATTTGGTGAGGTGGAGGTGGGTCCCATTCGGTTATGCCATCTTGATCTATTCACCCCTAGCTTAGGTGATTTAATTTTTAATTAGATCCACTTCAACTACTTGGATCACCATTGGGCCCATGGCCCAATTACACTCATCTCCTACCCATTTACCTTAGAGCTTACATTATCTTGACCCATTGGGTCCCAAATGGGTATTGGGCCCAATTTGACCATCCTTGACCCTTTAAATGAATTTAAATCCAATCCATTTCCATTGGGCCATACTTGGGCCTTTGTCCATATTTTGATCCATTCACCATTTATTCCATTAAATTTCCCAATTTCCATCATTAAGACAAATAATAGCCACATATATATTGATTTAAAAATTCCGGGCTATTACAATACAATCCTCTTTTGAAATTTTCGTCCCGAAAATTCGAGCGAAGTAGAGGTTCAAAACAACTCGTACAAAGAACTCTGGATGAGCGGCTCTCATTTCGGATTCAAGTTCCCAGGTGGCTTCCTCATTGCCATGTCGTTCCCATACCACCTTGACCAACTGAATAACGCGGTTCCGCAGCACTCTTTATTCTCTCCTGATCACTCTGATCGGTTTCTCCATATACGTCACATCGCTTTGCACATTGACGTCTTGCACGCTCAGGACATGTGAAGGATCGGGGTTGTACTTCCTCAGCATGGATACATGGAATACATCATGTAGAGAGGATAGCTGTGGAGGGAGCGCCAACTGATAAACTACACCCCCCCCCCCCCCCTTTTCAGGATCGGAAATGGTCCCACAAATCTAGGCGACAGTTTCCCCTTCTTTCCGAACCTCATGTGCCCCTTCCGAGGTGAGACTTTTAAAAACACCAAATCTCCCACCTCAAACTCGAGGAACCTTCTCCTGTTGTCGGCGTAACTCTTCTGACGGCTCTGCGCGGTGAGTAGGTGTTCCCGTATTAACTTGATCTGCGCTGAGTCTCCGTAACCAACTCCGGTCCAATCAGCACAGGTTCACCGGCCTCTGTCCAACACACTGGCGATCTACACGGCCTACCATACAAGGCCTTAAATGGAGCCATCTGAAGGCTTGCCTGGTAACTGTTGTTGTAGGAGAACTCCACCAATGGCAAGTGATCCTTCCATCCACCCTTGAAGTCTAGCATACATGCTCTCAACATATCCTCCAATGTATGTATTGTCCTCTCCGACTGTCCATCAGTCTGTGGATGAAATGTTGTGCTAGTCAATATGTCGGTCCCCATAGCCGACTGCATGCCCTTCCATACTCTGCCGGTGAATCGGCCATCTCTGTCGGACACAATGGTCCAGGGAATACCATGTAATCTGATGATATCCAGGATGTACCTTCGACCCAAAGTCTCCGATGAATCTGTCATCTTGATGGGAAGGAAATGCGCAGACTTAATCAACCTGTCTACCACGACCCATATCGCATCGTTGCCCTTTGATGACCTTGGCAATCCTGTTACGAAGTCCATGGATATGTGCTCCCACTTCCACTCTGGCACTGGCAAGGGTGTGAGTAAACCCAGTGGTTTCTGATGTTCTGCCTTAACCTGCTGACAAGTTAGGCAACGAGCAACAAACTCTTCCACATCTCTCTTGAGTCCCCGTCACCAATAGTGCCTCTTAAGATCATGATACATCTTGGTGCTGCCCGGATGGATAGAGAGCTTGGTTTGGTGTGTTTCAACCAACAACTCTCTTCTGCAGCTCTTAGGCACATATGTCCTGCCTCGGAATACAAGACCCTGTCCTGGTCGTAATTCCCACTCCGGTACAACCTCACCGGTAGACATCTTAGTCCATATCTACTCCACCTCTGGATCTGTCCGTTGCTCCCGTTCAATCTCGGAGACCATGTTGGATCGTATGATCAGATTATATATGGTCCCATGATTATTGAGGTAGAGTTTAAACTCTCTAATGGTATTCAATACCTCCCATTCCGTCCTGATCAAGCTGGCTACCGTCGCATGTGACATGTGGCTAAGGGCATCTGCCATCTTGTTCGCCTTGCCCGGATGATACCGAAGTGCGAACTCATAATCCGCCAAGTATTCCATCTATCTGCGTTGTCTCATGTTGAGTTCCTTCTGGTCAAATAAATACTTCAAGCTCTTATGATCGGAGAACACCTCAAACTTCTCACCATAAAGGTAGTGTCTCCAGCTTTTGAGAGCGAAGACCACTGCTGCTAGTTCCAGATCGTGTGTGGGATAATGGCGTTCATGATTTTCAACTATCTTGACCCGTACGCCACCGCACGATTGCCTTGACTGAGTGTACACCCCAGTCCCTCACTTGAGGTATCACAGTACACCTCATAATTTCTGCCTCTTTCCGGCAAGATCATAATAGGAGCGGTTGTAAGCCTCTCCTTTAGTTCCTCAAATCTCCGGTTGCACAGATCCGACCACTCAAATTTAACTCCTTTTTGAGTGAGTCAAGTAAGTGGAGCTGCAATCTTGGAGAAGTCCATGATGAATTTCCTGTAGTAACCGGCCAATCCCAGAAAACTGCGGATCTCCGTCACATTCGTTGGTGTTTTCCACTCCTTCACTGCCGCTACTTTAGCCGGGTCCACGGCTATACCTTCCTCCGATATAATGTGCCCCAAGAAGTTGACCTCAGATAGCCAGAACTCACACTTGCTGGCTTTGGTATACAACTGGTTCCTTCTCAAGGTGTCCAAGACTATCCACAGGTGCTCGGCATGTTCCTCCTGACTTTTAGAATAGATCAGGATGTCATCAATAAATACGATCACAAATTGGTCCAAGTAAGGATGGAAGATCCTGTTCATCAAATCCATGAACACAGCCGGTGCGTTTGTAAGTCCAAATGGCATGACTACATACTCATATAGACCATACCGTGTCCTGAAAGCTGCATTCTCTACATCCTCCTCCCAAACCCAGATTTGATGGTACCCGGACATTAGATCAATCTTGGAGAAGTGAGAGGAACCCCTAAGTTGATCAAACAGATCGTCAATCCAGGGTAGGGGATACTTGTTCCTGACAGTTAGCTGGTTCAACTTTCTATAATCTACACACATCCGAAGGGTACCATCCTTCTTCTTCACAAATAATACCGGGGCTCCCCATGCGGATGTGTTGTTCCTAATAAAACCCAGTCTGAGTAGTTCATCAATCTGCTTCTTCAACTCAATCATCTCAGCTGGTGCCATCCTGTAATGGGGAAATGATACTGGAGCAGCACCAGGATATAACTTGATCTCAAAGTCTATCTCCCTCTTGGGTGGCAAACCAGGGAGCTCTATTGGGAATACCTCGGCATAATCTGCTACTACCGTTGGAAGTTCAGCCACTGGTGCCCTATCTAATCTAAGGCTGTTCAAGACAAGGTGGTTCAATTCTTCTTGCAGCCTTCTAGGAATGCCTTGTCTGTCAGCACGTACTATACACCGCTTTCCCTCGGGTGACCAAAATAACACCCTACGAAGATGGCAATCAATATGGGCCTAGAAGGTAGCCAACCAGTCCATGCCAAATATGACATCGTACTCAGCTATATCGATTACCAAATAATTGAACTCGAATCTGGATCCCGCGAGTTCAGTGTTCAATGCCGTACATATGAGTCCCAAAGATGTGTCTCCGACGAGGGATACAATGGTAAGTGATGTGGACAGGTTTTGCACTAATATGCCCGTAGCAGATATAAATGCAGCAGATATAAATGAATGGGAAGCTCCAGAATCAAATAATGCAACAGCATAGGAACTACCAACTACGGCCATACCTTGAATCACCGAGTGATCTGCCGCTGCTGGAGGAGCTATTGTAAAAAGTTGTCCCGATCCTATAGGGTTTGGCACCCGTCCCCTCTGGTTGTAGGTCCTGCCTCCTCGTGACTGAGCTGGTCTAGCTGGAGAGCTGAAGGAACCCCTGAAGTGAGAGGGTCGGCTGATCTGTGGACACTCCCTCTTGAAAGTGACCCTGCTGGCCACACTGATAACAAGTGTTCACACCCCGTGGAATCTGAGTGACTGATGCTGATGGGGAGGGCTGATTGGGACGAAAACCCCCTGTAGATCTAGTGGAGGGTGAGGGTCTGCTAAAGTTCGGGCGGAACTTCTTGTTGAGTTGAAATGCACCCCGCCCACTCTGCCCTAGGCGGTTGTCAAACCGCCCCATCTCATTCAACTCTCGCTCCGCTATATTGGCCCTGCTGACCACCTCAGCCAGTGTGGCTACCTTGAATATTGTCACCTTGGCCCTGATACTTGGCCGAAGTCCCCATTCAAACTTACGGGCCCTCCGATGCTCGGCATCCACCATATAATATGCATAGACGGATAGCCTAATGAATTCCCTGTGATATGCTACTACCGTCATATTGCCTTGTACCAATGATAGAAAGGCTTGAGTCTGGTGTTCTCTTTCCTCCTCCGGAAAATACTGCTCTAGAAAGGTAGCTGAGAACCCTTCCCATGTCATGGCAATCCTTTGCCCTTCCGGCACAAGTGCTTGCTACTTTTCTACAACCTCCCACCAATTACCGGCATCCTCGATCAGTTGAAATGTAGCCAGTAAGATCCTATCAGCATGACAGGAAATCTGAAGCAGATTCAAGATCTGAGTGATCTTTTTCAACCAGTGCTCTGCTCCGACAGCCCCTTCTTTTCCCCTGAAGTAGGGAGGGCGCTATTGCCGGAAATCTCTAACCCTATTCAGGTTGTTGGAGTCACTGGTGGTCGCACCCCCGCTCAAGTGTTGTTGCAGGACAGAGGTGACCACCGCTTGAACTAATTCCTTCAATTCGGGAGGCACAACAGGTATGTTCACACTATTTTGTCCCTCCTCCTGATGGGGTGGCTGTACCCCCTCTTCCTGACGAGGTGGTGGCACCTTTTCCTCTACCCGTGGGTTCTTGCGAGTTCTTCTTTTTGGCGGCATTTCCTAAGTCATCGAAAAAAAAAAAAACATTGACTTAGTTCCTTCGTAAACTTGGCTTGTTTCATATTTTGGGGAATTTTGCCAAATAAACATACTTAGTTTTGGGAGGATAATTTCCTAAGTATCAAGTACGTGTTCTCATTTTTTGGGGGAAAATTACCAAATATGCATACTTTGTTTTGGGGAAAATTTTCTAAGTATCATGTATTTCTTTTCAATTTGGGGAAAATTTCCTAAGTATCAAGTATTTTTCTTTCAATTCGGGGGGAAAGTTGCCAAATAAGCATACTTGGGTTGAGGGAAAACTTCCCAAGTATCAAATGTTCCTTTTTAATTCGGGGAAATCAGGGAGATTTTCCTATTTTGCTACGTTTGATAGATCTAACTTAGAGTGATTGTTTTTCCCTTGCTATCATTCCTTCTCGTGAAACGTTGTTCTCAGATTGAATACTTCAGTCTGAGTCAATCGAAGTAAATTAACCCGGTGCAGCGGACTCCGAAGAGTCGATCAGTTGGGATTCTTATCCGTCAGTGAGACGTGAAACCGTCTTAAACATACTTCGAGAGATTCATTCTTCCGATTTCGCTCTGATGCCAACTGTAACGCCCGCCCCTTTTCACCGAAATCAGAGTCTATTTTTTTTTTTTTTGAAAATAAAGAGTGACAAAGGGCACGGAACGTCACGACGCGAGTTAAGTCCGAACTTCTAAAGCCCGACCCTTAACTGGCCAACCCTATGTGCGCGTGGAACAAAGTCCACGAGAACGGTTCACACGTAGACGTAAGCTCGCGGAATATAACTTAATGCAGAACATTATAATAGAGACTATCCTACCAGTTTTAGATAGCAAGGAAGTACGGCGCTTAAATTACTAAAATACCCCTAAATTCATAATTATATCTCAAAGTGATAATGTGCAAAGTAAAGACCAAACCATAGTAAGAAATATAAATTATACAGTCCAACGATCTAAGCTACTCAATTACATATTCCAAAATAAATTTAAATAAACTAAGTAGCCGCTTCTCCAAGCTCATACGCTTGGCTCCCGTCTCGACCTTCGTTCCCGCCATCTCCTGCGTCATCAGCTAGGGCAGAAGTAGGGCGTTAGACAACGCGCCCAGTAGGACTCTGAGTAGGACTAACACATGGATTAGTGATAACAAGCACATAGATAATCATATAATGAAAACTATAAAATGAATGCCATGCCATGGGTGTTTTATGTCGTGTGTCCCACCCATTATCCATACCATCATGATGTCATATCCCCCTTGATGGAAAAACCTCATCAAGATATCCCTATGTTTGCTTCTCGGTCGCCCCGACGGAGCATGAACTCCGGTTATAGCACATCAGGCTATCCCCATGTCTGCTTCTCGGTCGCCCCGACGGAGCATGGACTCCGGTTATATCTCAACACATTAAAGTATCCCCATGTTTGCTTCTCGGTCACCCCGACGGAGCATGGACTCCAGTTATAGCACATCAGGCTATCCCCATGTCTGCTTCTCGGTAGCCCCGACGGAGCATGGACCCCGATTTTTTTATTTTCCTGCCCATGCCATGCACGAGATGTAAATGCATTATGCTATGTAATATATATAACTCATAACCTTAATATATCATACATAGCCTTAACACATAATCATAACCTTAAAATATAATTCATAGCATTAACGTACAATTCATAGCCTTAAAACCCATCATAAGACAAATCATATAATTATCACAATAAATTAAAGGAACAATCACATATCCATAGCTTACAAAAAGGTAGGAATCCTACCGAATACCGACTAATGTCCTCTTACGTTTCCGTCTGATAATCCGGTCTCCGATACGCGTACCACTTGCGATATCCGATACCTTACTACATACGAATAATCAGCCCATGTTTTTAACCATTTAAATCCATTAATCATACCTTAGTGGGGTTCGGCCATGCACCATGGCCGAACCTCACTAACCAGGTTTGTGGGTCCTATTTAATCCATTAATTATTTTAATTATATGGGTCTAAAAACCAGTACCCTAGGCTTTATTGATCATAAATAAGGTTGTTACTTAGAGCCCCTAAGTCCATGATCATCCCCCATGGGGTTCGGCCATGTACCATGGCCGAACCCATGGTTCTTAAATTTGGCCATTATTTACGATTTTGCCACTCCTCCTTTCCATGATGTACATGGCCGAACCCATAGTTCTTAAATTTGGCCATTATTTACGATTTTGCCACTCCTCCTTTCCATGACTAATCACTCATTTATCTATGCATAAATAAGTCCATAATTGATCCACAAACCTAGATCCATTAATGATCCATCTATCATGACATAAACACATTAAAAATCAGTCCTTAATTTAATCTAAACCCCATTAATTTTAAATACATGCATATACCTTAATCTTAGCCCAAAATAGACTCTCAAATGAGTCATGGGTTTGGCCATACACCATGGCTGAACCCATGATGTCTTCTCCTCATTTTCCTTGGGTCTATTTCACCACATTAAGATCCATAATAAGTCCTCCCATGAGGGGGTTTACATCATGCATTTAAATCACTCCTTTTGATCAACATTAAGTATATTTTGAGTCCATCAACTTAGCTACATTCCCCATTAATTAATGTATATACATAGATCTTAATCTTAGCCCATCAATTGGTTCACAAAATGGGTCCATTGCTGTCTCATTAACCATGACATAACAACATTAGAAATCAGCCATTTAACTAACCTAATCTCCATTAAAATCAGCCCCTTTAAAACATTAACCTTCATCCATGGATTCCCTCATTTAAAAACCCCTTTTAAAATTATTATCATTCTTTCATTCAAAACCTTCAAACTCATTAACCACCTTCCATGGCTTCATTCTTCAAAACACCATTAAATCACTTAGTCACCTCCATCATTCATTCAAACATCACATACATCCATGCTTAAATAAATTTTAATACATAATGTCCTTAATGCATCCTTTATTTTCTTAACCTAATTTACCTATTAGGGTTTGTCCATTCCTCATCCTTTCCTTGGATGGATTTGAGATCCAAGGCCCATGATATTTTGGCCACTATTACATCCAAGAAAAATGGATTCCGTGGTCTCTTCTTAACCCTAAAAAAATTGTAAATTCTTGTTTAGGAAATACTTACAATCCGACGGCTCCTCCGACTTGTCCTTCTCCTCTCAAGTTCCTTGGCCTTCTCCTCTTCTTCTGCTTTATTGGTCGGCTGAGATGTGCTTGGCCCAATGAAAAAGTCCAATTCTTGGGTCGGCTAAGATGGAGTAGATTTGAGATAGAGAGAGGAGACAGGATGGGGAAAAGATGTCTCAAGCTTTGGCCTTGAGGTGGAGGGCCAAACCTAGCTTCATTCTTCTCTTCTTTTCTTCTTAGTTTTCTTCTTCTTTTTCTCCTTGGTGAGGGATGGCAATGAGAGGGAGAAAGAGAGGAAGAGATTGAGATAAGAGTGGGATTTGAGAGATAAGATGAAAACTATCTCTTTTTGATTGCTTACTTTATACTCCACCATTAAGTCTCCCACCAACCAAGCATAAGATATTTTTTATGCTTTATGGTGGTGGTTGGGATAAACCACCACCTAAGCCAACATTTTTGGTCTTTGGAGATGAGGTGATGTGGTCTCCCACCTTTGACCATTTGACCACCTTTTGAATAGTTTAATCATTTAATTAACTAGATAATTACCGTAGGTTAATTAACTCCCACTTGACCTAATTCTCTTCATGTATCCACCCATGGTTGACCAATTCAACCATGATGGCCGGCCCCACCAATCCTTGGTCCACACGCCACCTCATTTGGTGAGGTGGAGGTGGGTCCCATTCGGTTATGCCGTCTTGATCTATTCATCACTAACTTAGGTGATTTAATTTTTAATTAGATCCACTTCAACTACTTGGATCACCATTGGGCCCATGGCCCAATTACACTCACCTCCTACCCATTTACCTTAGAGCTTAAATTATCTTGACCCATTGGGTCCCAAATGGGTATTGGGCCCAATTTGACCATCCTTGACCATTTAAATGAATTTAAATCCAATCCATGTCCATTGGGCCATACTTGGGCCTTTGCCCGTATTTTGATCCATTCACCATTTATTTCATTAAATTTCCCAATTTCCATCATTAAGACAAATAATAGCCACATATATATTGATTTAAAAATTCTGGGCTATTACACAACATCTAGCATTAGGGTCTATATTAGGGAAAGTATATCCTACCAATCCCTTTCTACCATTCACATTTTTTCAACATCTTACATCATCCATAAGATAAATGGATGACACAATGTGTCTTTTGATCGCGTTGAGGAACAATGCTCTCAATTGCCTAAGTACCACATAGTGGATCTGATCAACTGTAGTACATTATTTTCACATTTGGGTTGACATTGGGGAGTGGTCATACTTTTAATTTGGGAAAATCAAACAAGATTTTTTTAGAATCTACATTACATTCCATGCATTCTCAATCATGCTAGCCCATCCCCATTTTAGCACAAGTTAATCCACTTGGGTTTTAAGATATTTGACCTTAACTCACTCATATCACTTAGTCTAGCCATTTACCAAGTTCCTCTTCAAATCATGGAAATTCGTTCTACACATGGTTAGGTCGATCCACCGTAATCATTATCAACATAAGTACTCACTAGTGATGTACATGTCATCACATAATCCAAGCATGGCATTAAAACACATTCATCATGCTTATTATATGAGTTACCCATCTAAGAATTCCAATCACAATCATGAGAATTCATTTGATACATACATTACTCATAACCATACACAAGTATAAGAAGTTATCAAGGCCCTACATTATACATTCTATCATACTTTAACGCATCACAAATCATGAATTCTCAATTATAGCAAACATCTAATCATATGGAACTTAGAAAACTCATACATATGTATTTGATACAATATGCTCACATCAATCACACATAGGCATAAAGAGGTCAAACCATAACCTTACCCAACTATGTATTGGAATGTGCATAAGGCAACATTCACTCAAACATATTATCACACACCTTGTGAGCATGGAATTTTATTGTAACACCCTAGATTTTCAAGTTATAAATATTTATGGAAATTGCCCATTTAATTTGTGAATTAATGGATCTGGACCTTAGATGGGTAAGGAGGTTGGGTCAATTGCCCAATTAAGACCCAACGGATGATGGATATGGTTCAATTGAATTAAATGGGTGAGATTTATTTAATTGGGTCAAAATTATCAATTGGGTCAAAATGCCCAATTGGGACCCAATGGGTCGTAGTTGACTTGGTTGACCACCAAGTGAGTTCAAGCTTAATTAAATTGAGCTGAATTTAGTTGGAAATGGAATCAAATAATTGAGTTGGTTTTAAGTGAGTTAAATGAATTGAATTAAAGAGGTGAGTTGAGTTAATTGAGTTGAATGGAAGTTAATGGGACTTTGATCTCAAGTGAGTGGGGTGGGAAGGTGGAGAGATGCATCTCATGAGACCCAAGTCAAGGCATACACGTTGGAGATGGGAGTTTCATCTCATGGGATGAAACTCCAAATGTATCATTAATGGGGAGGTGGACGGTTTTGTGATATTACACAAGCCTACACAAGGCATACACGTTGGAGATGGGAGTTTCATCTCATGGGATGAAACTCCAAATAGATCATTGATGAGGGAGATGAAGGGTTGTGGTGGTTACACAAGCCTACACAAGGCATACACGTTGGAGATGGAGGGCTTCCATCTCAAGATGGAAACCCAAGGGTCAAATGGTGGGAGTGTTTCACCTCATGGATGAAACCTCCAAATGAAACATTAAGGAGGGAGGTGAGAAGGCATAGGAGTTACAAAGGGGTATCACCAAAGGACATCACCCTTGGCTGAATTTCATTAAACAAGAAAAGACTAAGGGGTTGCATCTTAGACTCTCACTCTCTCCCTCTCACGCAAGGCCGATCCCCTCTAATTAACAAAGGGAGAACACTTAGAGTATTATCTCAAATCTTCTCTCTTTCTCCCTCTCTCAAACCTATACCTTTTTGGCCGAACCCTCTCCTTGAAGTTTCATCTCAAGACCTCTCAAGTTCACACTCGGCCAAATATCAAGGAGGAGGAAGAGGCTAAGGAAGAGGAAGATCAAAGGAACAAGAAGGAGTGAAAGAAATCGGAGGAGTTTCGGAATCGGTAAGTACTCAATTAGATTTTATTAAGTAAGATGGTCAAGGATCATGGTTTGGCCCTTGCATGGCCAAACCCTAAATTGTATATGTAAGGACCATCAAAGACCAAAAAGGGGTTGGATGAGGTTCGGCCATGATGTATGGCCGAACCCCATCAAAGGATCAATCATGGATGAATGATACATTTTAAGGAAAATAAAGAACCACAGGGTTCAGCCATGTTGTATGGCCGAACCCCATGGAAAAGTATTATTGATTTTAAAAAGGGTTTTAAAGGATGGAAACCATAGATATATGTTAGTGGTTTTAAAAGGTTTTAAAGGACCATAATCATGGAAAGGTATTAAGGATTTTAAATGGGTCTAAATGATGTAAAGGTTGGAGAACCATGGACCATGGGTTTGGCCATGGAGTATGGCGGAACCCCATGGAGAAATATTGAGGTATCTTACATGTGTCTAGACCATAAAGATGATGGAGAAATGTGGTCATCTAAATAGGTTTTAAATATGGAAGATGATGTTTTAAAATGAGAAACCTAAGTGTATGATTAAACCCCCATGGAGGGACCTTAGTGTATGGACTTAAATATTGTAATTGATTTAATGGAAAACATGGAAATAAGACATCACCATGGCCGAATCCCATGTAACGCCCCGCCCTTTTTCACTTGCCGAAATCAGAGTATATTTTTTTTTTTTTTGAAATAACTAGTGACAAGAGAGCAAGAGGACTCCGAGCTTTCAAAGTCCAGCCCTTAACTGGCCAACCCTACGTGTGCATGGAACTAAGTCCACAAGAACGGTTCACACGTAATAAGTTAAGCTTGCGGAATGTAAACTTAATGCGAAATTATAATAGAGTATATCCTATCAATTATTAAATAGCAAGGAAGTACATCACTTAAATGATAATTACCTTAACTTAAAATGTCCAAATGAAAGTCCAAACCATAGCAAGTAGTCTAAATTATTACAGTCCAATGAGCTAATTACTCAAATTACATTTCCATAAATAAACTTAAATAAATCAAACTAGCTCCTCCAAGCTCCTACGCTTGGCTCCAATCATGTCCATCGCCTTGTCCATTTCCTGTGTCATCATCTAAGGTGGAAGTAGGGCGTTAGACAACGCGCCCAATAGGTACTCCGAGTAGGGTCAACACATGGATTAGTATAAACAATAACACATAGATATAAGTAATATTAAAAACATGCAAGTCAATGTCATGCCATGGGTGTCCTATGCCATGAATCTCACCCATCATCCATATCACCATCACATAGTATCCTCTTGATGGATAAATCCTCATCAAGGTATCACAATCACATAGTATCCCTCTTGATGGAAAAGCCTCATCAAGGTATCACAATCACATAGTATCCCTCTTGATGGAAAATCCTCATCAAGATATCACAATCACATAGTATCCCTCTTGTTGGAAAAGCCTCATCAAGGTATCACAATCACATAGCATCCCTCTTGATGGAAAATCCTCATCAAGGCATCACAATCACATAGTATCACTCTTGATGGAAAAGCCTCATCAAGGTATCACAATCACATAGTATCCCTCTTGATGGAAAATCCTCATCAAGGTATTACAATCACACAATATCCCTCTTGATGGAAAATCCTCATCAAGGTATCACAATCACATAGTATCCCTCCCACGCCATGCATGAGATGCAAGTGCAAACATGTTATGTAATAATAACATCACAGCATTAAAATTCCATCATTAAGACACATCATTTGATACCAAAATAATTCAAGTAAAAACATCATATACACATATATCCATGGTTTTCAATGAGGCAGGAATCCTACCAATGTCCAGATACCGGGTCCTTGTGTTTTCATCCAAGAATCGATCACAGATCGCGTACCGCTTGCGAGATCCCATTACCTTATTACATATGTCAACAAATCAAAAACCAAAGTTCCATTTGATTTTCCAATCATGCTTAAGTCCACAAACATGCCTTAGTGGGGTTCAGCCATACACCATGGCCGAACCTCACTCACTAGGTTTTGGGGTCCCTCTTTTAGTCCTTGATCTTTTAAACCATCCAAGGTTATTTCCTCTTTTTATTTAATAACCCCACACACATAAGTTAATAAAAGAAAACTCCAAGTCCACAAAACATCCCCCATGGGGTTCGGCCATACACCATGGCTGAACCCATGGTCTTTTCATTTCCACCACTATTTACCTCTTTGTCATTATTCTTTCCATGGCTAAACACTCCTTTCATTTATACATATCTAGGTCCATAACTGATCCATAAACATAGATCCATAAATGACTCATTGATCATGACATAAAACCCTAGCACATCCCTAACAAGGCCTCCATTCCTTAGCTTGATAATCCATTCATTTAAACATTTGATTTCTTCAACATGCATGGACCTACAATGTCCATAAAAAGGTTTGGCCATACACCATGGCCGAACCCATGATGTCTTATTCTTCATCCGCTCTTAAATCATTTGCAATATTAGGTTCATGAATAAGGTCCCTCCATGGGGTTTCATAATGCACTTTGGTCCAACATTTTGCAACCCATAATCCATTAACATTTCTTCCATTTTTCATGGTCAAAATACCTCTAAGTCCATTAATATTTCTCCATGGGGTTCGGCCATACAACATGGCTGAACCCATGGTACATGGTTCTTCCTCATTTCCTCATTTCAAGTTCATCATTTACACATTTAAGCGTCATTAAAAATCACTAACACCTTTGCATGTTTTTCATCCTTAAAAACCTTTTAAACTCACCAACATCCTTTCATGGGGTTCGGCCATACAACATGGCCGAACCCTATGGTTCATCATTTTCTTTAAAAACAACATACATCCATGATTTGTTACCTTGATGGGGTTCGGCCATACATCATGGCCGAACCTCATCCAACCCCCCCTTTTTTTTTTGTCTTTGATGGTTCTCATACAAAAAACCCTAGGGTTTGGCCATGCAAAGGCCAAACCATGCACCTTGATCATTTACCTTATCTTAGGCATGCATGAGGTCTTTTCCATATGTCCATAACAATTAGGGTTTGGCCATGCAAGGGCCGAACCATGATCCTTGACCTTTTTTCCATGCTTAAGCCATGCATGCATACATAGACCATATTTACATAGTGTCCTTAGTATTCCATTAATCATATGGGTGACCCTAATCACCCTTCCTTTGTTCAATCCATCCCATTCCTTGGATGGATCTTTAAGTCCATGACCCATAATATTTTGGTCATTCTTTAATCCAAGAAAATGGGATTCCATGGTTCCCTTTACCTCCATTTTAATTTATAAATCACATTAAGGTATACTTACCGCTTCCGTGACTCCTCCGGTTTCTTTTGCTCCTTCTTGTTCCTCCACTCTTCTCCTTAGTCTTTCTTCTTTCTTCCTCCTTGATCTTCGGCCAAGAGTGTGAAGAGGGTCTAAGATAAAAACCCCAATGAGTGGTTAGGCCTTGGAGTGCAGGTTTGAGAGAGGGAGAGGAGGAGAGAATGGAAAACTTCTCTAAGTCTTTCTTGTCTTGAGAGGGGCATCGGCCTTGAGTGGGAGGGAGAGGAGCTTGAGGTCCCAAATTTCTCTAAGTCTTTTTCTTCTTTCTCTTAGGGTGAGGGTTAGCTAGGATAGGGAGGGAGAGAGGGAGAGAGTGAGATGAGAGATGAGATGGAAACCTAGCTTTTCCCCATCTTGTTTTGGGTTGCCTTGGGTTAGACTCCACCCTCATCAATGTGGAGTCTTCCCCATGGGCTCTTTGACCAAACAAGAGGGTGCATGCCCTCCACATGGCACACACCACGCCATGCCAACGGTTTTGGCTTGGGCTCCTTTGGTGGTTTGGGTGGTTTCCATGAGATGAAACCACCACCTCCCTTTGGACCAATGCATGGTCTTGCATGTCCCCATTTCAAGCATCTTGTCTAGCCAAGGAGGGAGCATGCCCTCCACACGGCACATACCACCCCCTTGTGCCCAACGGTTTTGGTTGTTTTCTATGGGTGGTTTCTATAACATCCCGCCCTTTTACACTCTCTTTTTCTGAAAATCAGAGTCTATTTTTTTAAAAAAAAATAAAGAGTGAGATAAGGAGCGGGACGTCACGACGCGAGCTAAGTCCGAACTTCTAAAGTCCGACCCTTAACTGGCCAATCCTACGTGTGAATAGACTAAGTCCATGAAAACAGTTCACACGTGATAATATAAACATGCAGATTATATCATAAACTGCAGATTATAATAGAACCTAAATCTATTCCATTTTAGATAGCAAAGTACTCCGTCAATTATAAATGATTAACTTAACTTAATTAACTAAAGTAATCATTCACAAACCATAGCAAATATCTAAATTATTACATGCCGAATACTAGCTACTCAAAATACAAGTCCATGAGTAACTAAAATAAAATAACATCCAATCACATATCCAAGCTCCTATGCTTGGCTCCAATCACGTTCATCGTCCCTTTCCTTTCCTGTATCATCCACTAGGGTAGAAGTAGGGCGTTAGAACAATGACCCCAGTAGGAATTCCATTTACGGTCTACACATGGTTAGTACAAATCATATAACATAATGTCAAAACTATATAAAACAATGCCATGTCATTATGTCAAATGCAATGAGTGTCATGCATCACAAGTACATATAAGTACCCCCACATAGGTCTTTCGGACGCCTCGACGGAGTGTGGCCCCTCCGGTTACCTCTTGATGGGATTCTCATCATCAAGGTACCCCACATAGGTGTTTCGGACGCCCCGACTGAGTGTGGCCCCTCCGGTTTCTTCTTGATGGAAAATGTACATCAAGGTACCCCACATAGGTTTTTCGAACGCCCGGACGGAGTGTGGCCCCTCCAATTACATATCCTTCACCCCATGCCATGCATGAGATGCTAATGAAACACATGCTATTTTATATTATAAACATAGCATTAAAACTCACATCTAAAACGTATCTTTTACAACATTAATTCATCACAATAAAATAAAAACCATCATACATAAACCATGTTTCAAAAAGGTAGAATCCTACCAAAGACCACTAACGTGTCCTTGCTTCTTAAACCGACAACCACTCACGATCGCGCACCATTTATGAGGTCCCGTCACCTTGTTACATATCAACAAGTCAACTAATGTTCCAAACATGTCTAAGTCCATAATATATGCCTTAGTGTGGTTCGGCCATACACCATGGCCGAACCTCACCCACTTAGTTTTTGGGGTTCCTTTTTAATCCATAGGTCATTTTAATCATGTGAGTCTAAGATCAGCCACCCTTTGATTCATTAACCCAAATACACATAAATTCATCATCTAAAAGTCCCTAAGTCCCAAAAATACTCCCCATGGGGTTCGGCCATACACCATGGCCGAACCCATGGTCTTTCATTATTTCATTTACATTTTTGCCATTATTCCTTCCATGGTTAGTCACCTTCATTTATTCACTCATGTTTAGGTCCCAAAACATAGATCCATAACTTAGACATCACATGCATGGATCCATACTTAACCCATAAAAATGGCTCATAAAAATGGGTCATGGGGTTTGCCCATACACCATGGTGGAACCCATGATGTCTTATTTTTCATCCCCCCTTAAATCATTTACCATATTTAGACCCATAACAAAGTCCCTCCATGAGGGGGTTTAATAATGCACTTTGGTCCAATATTTTGCAACCCATAATCCCTTAGCATTTCCTCCATCATTTCATGGTCAAAATAGCTCAAGTCCATTAATATTTTCTCCATGGGGTTCGGCCATACAACATGGCCGAACCCATGGTCCATGGTTCATCATTAATTACAACATTTGAGTCCATAAAGAATCATCAACATTTCTCCGTGATTTTCCTCATTTAAAAACCCTTTTTAAAAATTACTAACATTATCCATTCAAAATCTTAAAATCATTAACCAACATTCCATGGTCTTCATCCTTTAAACCCGTTAAGAATCACTTAATTTCCCTCCATGGGGGTTCGGGCATGCTCTATGGCCGAACCCTATGGTTCATCCTTTCCATTGAAATATCATATGCTTCCCTTAATTTTTCTTCCATGGGGTTCAGCCATGCACTATGGCCGAACCCTATGGTTCCATATTTCCTCTTTTAAATCCAATCAAAACATCATAAGCCTCCATGGTTTTCATCATTCTCAAAATTATTAAAAACCAATGTTCTTTCATGGGGTTCGGCCATGCACTATGGCCGAACCCTATGGTTCCTTACTTTAAACAAAATTTACCAAAATACCTACCGATTCCTCGACTCCTCCAGTTTTCCTTCGCTCCGACTTGTTCTTCCGATCCTTTCCTTCCTTAGCCTCTTCCTCCTTCCTTCTTACTTCTTTGGCCGAGAGTGAGACTTGAGAGAGAGATAGAATTCGGCCTTGAGTGAGAATGATAGAACTTTGAGATGAAACTCTTTGTCTTTGGTCTTGAGGAGTGATCGGCCAAGAGAGAGTTTGAATTTGAAATGTGTAACCACAATCCCTCCATTATCTCTCCATGTGGGAGTTTCATCCATGAGATGAAACTCCAAGGCTCCAACGTGTAAGCTATTGAATTTGAATTTGAAATGTGTATCCTTGTTTGAATTTGAAACAACAAACCACCTTCATTATCTCTCCATGTGGGAGTTTCATCCATGAGATGAAACTCCAAGGCTCCAACGTGTGCCTTTGAATTTGAATTTGAAATGTGTATCCTTCTTTGAATTTGAAACAACAAACCACCTTCATTATCTCTCCATGTGTAACCATTGTTTGAATTTGAAATAACCATAACCCCTCCATCTCTCCAGCGTGTAACCATTGTTTGAATTTTGAAACACAAACCATCTTCATCTCTCCAACGTGTATCCTTATTTGAATTTGAAATAAACCAAGCCTCCTCACCCCTCCAACGTGTATCCTTGCCTTTGTTTTGAATTTGAATTTTAAACCAAAACTGCCCACCTTTTATTTAATTCAAATCAACTCAACTCACTTAACTCATCATTTTAATTTAATTCAAATCAACTCAGCTCACTTGGTGGTCAACCAAGTCAACCACGACCCATTGTGTTCCAATTGGGCATTTTGACCCAAATGGCAACATTGACCCAATTAAAAGCGCCTTACCCATTTACTTTAAATTGCAACCATATCCACAATCCGTTGGGTCTTAATTGGGCAATTGACCCAACACTTTACCCATCTAAGGTCCATATCCAATATTTCACAAATTAAATGGGCAAATTACATATATATTGATAACATGAAATTCCGAAGTGTTACAATACAACCCTCTTTTTAAAATTTTCATCCCGAAAATCGAGCGAAGTAGGGTTTCAAACATTTACATAAATAATTCAGGATGAGCTGTTCTCATTTCCGACTCCAGTTCCCATGTGGCTTCCTCATTACCGTGTCGATCCCATACCACCTTAACAAACTGGATCGCTCAGTTCCGTAATACCCTTTGTTTTGTGTCCACCACTCGAACAAGCTTTTCGACGTATGTCACGTCGCTTTGAACATCTATGTCTTGTATATTCAGTACATAAGAGGGATCAGGTTTGTACTTCCTCAACATCGATATATGGAACACATTGTGCAAATATGCCAACTGTGAAGGGAGTGCCAATTGATAAGCCACATCGCACATCCTTCTTATGATTGAAAACGGTCCCACATATCTTGGAGACAGTTTCCCCTTCTTTCCAAATCTCATGTGTCCCTTTCGTGCGAGACTTTCAAGAACACCATGTCCCCCACTTCAAATTCAAGGAACCTTCTCCTCTTGTCAGCATAGCTCTTCTGACGACTTTGCGCAGCCAATAGATGATGTCGTATCACCTGTATTTGCACTGTAGTCTCTACAACCAACTCAGGTCCAATCAGTGCAGGCTCACCGGCCTCTGTCCAGCACACAGGTGATCTACATGGTCTACCATATAAAGCCTCAAATGGAGCCATCTGGAGGCTTGCTTGGTAACTGTTGTTATAGGAGAATTCTACCAGCGGCAAGTGATCCTCCCATCCACCCTTGAAATCTAACATGCATGCTCTCAGCATATCCTCCAATGTTTGTATTGTCTTCTCAGACTGGCCATCAGTCTGTGGGTGGAATGTTGTACTAGTCAGTAGATCTGTTCCCATGGCCGACTACATACTCTGCCATACTCTACCGGTGAATCGGCCATCTCTGTCAGACACAATAGTCCGAGGAATACCATGTAATCTGATGATATCCTTGATATACCGTTGACCCAAGGTCTCAGATGAGTTTGTCATCTTAGTGGGAAGGAGATGTGCAGACTTGGTCAGTCGGTCTACCACGACCTATATTGCATCATTGCCCTTTGAAGACCTTGGCAACCCTGTCACAAAATCCATGGAGATGTGCTTCCATTTCCATCCGGCACTAGTAAAGGTTTGAGTAACCCTGGTGGCTTCTGATGTTCCGTTTTAACCTGCTGACAAGTTAAGCAATGAGCCACGAATTCTGCTACATCTTTTTTGAGTCCGTGCCACCAGTAATGTCTCTTCAGGTCGTGATACATCTTGGTGCTGCCCGGATGAATAGAGAGTTTGGTCTGATGTGCCTCAATCAGTAACTCTTTTCTGCAGTTCTTAGGCACATATATTCTTCCTCGGAATACAAGACCCTGTCCTGGTCGTAACTCCCATTCCGGTATGACTTCAGCAGTAGACATCTTGGCCCATATCTCCTCCACTTCCGGGTCTATCCGCTATTCCTGTTCAATCTTGGTAACCATGTTGGACCGTATGATCAAATTGTACATACTCCCATGGTTATTGATATATAAATTGAACTCTCGTATGGTATTCAGCATCTCCCATTCTGTCCTGATCAAACATGCCACTGATGCATGTGATATGCGGCTGAGGGAATCTACCACCTTGTTCGCCTTGCCAGGGTGATAACGAAGTACGAACTCATAATCCTGCAGATATTCCATCCATCTGCGCTACCTCAAATTGAGCTCTTTCTGATCAAACAAGTACTTCAAGCTCTTATGATCTGAAAACACTTCAAATTTCTCGCCATATAAATAGTGTTTCCAGCTTTTGAGAGCGAAGATCACTGCGGCTAGTTCAAGATCATGCGTAGGATAGAGGCGTTCATGTATTTTCAATTGTCTTGAACCGTATGCCACCACACGATGACTTTGACTGAGTGAACACCCCAGTCCCTCTCCGAAGCATCGCAATGTACCTCATAACCCTTGCCTCTTCCCGACAAAATTAAGATAGGAGCAGTTGTAAGTCTCCCCTTCAATTCTTCAAATCTCTGATTGCACAGATCTGACCACTCATATTTGACTCCTTTCTGAGTGAGTCGAGTAAGTGGAGATGCAATTTTTGAGAAGTCCATGATAAACTTCCGATAGTAGCCAGTCAATCCCAGAAAACTACGGATCTCAGTCACATGTTTCGGTGTTTTCCAATCTCTTACTGCCTCCACCTTGCCCTGATCCACGGCTATACCTTCTGCTGATATGACATGTCCCAAGAAGTTAACCTTAGGTAGCCAGAATTCACACTTGCTGGCTTTGGCATATAACTTGTTCTTCCTCAAAGTGTCCAGAACTATCCTCAGGTGCTCAGCGTGTTCTTCTTGAGTTTTGGAATAAATCAATATGTCATCAATAAATACAATGACAAATTGGTCCAAGTAAGGACTGAAAATCCTGTTCATTAGATTCATGAACACAGCCGATGCATTGGTGAGTCCAAACGGCATGACTACAAACTCATATAATCCATACCGCGTTCTGAAGGCTGTCTTCTCTATGTCTTCCTCCCTAAACCGGATTTGATGGTATCTGGACATCAGATCAATCTTAGAGAAGTGGCTGAAACCTCTAAGTTGATCAAATAAATCATTGATCCTAGGTAGGGGATACTTGTTCCTGACTGTCAACTAATTCAGCTTTCGATAAACTACGCACATACGGAGTGAACCGTCCTTCTTATGGCCAAACCCATGGCTTACCATTTTTCATACTTATTTATGAAAATTCCATTGTCCATAACCATAGCCCTTTTTCTTTGCTTAAGTTCCAAATCATCCATACATGTTTCTTTTAATCCAAAACACATAATCCATAAAATAATTCATGGGGTTCGGCTATACACATGGCCGAACCATGATACCTTTATTTCCAATCTTATCTCCACTTTCTAAATTAATAACCATAAATTTATTTACACTAAGAATACCAAACCAATTCCATGGGGTTCGGCCATACCCATGGCCAAACCCTATGGTTTCCAAAATCCTCATTTAGAAAGTCCATAATTAAGTAGCTTCTAATTTAGCAACCTCCTTCTATAAATGGAAGCTTTCTAAATTTAGCAAACACCTTCCCAAAATTGGATACTTTCCGATTTAGCAAACACCTTCCATAATTGGATGCTTTCCAATTTTAGCAAACACCTTCTATAATTGGGTGCTTTCCAATTTTAGCAAACACCTTCCATAATTGGGTGCTTTCCAATTTTAGCAACCCCTTTCCTTAATTAGAAGGTTTCCTATTTAGCCATTCAAATCCATCTACCTTCCAAAATTACCCCATGGGGTTCGGCCATACACCATGGCCGAACCCTATGGTTCATGATCTTTGACCATTTAGCTTAGATCCATTAAAATATTTGGTGGGGTTCGGCCATACATCATGGCCGAACCTCACTCCTTCTTTTCATTGCTATGGATCCAATCAATTTAGCCATATAGAAATCATGGTTCGGCCATGCCATGGCCGACCCACATCCCTATTCAAATCTCCCTTTAAAATTATCACAACTCTCCCATGGTTTTTCATCATTCAAATTTATAAATCTAAACCATACACTCCCATTGTTTTTATCATTCAAACCATCATGAAATCACCATGTCTTTCCATGATCTAAAATCTAAGAACATAAACCCAATGAAATAAATCAAATCTCTCCATGGTTTCCAATCTTCCAAAACCAACAAATAATTTAAATGTTTCCATGGGGTTCGGCCATGCACTATGGTCGAACCATATGGTTCTTTCTATCCATTTAAGATCATCAAATCATCTCCAATCTTTCTCCATACTTCTTCCATGGGGTTCGGCCAAACACCATGGCCGAACCCTATGGTTCTTTGGTTTCACAAAAAATTATTCAATCAATTAGATACTAACCTTTTCCGATTCCGGGCTCTTCTAATCTTTCTCCTTTCTTCTTAATTTTTCTCCAACCAAGAACACCTCCTTGTTGCTGCCTTTTTCTTCTTCTCCTTGCTCTTGATCTTGGCAAGAATGACAATTGGGAGAAAGGAAATAAAATTCGGCTAAGGTGGAAAACCATGTGCCCCTAGTCCTTCTCTCTTTTTATAGTCTTTCCTTGATCCAAATTTAGAAAAATGCTTAAGATAGCCAACCCCTTAGGCCATACGCCCCTTGTCTTTCCCTTTTAATATTTACCCCACACGGCTAAGACTTATTTAGCCCATGCCGTGTGCACCTTTCTTTGTTTATGTGATGGCCGACCTCCCTTGCTCAATTTAGCAATTGCTTGCTTAACTTAGAATATGTCTAAGATAACCCATGTCCATTGCCGTGTACATTTCTTTTTAATTAGTTTAAGATTATTTGCATACCCTATTTAAAATATCCCATGCGCATAATGTTGATATTCATTATCTAAAATTCGGCCATGCATAATCTTTATCTGATTTTAAACATCTCCTTGGATATTCAAATCCAATAATAGGCCATGCACCATTTCTTTTATTTTTGATAAAATCAATGCCACAATTTAATTGGGTCCTAATTGGGTCATGGCCCAATTCCTTATCCACAAAAGATCCAATCTTAAGTTCATAATTAAAAATGGATAATTTTCATATCAAACAACAAATTGAAAATCCGAGGTATTACACATATATTTCTCAAATATAAGATAGTAAATTTACCAAAATCTAATAACTCATAAATCATAGAATGATATGCCATGGTGTCATGCATCAATGATAAACCCACCCATTTCCATACATCAGATCATAACAAATTACTGCGATCAATGATTCTCAATATGGCCACTTATGCCCACAACATTTGAGGCAAAAACCACCAAGGTGTTGTTACCCATCCACAAATTAACCGAGGCTATCGGTGGAGTGTGGTCTCCTCCCTCTGTGTAGGGTTTCGGGACCTTCCCAGGAGCTCTTTGGCCCAATTAAGCCGTACTATTCATATCAAGGACGGGGCCAAAGTTTAACATTTTCTTATCATTTTACTTAAGTCCAAGCGAGGTCCGGACATTTCTTTCTTGGCTCAGTACCATCAACCTTCCCATGCAACCATGCATGAGGTAATGTGTGCAAGTATAATGACAAAATCATAAAGCTAATAATTTCTCATCAAAATCATTTCCATGTACATAATAAAATCATAATTCCATAAATCCATATTTATGTTTTTAAAATACATAACATATCATAAAATCATTCATCACATTGTGATTCAATAAAGTAGGAACTCCTACCTGATTTAGAATGATCAATTAAAGGGGAACTCACTCGGTTTGCTCAAACGTCGTCGGGATTACCCTCGGTTCCTTTTGTCCATGTACATGTTTCAATCATATATTCATGTCATTAAAATGTAGAATTCTTCTAATTCCAATTATGTAGGTTAAACCAAAACTTAAGGGTCATCTGTATGATCTTCAGATTCTAAAAGACACCAAGTGCATCTGATTTATCATCAAATATATTAGCTTTATGAAATTGTCTATGACTCAAGTCGACATATCGACACTGTCAATACTTCGCAGTCTGGACACAACTGACATATCGATGACCTCTATATGTCAACTACCTTTGTCTGTTCGGATTCATGTTTTCCAGTTGTTCTCAGTCCATATGTATCGACCCAGTCGATACATCTTGGGGTTCATTGGTCCGAAGTGTCGAGCAATGTCGACGTGTTCTTCTGAGTTTGATCGGTCATTGTTCATATTTGTTCTCTATTTTCAACTCATATGTATCGATCCAGTCGAGACATATACTGGTGCATATATACGAGGTGTCGACTTTGTCGACATGTCCTCTGGGTTTCAGTCTATTAATATTAATACTCATACTCCGTCAATACATCGTCCTTGAACCAATTCATTGTTCTAAATTTCATTTCCAATATACTCAGGCAGATATGTTGACCTTGGTTGATACATCATACTGAAACTAATTTCATTCCTATTTTAGCATTCCCAGGCAGATGCATCGATCTGATTAATACATTGTCCCGGCTTAAGTTCATCATCTTCTTATTTCATCGATGGTTCTACCATACTCAGCTCGACACATCGACTCTGTTGATGGGTCGTGCGGAGACTAGTTTATCATTCATTCATTCATCCCGATTTCCATTTCTATCATACCCAGGCCAAGACATCGACACAAGTGATGTGTTGTCCTGGGTCTGGTTCAATACACCTAAATTTCTCTTTACTGGACTTTTTTCTAGAAGACATATTGATAGGGTCAATATGTCGAATGGGTTGAGCCTGAAGATTAATTCATTAATCATTGGTCTTTTTTCATTATTGTCATACCCAGGCCGATACATCGACACAAGCGATGTGTCGTCTTGGGTTTCAGTTTCATATTGATTGTTTTTTGTGTGCCGGATTCTCGCCCCAGACGACACATCGATGAAGTCGATATGTCAACTGGGTCGAGCTAGAAGTCATGGATCCATATTCCATGGCTTCTCTTTACCTGGGTGTTTATTATTCTTAGGTCCTTCCTTTCCAGATCCATTCCTACCTATTTTTTAATTATTCTAATGTTATTAATTTATTGAAAAGGGCCATAGATTCACCTACCTCGAGTGATTTGTAGGTGTACCCAAAATGAGTGCAGAGTGAAGTCCTTTGTCTCCTTGCTTTCCTCCCTTCTTGCTAGCTCGATTCCTCTTTCCCCTTGCTCGGTCTCTCCTTCCTTCCTCGAAACAGAAGAAGTCTGTGAGGAGGTGAAAAGGTTTCCCGGTCGAGTTGAAGGTTAGGATGTGAGTGAGAGGGTACACTCGGATGAGTAAGGGGGGTACTCAGACACTCTATTTCTTGTCTCTATTTTTCTCTCATTTCCTTCTCTATCTTTTCTTCCCTTTCTCTTTGTTTTCTCTTTTTTTTTTTATCTTCCTCTTTTGATTGCCTTAAACCCTTAATTGAGTGCTTGGAAAACATAAAAGACATTGTGAATACCCATGCATGAAAAAATGAAGCATTTGGGCGGTGGTAGACAGAGCGTCTGCTGAATACGTTCCGTCCACTTGACACATCTACTTTGTCGATGTGTCAACCAATTTGATGATCTTTTCCACTGATACATCGACCACGTCGATGTATCCTCTGGACAACTTATACCCCGGTTTAAATCTTAGTTCTCCCCGACACATCGATCCAGTCGATGCATCTTCTGGGAACGTTGAGCTTTGTCGACACATCGACCAAGTCGATGTATCGTCCGAGGAAACTTTAGTTTCCCTTTATTTCTTTTAAATAAAAAATTACATTAATTTAGACCAAAATCGTATATTTCATTTCTATAATAAATAAATTACACCATCAGAGGATTTAAAATTCTGGGTCCTTACACTCACTTCTTATGTTTCCTATCTTACCACAATGATAACAAGTAACTCTCTTTCTTGATTTTGACCTCCTTCTAAACTTGTCATGGCTTCGAGGTTTTTCTGTTTTTGTTTCTCCCCCTATTCTCTGTAATAAGAGTCTCTGTCTGAGAAGAACACAATGTTTTTCTTCTTGTTTCCTCATTTAGTAAACTGCTTGTAACTAAGTTCATGGTAACAACACCATCTAGCGCCGAATTACAAAGTGACACCACCAATGTCTCCCAATTGTTAGGTATGGAACTGAGAATTAATAAAGACTGCAACTTCATCATCTAAAACTATCTTTATAGAGGAAAGTTGATTTACAATACTTTGCATTTCATTCAGATGTTCTACAATTGAGGTACCTTTCCTTGTATTTCAGATTCACTAGCTTTCTAATAAAAAAAGCCTTGTTGCCAACCATTTTTCTTTCACACAATCCCTCCAATTTCTTCCAAAGAGATTGTGCCATCGTCTCAG
Source organism: Chimonanthus salicifolius (assembly GCA_013350335.1). Taxonomy (NCBI): domain Eukaryota; kingdom Viridiplantae; phylum Streptophyta; class Magnoliopsida; order Laurales; family Calycanthaceae; genus Chimonanthus; species Chimonanthus salicifolius. The sequence goes on from CM023541.1 coordinate 7,231,361, forward strand.
TAGACACACAATGAAAAACACTGTCATCCATCCATTGTCGAATAAATTCGAGATATTTTTTATCAAGATTTTTCCATTCATCATCAGACATTTTTCTCTAGCATCTTTTCAAAACTTCTACTGGTGTATATAGATCATTGCAAGTCTTCCATCTCTGCCTTCGAAATTAAATAATTTGGGCAATTGAGGCTAACCATGTGGGATGTCTTAATATCCATATCTTCTTCGATAATTCAAACAACCTAAATCGAAACCAAGCTCTGATACCATTTGTTAGGAAAAGCACACATTTCCCTATCCCACAAATCCAGCCACAATAATGATAATAGTGATTATAATGATGGAAGCAATCAACTGAAAAATAAGTGCAACCACACATCACAAGAATACACAATATTTACGTGGAAAATCCTCCAATATAGAGGGAAAACCCACAGGACAACTCCAAATAAATCTTCCACTATAAAATAATGGGATTACAAAGGTTTCTCTCTAGCCAAACTAGAGACTCACAAATAACAACAATATTATTCACCCAAAGATGGATTCCAACGACAATGAAAAATATAATATGGAGAGATCTCACAAAAAGATATATGAGAGATAGCCTATGGAGATATTAAATCCACGACTGGAACCAGAGATGTGTTCTCCACAACGTCAGAAGCAAACCCTCAAAATTTGAGTTGAATCAGAGCAAGAGCAGTGGTTAGATCTCACTTTCTTCTCATTTCTTCTTCTTCCTCTTTTTCCTTAGAGATTGCAATCTTCCGTGTGTTTCTTTTCCAAAACATGTTGGGCTCTAGTCGGAGATCCCTATGTTTTCTCTTCTCAATTTCATATGCTATTTTTGACGCACGTCTCTCACTTAGTTTACTACAACTAGGACTCTAGGGACTGTGGTAGTGTGGCTGGACCACACAACAATATTGAGGCATGGAAATTTGTTCTTATGTGGTAAAATTGTCAAAATAGTCATTCTAAGTTCATGAGATTCAAAGAAGAAAGCTCTGGTGATCCAGAAATTTGGCAAAATTATCCTATATAGTTTATTGAACAGTGGAACACTAATGGTTGTAGCTACAAATTTCTCCCTAGTCATTTTAAGCAGTTATTGGGGCGATTTTGTATCCTTGAAGATACTCTTGTTCGAGATCTAAATATGCTCAAATTCAAGGAGAAATTTCACATTCCATGGATTGTCTTATAGAAGTATGAAGCAAAAAAGGATTTCCATGGCCTTTCAATTTTATTTAAAAATTCTATATAAATGGTGGAACAAAGTTTCTGATGAAACAACTAGCAAAATTGAAGCCATCATTTCTTATGAAGAAAGAAGAGATAATGAGGGTCCTGCATATGAATCCCGTATGGCTGATATCTTGGCAAATAAAATGGTTGTTGATGATCATATGGAAATTTTGGAAGAATCAGTTAATTTTGAAGAAAGAGTGAGGGCTTTCATTAAAAAGGAATTGCCCAATCTCTCAGATGAAAATAATCATGACCCAAATGAAAGTTTCTTTGCCAGAAAACCCCATGAAGGTAGTGATGGATCTTATGGATCATTTCCTCCAACAATATCTAAAGAAGAATTATTTGATTACCGTAAAGCTTTAGATGAGTTAAAATCCAAAGGTCCAGATGAAATTCTCAGGAGATGGGATCCTCAATCCCACATTAATCCTGATGATTGTCAGTGAGTATCTAAGAGGAGGAAGATTTTGGTATTCAGCTCAACCTCGGCCAGGTCCAGATTCTTCTCAGCTTTCAACGTCTCAGAGTTTGTCGAGAGAAGACACAAATTTTTTTGGCTACTTTGTTAGCATATGAAAAAGCAGGATACTTTGACCCTTATGTCTGTCATGAAGCTGTCATATCCTCAGCAAAAGTGATCTCCCACTATCAAAATAAGTTTTACGATCCAGAGATATTCAACCATCTATTATGGAAATAACTTGAGTTAAAAATTATCATATATTTTGAAGCATCAACCTAAAGTAATTGGATTCGGGTATAATTTTTTCATTTCTATAATTTTTGAATCTCGATTTGTCATCTTTATTTGATCTTCATACCTAATATTTTGTCATTATTTTGGTTGAATCTGAATCTTCCTGCCAAATTTAAGTATATTTAATAATCTTAAAGCATTAAATTCTTTGCAAAATAATTCGAATTTAAATTAAAAACTTATACAAGTGCATGAAATAAATTGATAAATACCTTGATAAAATGATGTTTTCTTAAAAACAAATTCAGGAAAACTGTAGCATTATTCGAACCTGTAGGAAGGAAATTGACATTCAACGGATCAGAATGTTGAAAACGAGCCGAATATCGGGTCTTTTTAACGTCAAAATGCAAAAATAATAATAATAATAATTAAAGTTTGGAATTTTTTTTGAAGGAAATGGATCTATGCTTGAGTGAAAAGAGAATGAGGAAGTGAAGAGTCTGATTTATAGAAAAAAATTGTCATCGTAGTGGGGCCCACAACAGTAAAAAAATTAAAAGAAGTAGCCGTTCAACGATTCTCCCATCCAACCATGTCAACAGATCTCACTTCCATCCCTTGTCGAATCTCGCTTCCATTCGGTTTAAAAATAAAATTTTAAAAATTAAATGCATTAAATAACTTTTGGACTTTACACTAAATTCTAAAACACCCTATAAATCATTCCAAACATAATAAGGACACTAAAGCAAACTAAAAACATGTTTTCAATTAAAAAAACATTGCAAGTGCATCTCATATCAAAATTTCAAGAAAACAATATCTTGAGAAATGACGGGCTTTCTTCAAAAATTTGGAAAAAACTTTCACTATTTGTGGGTCTAGCAACGAACTCTAGCTTCAACAGTTCGGATCATCGAAAATGAATAAAAAATCATACATTTTTTTGGGGTCAAATTCAAATAAATGAAATTGAGAAGAAAATAAGGAGGAGAGTGAGATTAAAAAATCGATTAGCTTTCGGTGTGATTTGATTGTTCTAGGGTTCGTGATGAAGGCCCATTACATAATTTTTTTTGAATGGTGTGGGTCCCACATAGATCGAAAAAAATAAAAAAGAAGAAATGGAATCTGACCATCAGTGCGCACTACGCAAACGGTCAAAATATCTGGATGTTCATTGTGTGGTCCCATCCATAAGCCCGTGAAGGGCCCGTCGCACTTACGTCATTGCGGCGTGACCGGCCGTTACATGGTATGGACGTTACGAGACATGCGTCACTCTATACCATAACGCCCATTGAAAATCCGTTACTTAATGACCGCGTCGTTACCTTAGCTACTTAGTAATAAGTTATATGTTGGATATTGAAGAAAATATGAGTGTTAAAGTTGATAACATAAATATATTTTAAATGATTGAGTAATATTAACAGATAAAATTACAAATGATTTCCAAAAGAGGGTCTGGAAATCAATTCTCTTCGTCAAGGCTATTGCCAAGGCCCACATTTTCCATTCCATTGGTGATGGGAAAAAGACCCTCTTTTGGTTCGATCCTTGGTTCAGGCTCGGGTATATCATCTTGATCATTTTGGAGGTAGGTCCATTCATAGTTTTGGCATGGGCAGCAATACCATTGTCTCAAGTTTCATCAACCATGGCATTTGGCTACTTGCTTCCCCCTCTTCAGATGACTTGTGTGCCATTTGGGATTTGATCGCTCTGATTTCGCTTCCTGCTCACCCTATTAATGATGTCATTCATTGGACTGCTAGCAATAAAGGGTCCTTCTCCTTCTCCTGGCTATTGGTGTGTAGATTTTTTTCTCGGACTGATCCTGACTGGATTGTTCTTGTTTGGTTCCCGGGTTGTATTGCCAGACACTCCATTTTTTATTGGAAATTGTTTAACAATGGTCTCAAAACTCGTGATATGCTCATCAGTTTGGGTTACGACTACCAAGTCTCCTGCAGCCTCTGTTCTTGTAGCAGTGAATCTAATAGCCACTTCCTCCACTGCAGTTTTATTCTTTCTATTTGGACGCTGCTATGTGCCAAGTTCAAATTTATTTGTTCTCATCCGAACATTGTTGTTCAAGCCTCTCAGCTCATTTGTGCTTGTTCCAACCCCATTCAGAAGTTGGCAGCTTGTCTCCTTCTCCCAGCCACCATTTGGCACTGCTAGTGCGAAAGAATTTTTCGTATCTTCCAGAACTCTTACAGCAATCCTAAAAAATTATTCTTTCAAATTACCTCTGATGTTCGTAATAGAATTATCTTCCTTCTCTGCAACCGTGACATGTCTACGCTCGATAGCTCTTTTGCTGCTCTCTAGGACCTCCCTCCTTTCGTCCCCATCTCTCCTTTGCCCTATAACGCCCGCCCCATTTTCACCGAAATCAGAGTCTAATTTTTTTTTTTGAAATAAAAGTGACAAAGGGCGCGGACGTCACGACGCAAGTTGAGCCCGAGCTTCTAAAGCCCGGCCCTCAACTGGCCAACCTTACGCGTGCGCGGAACATTATAATAGAGATTATCCTACCAGTTTTAGATAGAAGGGAAGATACATCATTAAATTACTAAAATACCCCTATGTTCATAATTATATCTCAAAGCGATATCGTCCATAATACAGTCCAAACCATAGCAAGAAACAGTAATTATTACAATCCGACAAGCTAAGCTACTTAAATTACACTTCCAAAATAAAACTTAAATAAAAGTAAGTAGCCGCTTTCCCAAGCTCCTACGCTTGGTTCCCGTCGCATCCACCGTTTCCGCCGTCTCCTGCGTCATCAGCTAGGGTAGAAATAGGGCGTTAGACAATGCGAAGGACTCCGAGTAGGGCTAGCACATGGATTAGTGATACAAGCATACCAATAATAATATGATAAATCCCATAAAATGAATGCCATGCCATGGGTGCCTATGTCATGTGTCCCACCCATCATCTATATCATCATAAAATGTCATATCCCCCTTGATGGCAAAGCCTCGTCAAGGTGTCCTCATGTTTGCTTCTCGGTCGCGCCTGACGGAGCATGGACCCCGGTTATAGCATATCAAGCTATCCCCATGTTTGTTCTCGGTCGCCCCGACGGAGCATGGACTCCGGTTATAGCGCATCAGGCTATCCCCATGTTTGCTTCTCGGTCGCCCCGATGGAGCATGGACTCCGGTTCCTTTATTTTCCTTCCCATGCCATGCATGAGATGTAAGTGCATTATGCTATGTAGTATATATATGATTCATATCACTAATATAAAATCCATAGCATTGGAATATAATCCATAGCCTTAAAAATATCATCCATAGCATTAAAATATAATCCATAGCATTTAAAATATCATCCATAAAATAAACCATATAATTACCGAAATAAAATACGGAAACCATCACATACACATAATCCAGGGCTTACAAAAAGGTAGGAATCCTACCAAATACCGATAACGTCCCTTTCCGTTTTCGTCCAATAACTCCGGTCGTCGATCGCGTACCGTTTGCGATCTGCCAATACCTTATTATACATTTTCCAAGTTAGTCCATATCTTATCCATGATTGAGTCCCTAACTGATTATAAACCTAGAATCATTAATGCTCCCTAGCCATGTTATAAGATTATCATAAATCGGCCCTTAACTTAGCCTCATTTCCATTCCATAATTCCAAATTTTAGCCCATTAAACATTCTAATTTGTGAGCCTAAAATGCAGCAATCCTAAGTTTCATTTAATCACTCATAATGTCATCTTAATGCACCCAAGTTCATGTCCAACCTACATGGGGTTCGGCCATGTACCATGGCCGAACCCATGGTTCTTCATTGTGGCCAATAATTACGGTTTTGCCACTATGCTTCCATGATTTAATATTTCCTCCATCTATGTACATTTTTGTCCATAATTCATCCATATACTTAGCCCCATTAATGATTTAATGCCCATGACACAATATCCCTAAAATCAGCCACTTAATTTAATTAAATTTCAAATCATCTAAACCTATACAAAATTCCAATTATTGCCCATAACATAACCTACAATGGGTCATGGGTTCGGCCATACACCATGGCCGAACCCATGATGTCTTTTTTTCCTACTTTACTTGGGTCCATTTCACCTCATTTGGTCCCACCATAATTGAATTTAAAACATACATTTAAATCATCCTTTCATAATCATCATAAGATATACTTTGGTCCATTTAATTTAACCATCATTCCATTTTATTTTCCATGGTTCCAAGAACACTAAATTCCTCAAAGTCTCTCCATACATGGCCGAACCCACGGTCCATAATTTTTATTTTAAAAACCTCATCTCTACTCATTTAAAACCTTGTTTAAAATACCTAACAAAGATCCACTTAATTACCATAAATCTCCTCCATTAATTTCCATGCTTTCATAACCATTTAATTCGTCATTCCATCACCATGGGGTTCGGCCATACACTATAACACCCCAGTTTCTCAATGAAGTGGAAAATTACGAAAATGCCCCTGAGTTGTTAAATTAATTATTTTGTGATGTTAAGTAAGGAAATAGTGGGGCCCATTGCTCAAATTAAAATCATATGAGCACATTATGAATGTTAAGTTTGATTGGATGGGTAATTTTCATCATTTGGGTCAAAAATGGCTAAATGGGTCAAAGGGCCCAAATGGGACCCATCGGGTCTTACTGAATTATTTGACCGTTTTGTGAACTTAAATTAAATGGGGTTAGGTTGATTTGATTGGAAATCAAGTGGAGGAAAAATGGGTAGGCCTGACCCATATGTAAAAACCAGTTACAAATGACCAAAATGCCCATAATTGGGTCATGGAGTCAAAAACGGGTCAAGGAGCTAAAAGTGGACCCAACGGGTCGTGTTGACTAAGGTTGACCATGTGGACCCTCAAGGAAGCTAAAACACTAGTTAAATCAGTTGAGTGGGACTGAGGTGAGTTGGAATTAAATCAAGTAGTGAGTCAACTCAAGTGCATTAAATGAAATGCATTAAGTATGGTGAGTTGGACATGTGAGTTGGGTGAGTCAAAATGGAAGTCAATGGGACTGTAAATAAGTGAGTTTAGAGGGAATGTGAAGAGGTTGGCTCAGCTTTAGCCACCAAAACAAGTCCCACACGTTGGGGACTTGTTTGGGGTGATTTCCATGGTGTATGTTAAATGAGATGCATGGCAATGATAAAAGATTGTATGGGGCGCCAAAGGGTGTGTTGGAAGTGCCAAGGGTTGCTTTGCTTGGCTGCAAGTGACTCCTTGGTTTGTGCAAGGGTTGATGAGGAGTAAATGGGTGATGTGGGCTGTTTAAACAAAAGCAGCCAGCACCCTCACTTGGCCGACTTTATCATTGCAAAACCTTGGAATTTCATCTCCTCTCCCTCTCTCAAGAACACCTCTCTTGGCCGAATTTTATCTTGGTGATTTCACCAGTGATTTATACTTCTAACCAGCTGAGACAAAGGAAGAAAGAAGGAAGGAAACAAGAGGGAAGAAGGCAAGGAGCAAGGGCATAAGAAAAGCTTGGAATTTAGTAAGTATTTCCATGGACTCTTGGTTAATAAAATGGGTTTGTGTTGGGCCATGGTGATGGCCGATTACACCAGGGTTTTAACCTTGATTAGTGGAGGATTTAAAATGGTAAAAACAACCATTGGGTTCGGCCACCATGGAGGGCCGAACCCCATGTAAAATATTGTGGGTTTTCATGTTGGGAAACATGGAAACCATGGACTTTTATGGACAGTTTTGGATGGATTTAATTAGAGGGTTCTAAGAGGTATAAAGGCAGCAATATGATACTGATATTGCATGATTTAAATAACACCTAATGCATGTTTGAAGGATCAATTCATGGACATAGGGTTCGGCCAACTTGAATGGCCGAACCCCATGAAAGAGATTGATGATTGTTATGAATTTAAAGAGTTAGAAACCATGCAATATCATGGGGTTTCTATGGGATTTTAAATAGAATTATGGTTGCTGTTTTTATGGCTAAGATGCATGATAAATGATGAAAGATCATTAGGAGAATTGGATTCAAAGAACCATGAGGTTCGGCCATGTGAGTGGCCGAACCCCATGGGTTACTTTATGGTTTTTATTTGGTTTACATAGGTTTATACTTACTGATTGGGTTGTATGATTTTGATTCAAGAATCATGTAGGTATCTATGTACTTAATATCAGTAAATAACCAAGCATGTTGATGGACTTTATGCTAATTCATAGTGAATGGGTTAAATAGCTTAAGCTTATGAGTAGTAGTTGATAATGGTTCTATGTTGATTTAAAAGGTTTAAAATACCCTAATGGAGAACCATGTGGTAATGGATAAATGAACCATTGGGTTCGGCCAAATGTATGGCCGAACCCCATGGAGTAAGTTTGGTGGATTAAAGATTGGACAGACCAATGGCAAATCTGTGAATACAAGTCAAATGAAGGGATTGATCAAAGGACTTACCAGAGGGATCAAATCTAAAGTGGGTAAGGTTCGGCCATGGGTTTGGCCAGACCCCACAAGATGTTCTTTTGGGTTTTATATGAGAATGGACATTTAAATGCCAGTATTGATTTACTGTTACATGATAAGGTAATGGAACGTGAACGACGAGCGAGTCGTGACCGGGAGAAACTCAAAAAGGAACGGATACTTAAACAAAGCTTAAGTAGGTTTCCTACCTACTTGTAACCACAGTTTTACCCCAGTTTTCATATGAGACTCTTGTTTTATTTTATGTGTTTCAAATGATATATTATGCATTAACAAATGGCATACAGGCATTGGCATCTCATGCGTAGACATGGGATTATGAATGAGGTTCTACAGTGTTGCAATTTATGGGTTACGTCCTGCCTCGGTGGTGCAAGTCACGCCAGGAGGAGTAACATGATGATCATAGTCACATTGGTCTCTTTAAGCGATGAGAGTCCCGCCAAGAGGACTCATACGTGATATGAATCAGTCAATGATGAAGAGATGAAAGTGTGTTGTAATTTACCTTGTTGGTGCAAGGCACGTCAAGTGATGGCTATGAATGTACATGATGGGGGATGCTCATTGCATGTGCATACTTCATAGCATTGTTTTACCTGTTTTGATGATCATGTATTATGATATGTATATGCATGTTTTATATGCTAACATGTGGTAGCCCTGATTCGGGAACCTACTGGGCGCGTTAATCTAACGCCCTAATTCTATTCTCAGATGAGAATGCAGGTACAAGTAAAGGGAAAAGGAAGGTCGATGACCGGGAGGGGAGCCAAACCTAAGCGCTTGAATGTTGGATTGGACTAATTTATAATTGCTGTTTATTTGATACTTTATTATGGACATATAATAAAGTAGTTACTTGCTATGGTTTGCTTAGGATATTGACAATGTATGGTTGATTTATGTAATTATTATTTGAGACTGGTACTGGCTATCTTTTCATATTATTCCGCAGTTAACTTATACTATTCCGCAAGTTGATGTTAGTTCCATGTGTGTTCATTATCATGGTCTAGTCCATGTACACATGGGTGGCCAGTTAAGGTTCAGACTTGGGTAGTCTGAACTTAACTCGCGTCGTGACCCTGCCCGCTATCTTTCGATGTTTTATTATTAATTTCTTTTAAAAAAAATTAGACTCTGATTTCTCGGAAAGGGTGGGGCGTTACAATTGGTATCAAAACGAAACGGGAAGTTGAATCATCCAAGTAAGATTAAGACGGTTTCATGTCTCACTGACGGATAAGAATCCCAACTGACCGACTTTTCGGAGTCCGCTGACTGGGGACCGGATTAATTTACTTCGAGTGACTCGGACTGAACAATCAATCTGAGAACGACAATGAAAGATAGCAAAGTAAAGTACAGTCATCATAACTGGATATATCAAACATAGCAAAGTAGGATGTACTCCCCTGAAACTTCCACACTGAAAAACATACAACAGGAATGTAGAGATTTCCCCAGAAACAAAAGAAAACAAAGAGTGTTGATTTGGCAATCTTCCCAAACAAAGTACATGATATTATGCATGGCCAAATTCCCTGAAAACCAAGAGTGGTTAATTTAGAATTATTGTTGAATATTCTTGTGTTTGAAATGATGTGGCACAGATATGTCAAGCAACGAAGAGTACACTTAGTTATGGGATAAAGGGACACCTAGTTGTCCGGTAGATTTGGTATCAACTTCCAACAGTATCAGCATGGAAGTTAATGTGGACCTTCAGGAGGGACCTCCTGAAGAGGATGATATGGACTTAGCACCTATTCCAGAGGATTTGGTGGATGACATTCTTGGAATGGTGGAACCTCCTGAGGAAGGAGAAGATGATTTAGCACATCTTCTGGAGGATCCCATTGCTGATGTGCCTATTATATTGGAGTCTCTTGGGGAGATAGATCCCTATGACACATGTGAACTGTGCAATCAAGATGGGCACCACTGCCGGTATTGTCCTCACCCGCTAGGCATTGTCTGCCTGTGCTGTGGACTACATGGGCATGGGGAGGCAAGGACTAATTGTCCATATATCGGAGGACCTGGATTAATACCCTGCACTACTTGTGAAGTATTGGCGTACACGGCGATGATGTGTCCTAATAACCATTTCAAGTTCGTTTTTGATGAGGAGTCTTCTACGGAAGACTGGGATAGGAAGTAATATGGAGGGTATTAAAAAGAGGGTTATTTTGTAAGGGTGCATATTTTGTTATACATAGGGTTTTGTTTCACCCTACCCACCTTTGTACAAAGTTGAAGTTTGAATTTATATAAAATATATGATTTATGATTGTATGAGGATTTATGGCATTTAATGCATGTTGTTAATGGAAACTAAGTCTATGATGTTTCCATGAATTAGGAATAAATGGCGCCACAGAAAAAGGTGGTAAAGGATCCGAAAGGAAAAGGAAAAGTTTTACAAATCGGATTGAGTGAGGGGGCATCAAAGAGAAGGACCCGTCAGGACGATAAGAAGAAAGATGAGGTGCTTATAATTACACCACAAGGGAAGGTGGTACCCCAACGCAAAAAGGTGGTACACGAAAAGGTGCCAACGGTACATGATGAAGAGCGGTCAATTCCTGACGAGGAGAGGTCAGTTCATGAACGTTCGCGCGATGAGGAAGAGTCACAACATTCCCGGCGAGAGGAGGGGGATAGTGACCCTACATACCAACGGGACGAGGAGGAATATGACTCGTCATATCGACAAGAGGAGGAAGAAAACAACAACCTGACTGTACCCTATGTGCCTCCTGAACTGTACAGCTTGGTGCAAGCTGTAGTAACATCTGTCCTCCAACAACACATAAGCGGAGGAGGAAGCACGAGTGAAAATAATGACCGTAACATGTCAGAGATTTTCAACAGCAGCGCCCACCCTACTTCAAGGGCAGAGAAGGGCCAGTCGGAGTCGAAAACTGGTTGGAGAAGATTTCTCACATATTGACTCTTTTGAACATCAAGAGTCATGCTCATAAAATACTATTGGCCACGTCATAGCTGGCAGATGACGCTGCCAAATGGTGGAAGGTGGTGGACAAACAGCAGGCACTTGTGCCAAGAAGAGAAAGAGTTGCTATGACCTGGGAGCAATTCTCAGCGACATTCCTAGAGTGCTACTTTCCGGAGGAAAAAAGAGAACGTCAAATTCAGGCCTTTATGACGTTAGTACAAGGTTCAATGACGCTGGCTGATATCATCAAGAATTCCTCAGCCTGTCAATCTATGCATACTATATTGTGGACACGGAATATCGAAAGGCTCGCAAGTTCGAGCGTGGGTTACGACCAAACATAAGGGCCAGGGTAACCGTGCTCAGAGCAGCCACACTGGCAGAAGTGGTCAGCAGGCAACCATTGTGGAACAAGAAATGAAGGAATTTGCAAAAGTGGACAACCACCGAGCTCCGAGTGGGAGGGGTGCGTACCAACCCAACAAGAGGTTCAGATCGAACTTCGGCAGACCTTCGCCGTCTGTTGGATCAAGTGGGGGCTTTCGCCCCAACCAGCCCACTCAATCTGTAGCAGTCACACAAGCTTCTCGAGGAGTGAACACCTGTTTTCACTGTGATCAACCAGGTCACTACAAAAAGGACTGCCCAAAGCTCAACAGGCTGTCATATTCCAGAGGATCATTTCGTCCACCAGCTAGACCGGGAAACTCCAGAGGAGGCAGAATGCAAGGTCGGGGAGGTCGAAGGTCTGACCCTGCTGGTTCAGGACGATTATTTACTCTAACTTCTCTAGAGGAAGAGGAGCATGCTGTGATACAAGGTATGACAGTAGTGAGTAGCTCATATGCATATGCACTATTTGATTCTGGAGCATCATACTCCTTTATAGCTGCATCGTTTATTACTACTACTAGTACATTAGTTCAAAGATTAGCCACAGCACTTACTATTGTATCCCCTGTCGGAGATTCGGCATTGGGACTTATATGTACAACGGTTAACACTGAGTTAGCTGGACTCAGATTTGAGTTCAATTATCTAGTACTGGACATGTCTGAATATGATATTATATTCGGTATGGATTGGTTGGCGAAGTTTCATGCCAACATCGACTGTTATTGTCGAAGAGTGACATTTAAGTCACCCGAGGGCAAGCAATATGTAGTCTGTGCAGATAAACAAAGTGGATTGCAGGAAGGGTTAAACCACGTGGTATTGAATAATATCACCATAAACAAAGCTCCAGTTACTGAACTTCCGGCAATTGTACAAGAATTTGCTAATGTATTTCCAAAGGAACTCCCTGGTTTACCACCTATGAGGGAGATTAACTTCGAGATCAAGCTGTACCCTGGCACAGCACCAGTATCGTTACCACACTATCGGATGGCACCAGCAGAGATGTCGGAGCTAAAGAAGTAAATTGATGAACTGCTTAGGCTGGGTTGCATCCGGAACAGTACCTCAGCATGGGGAGCACTAGTGTTGTTTGTGAAGAAGAAGGATGGTTCACTACGGATGTGCGTGGACTACCGGAAGCTGAATCAGCTAACAGCCCGGAACAAGTACCCTCTACCCAGGATCGATGATTTATTTGATCAATTGAGGGGTTCTAGTCATTTTTCAAAGATCGATTTGATGTCTGGTTATCATCAAATCCGAGTTAGGGAGGAAGACATAGAAAAGACAGTTTTTCAGACGCGGTATAGACTGTTCGAGTTCGTGGTCATGCCATTTGGACTCACAAATGCGCCGGCTGTGTTCATGGATTTAATGAACAGAGTTTTCCGTCCCTATCTGGATCAGTTTGTAATCGTATTCATTGATGACATCCTGATCTATTCCAAGAGTCAGGAAGAACATGCAGAGCACTTATGGATAGTTTTAAATATTTTGAGGCAAAATAAGCTATATGCCAAGGCCAGTAAATGTGAATTCTGGTTATCCGAGGTCAATTTCTTGGGGCATGTCATAACAGAAAACGGTATAGCCGTGGATTCAGCTAAAGTAGCGGCAGTAAGTGAGTGGAAAGTGCCAAAGAATGTGACCGAGATCTGCAGTTTCTTAGGACTGGCGGGTTATTATCGGAAATTTATCATGTACTTTTCCAAGATAGCGTCTCCGTTGACTCGACTTACTCAGAAAGGAGTCAAGTATGAGTGGACAGATCAGTGTAACCAGAGATTTGAAACTCTGAAAGAGAAACTTACCACGGCTCCTATTTTAATTTTGCCGGAAATGGGCAAAGGATATGAAGTACAATGCGATGCTTCAGGAGAGGGACTAGGGTGTTCGCTCATGCAACGTCATCGTGTGGTGGCTTATGGATCAAGGAAGTTGAAGGTGCATGAACGTCTCTATCCCACACATGATTTGGAGCTAGTTGCAGTGGTCTTCGCTCTTAAAAATTGGAGACACTATCTCTACGGCGAGAAATTTGAGGTATTCTCTGATCATAAGAGCTTAAAATATCTTTTTGATCAGAATGAGCTCAACCTCAGGCAGCGAAGATGGATGGAATATCTGGCTGATTATGAGTTTGCGCTTCGATACCATCCAGGCAAGGCGAACAAGGTGGCGGATGCTCTCAGCAACCTATCTCATGCGTCGGTCGCATGCTTGATCAGAACAGAATGGAAGATGTTGCACACCATTCGAGAGTTCAATCTTCATATCAACAACTATGGGAGTATGTATAATTTAATCATACGGTCCAGTATAGTCACCAAGATTGAACAAGAACAAAGAACAGACCGGAAATGGAGGACATATGGGCCAAGATGTCTACAGGCACTATTGTACCGGAATGGGAATTACGGCCAGGACAAGGTCTTGTATTCCGGGGAAGAACATATGTGCCAAAGAGTTGCCGGAAAGAGCTACTGATTGAGGTACATCAATCCAAGCTCTCTATTCATCCGGGTAGCACCAAAATGTACCATGATCTAAAGAGACATTATTGGTGGCATGGACTAAAAAGGGATGTGGCAGAATTCGTGGCACATTGTCTAACTTTCCAGCAAGTTAAGACTGAACACCAAAAGCCACCAAGGTTACTCAAACCCTTAGCAGTGCCAGAATGGAAATGGGAACACATTTCCATGGACTTTGTATCGGGGTTGCCGAGGTCTTCAAAGGGCAATGACGCCATATGAGTCGTAGTCGACCGACTGACCAAGTCCACACATTTCATTCCTATCAAGATGACAGATTCATTTGAAACGTTGGGTCGGCGGTACATTAAAAGACTACATGGAATTCCCCGAACGATAGTATCGGACAGAGATGGCCATTTTACCGGCAGAGTATGGCAAAGCATGCAGTCAGCCATGGGGACAGACTTATTGACTAGCACCGCTTTCCATCCACAGACTGATGGACAGTCTGAAAGAACAATACAAACCTTGGAAGACATGTTGCGAGCATGCATGTTAGATTTCAAGGGTGGATGGAAGGACCACTTACCATTGGTGGAGTTCTCGTATAATAACAGTTATCAGGCAAGCCTTCAGATGGCTCCATACAAGGCGTTATATGGTAGACCGTGTAGGTCACCGGTATGTTGGACAGAGGCAGGAGAGCCTGCATTGATCGGACCGGAACTAGTCGCAGAAACTACTGCACAAATTAAGTTGATACGTCAACACTTATTGACTGCACAGAGTCGGCAGAAGAGTTACGCTGATAAAAGGAGACGGTTTTTGGAATTTGAAGTGGGAGACATGGTATTTCTAAAAGTCTCGCCACGGAAGGGACATATGAGGTTCGGAAAGAAAGGGAAGCTGTCGCCAAGATATGTGGGACCGTATTCCATCACAAGAAGGATGGGGGATGTAGTTTATCAGATAGCACTCCCATCGCAATTAGCAGCCCTACACGATGTGTTTCATGTGTCGATGCTAAGGAAATACAATCCGGATCCGTCTCATGTTTTAAATGTTCAAGATATTGAAGTACAAAGTGACGTGACATACGTCGAGAAGCCGGTCAGAATAGTGGAGACCGAACAAAGGGTGTTACGAAACAGAGTGATTCAGTTCGTAAAAGTGGTATGGGACCGTCATGGTGATGAAGAGGCCACATGGGAACTTGAATCGGAGATGAGAACAGCTCACCCCGAATTATTTGTGTAATTTAAATTGAGAACCCTACTTCACTCGATTTTCGGGACGAAAAATTTAAAAAGAGGGTTATATTGTAACACCCCAGTTTCTCAATGAAGTGGAAAATTACGAAAATGCCCCTGAGTTGTTAAATTAATTATTTTGTGATGTTAAGTAAGGAAATAGTGGGGCCCATTGCTCAAATTAAAATCATATGAGCACATTATGAATGTTAAGTTTGATTGGATGGGTAATTTTCATCATTTGGGTCAAAAATGGCTAAATGGGTCAAAGGGCCCAAATGGCACCCATCGGGTCTTAATGAATTATTTGACCGTTTTGTGAACTTAAATTAAATGGGGTTAGGCTGATTTGATTGGAAATCAAGTGGAGGAAAAATGGGTAGGCCTGACCCATATGTAAAAACCAGTTACAAATGACCAAAATGCCCATAATTGGGTCATGGAGTCAAAAATGGGTCAAGGAGCTAAAAGTGGACCCAACGGGTCGTGTTGACTAAGGTTGACCGTGTGGACCCTCAAGGAAGCTAAAACACGAGTTAAATCAGTTGAGTGGGACTGAGGTGAGTTGGAATTAAATCAAGTAGTGAGTCAACTCAAGTGCATTAAATGAAATGCATTAAGTATGGTGAGTTGGACATGTGAGTTGGGTGAGTCAAAATAGAAGTCAATGGGACTGTAAATCAGTGAGTTTAGAGGGAATGTGAAGAGGTTGGCTCAGCTTTAGCCACCAAAACAAGTCCCACACGTTGGGGACTTGTTTGGCGTGATTTCCATGGTGTATGTTAAATGAGATGCATGGCAATGATAAAAGATTGCATGGGGCTGCCAAAGGGTGTGTTGGAAGTACCAAGGGGTGCTTTGCTTGGCTGCAAGTGACTCCTTGGTTTGTGCAAGGTTTGATGAGGAGTAAATGGGTGATGTGGGCTGTTTAAACAAAAGCAGCCAGCACCCTCACTTGGCCGACTTTATCATTGTAAAACCTTGGAATTTCATCTCCTCTCCCTCTCTCAAGAACACCTCTCTTGGCCGAATTTTATCTTGGTGATTTCACCAGTGACTTATGCTTCTAACCAGCTGAGACAAAGGAAGAAAGAAGGAAGGAAACAAGAGGGAAGAAGGCAAGGAGCAAGGGCATAAGAAAAGCTTGGAATTTGGTAAGTATTTCCATGGACTCTTGGTTAATAAAATGGGTGTGTGTTGGGCCATGGTGATGGCCGATTACACCAGGGTTTTAACCTTGATTAGTGGAGGATTTAAAATGGTAAAAATAACCATTGGGTTCGGCCACCATGGAGGGCCGAACCCCATGTAACATAATGTGGGTTTTCATGTTGGGAAACATGGAAACCATGGACCTTTATGGACCGTTTTGGATGGATTTAATTAGAGGGTTCTAAGAGGTATAAAGGCAGCAATATGATACTGATATTGCATGATTTAAATAACACCTAATGCATGTTTGAAGGATCAATTCATGGACATAGGGTTCGGCCAACTTGAATGGCCGAACCCCATGAAAGAGATTGATGATTGTTATGAATTTAAAGAGTTAGAAACCATGCAATATCATGGGGTTTCTATGGGATTTTAAAAAGAATTATGGTTGCTGTTTTTATGGCTAAGATGCATGATAAATGATGAAAGATCATTAGGAGAATTGGATTCAAAGAACCATGAGGTTCGGCCATGTGAGTGGCCGAACCCCATGGGTTACTTTATGGTTTTTATTTGGTTTACATAGGTTTATGCTTACTGATTGGGTTGTATGATTTTGATTCAAGAATCATGTAGGTATCTATGTACTTAATATCAGTAAATAACCAAGCATGTTGATGGACTTTATGCTAATTCATAGTGAATGGGTTAAATAGCTTAAGCTTATGAGTAGTAGTTGGTAATGGTTCTATGTTGATTTAAAAGGTTTAAAATACCCTAATAGAGAACCATGTGGTAATGGATAAAGGAACCATTGGGTTCGGCCAAATGTATGGCCGAACCCCATGGAGTAAGTTTGGTGGATTAAAGATTGGACAGACCAATGGCAAATCTGTGAATACAAGTCAAATGAAGGGATTGATCAAAGGACTTATGAGAGGGATCAAATCTAAAGTGGGTAAGGTTCGGCCATGGGTTTGGCCGAACCCCACAAGATGTTCTTTTGGGTTTTATATGAGAATGGACATTTAAATGCGAGTATTGATTTACTGTTACATGATAAGGTAACGGAACGTGAACGACGAGCGAGTCGTGACCGGGAGAAGCTCAAACAGGAACGGATACTTAAACAAAGCTTGAGTAGGTTTCCTACCTACTTGTAACCACAGTTTTACTCCAGTTTTCATATGAGACTCTTGTTTTATTTTATGTGTTTCAAATGATATATTATGCATTAACAAATGGCATACAGGCATTGGCATCTCATGCGTAGACATGGGGTTATGAATGAGGTTCTACAGTGTTGCAATTTATGGGTTACGTCCTGCCTCGGTGGTGCAAGTCAAGCCAGGAGGAGTAACATGATGATCATAGTCACATTGGTCTCCTTAAGCGATGAGAGTCCCGCCAGGAGGACCCATACGTGATATGAATCAGTCAATGATGAAGAGATGAAAGTGTGCTGTAATTTACCTTGTTGGTGCAAGGCACGTCAAGTGATGGCTATGAATGTACATGAT
This sequence comes from Chimonanthus salicifolius, assembly GCA_013350335.1. Classification (NCBI taxonomy): domain Eukaryota; kingdom Viridiplantae; phylum Streptophyta; class Magnoliopsida; order Laurales; family Calycanthaceae; genus Chimonanthus; species Chimonanthus salicifolius. Next base: position 7,249,592 of record CM023541.1, read on the forward strand.
GGGGGATGCTCATTGCATGTGCATACTTCATAGCATTGTTTTACCTGTTTTGATGATCATGTATTATGATATGTATATGCATGTTTTATATGCTAACATGTGGTAGCCCTGATTCGGGAACCTACTGGGCGCATTGATCTAACGCCCTAATTCTATTCTCAGATGAGAATGCAGGTACAAGTAAAGGGAAAAGGAAGGTCGATGACCGGGAGGGGAGCCAAGCCTAAGCGCTTGAATGTTGGATTGGACTAATTTATAATTGTTGTTTATTTGATACTTTATTATGGACATGTAATAAAGTAGTTACTTGCTATGGTTTGCTTAGGATATTGACAATGTATGGTTGCTTTATGTAATTATTATTTGAGACTGGTACTGGTTATCTTTTCATATTATTCCGCAGTTAACTTATACTATTCCGCAAGTTGATGTTAGTTCCATGTGTGTTCATTATCATGGTCTAATCCATGTACACATGGGTGGCCAGTTAAGGTTCAGACTTGGGTAGTCTGAGCTTAACTCGCGTCGTGACGCCACCCACTCTCTTTCGATGTTTTATTATTAATTTTTTTAAAAAAAAATTAGACTCTGATTTCTCGGAAAGGGCGGGGCGTTACATACACCATGGCCGAACCCATGGTTCATGATTCTCCTTCATTCACCATTTTTTGGAGGCCATTAAATCATTTACATATCCTATGATTTTCTTGTTTAAAACCCCCTTTAAATTTTTCCAACATTTAATCATTTAAAAGCCTACAATCATAATCATTCTCCATAGCCTTTAAACCTTAAAACTCTAATTAAATCATCAACCATTTACCATGGGGTTCGGCCACACTACATGGCCGAACCCTATGGTCCATCAATCCATTCAAAAACCCATTACTTCCACGCTTAAATCCATTTAATTTCATAACCTCCTTAATCCTTTTACTTATTATTTTTCTTAATCTATCTCTCCCCTTTTTCATCCATTTCTCATCTTATCATTGAATGGATCTTAGATCTAAGGCCCATAACATTTGTGGCCACCATTCATTCTAAGAAATGAATTACATAAATATATCTTAACCTTAAAAATATAAATTCTTGTCTAAGAATTTCTTACCACACCGACTACTCCTCCGGCCTTTCTTCCTCTTTTTGATCTCCTTAGCCCTTTCTCTTCTTCTTCTCCTTGTTATTCGGTGAAGATGTGCTTGATCAAGATGGCGTCTCCATGGTTAGGGTTTGGCTAAGGTAGGTTTAGATTTTTGAGAGAGGGAGAGGGGATGAGGATGGAAAAAGATGCACAAACTTTGGTCTTGAAGTGGTGGTCGGCCAAGCCTAGTTTTTTCCTTCTTTTCTTCTAAGTTTCTTCTTCTTTCTTGGTGTTTTACTTGGGAGAGAGAGGGAGGACGGTTTTGGGAGAGGGAATGAAGAGATGGAGATGAGATGAGACCCTAGACCCATTCCCATCTCATCTTGGTGGCTTGGGTTACACTCCTCCATCATTCCATTTGACCAACCAACATGGGTAAGTATGGCTTGCATGTCCTTGGTGGTGGTGGTTGGGATGAAACCACCACCATGCCAATGGTTTTGGGTCTTTAAGGTGGGTGGTTTGGTCTTCCCATCAAGTCCATTGACTACCCATCATGGAGAGGGGTATGGGCTCTCATACCTTGAGTGGTGGTGGTTGAGATGAAACCACCACCCTAAGTCCATGGTTTCCTTTGTGTTTCCTTGGGTGGTTTCAATGGAATGAAACCACCCTTTGACTTATTCATTTGATCCTAATTTGACCAACCTAATTAATTAAATTAATTCCTTACTTTGGTTAATTAATTCCTATTCAATTTAATTCCATTAAATTCTCTTTCTAGGAAATCCACCCATGGTTGACCAATTCAACCATGGTGGACGGTCCCCACCAACACCTACCCTACCCGCCACCTCACTTGATGAGGTGGAGGTGGGCCCCATTTGGCCATGTCACTTAAACCTCATTAATCTTAACTTAGATGATTTAAAATAATTTAATCAACTTAATCTATTTTAATTCTCCTTAGTCCCCTTAACTTATCCATGGTTGACCAAGTCAACCATGATGGTCGGCCCCACCTGTTCCTTGGTCCACACGCCACCTCACTTGGTGAGGTGGAGGTGGGCCCCACTTGGTTATGCCATCATCTCATCATTCACTTAGGTGGTTTAATTCCAATTCAACCCATTCCAATTAATTGGGTCACCATTGGGCCCATGGCCCAATTAAATTATTTCCTATCATTTACCTTAGAGTTTGACTCATTTTGACTCATTGGATCCCATATGGTTATCGGGCCCACTTTGACCATTGTTGACCCTTTAAATGGATTCCATCCAATCCATGGTCCATTGGACCAGACTTGGGCCTTTGTCCCAAAATTTGATCCATTTAATATCCATAACATCAAAATTCCGATTTTTTTATTATTAAAATAAATAAATGCCATATATATGTTGATTTAAAAATTCAGGCTATTACATGCCCATTGAAAGGTATCGCTGCCCTTCGGATTGTCCTATTTCACTAACTTTTTCTGTCATTTTGGTTCAGGAGCGTCCTCACTTGGGTGCTCTCCTTTTTGGTGACGCTTCCCAAATTTTGGGCATGTGCATTTTCCCTACTTCTTCTATGGCTTGCTCCATTTCTGCTCTAATTTCCATCAAGTTGGTGTTGCGTTGTTGCCTCCAACTTAATATGTCCTTTGGCAGACTTCTTCTGCTTGGAATCTTTACGTGCAACCTCCAACCCGGACTTTTGTAACTGGCGTCTAAGGATTCATGCTCAGGTCATCCACCTTCTGTCTAAGTGTCTTCATGTCAGGTATCTGAACTTGACTAGGAATACTGATCTTTCTTACCAAAGATTGCTTACTTGGGCAAATACTATTATCACTCCCATTTTGTCTACTATTTGTAGTGGAGTGTTTTGTACAAATCTATATATTTGTGGCTTTGTTTTCTTGGGTTGTCTGCCCATGTTTTTGCTTGGCCCGGGATGTAGGCTTTTGATTCTTTACGCCTTTTCTGCTAGGTGTCTTTGTAATTTTGTGAATGTTTTTTTCCCTCCTTTTGAATGATACTTACCGCTTTGTTAAAAAAAAAAGCTCCAAATGATTATAGTAAAAAGGATTTGAAAATGATAGGAAAATTCATTAAATATGGTTAAAACTCTATATGAAAAATTAGAAAGTGTTATAAGTACAATAAACAATGAGAGAAGAATTTAGAACCAAGGAATAAACAAACATATTCTAATAGTAGGATAATAAAGAGATAATTATAATAAGATGGAATAAAAGTTTAAGAAGAAAAATGCTTTTAAATAAATGAAATTATTGATAATGATTATGATTATGAGATGAGTACAATGTCCTTGTGGTAAAAAATCCAAATCCCAAAGAGTATCTTTGGAGTGATTAGAATGTCAAATTTGTACATTTATTGTGAGGTGAGATATAGAAAATTTTATAGATATACATAAACTTTTTCATTCAAATATTATAATTATAATTCATATTAATTATAATCTTAAAATCTAAAATTATATAAGTATATAATTAAAACAATCAATTTTATTTTTACATATTTCATCTAGGGTTGAAACTCGGGTCGGGCGGGCCGGGTTTTGACAAACCCAGCCCTAACCCATGTCAAAAAATTTTGAACCCGACTTGACCCGACCCGAATTGCAAACCTGAGTATGTCAACCCAACTCGACCCAAATTGCTAATACTCTCAACCCGAGAGTTGACCCGACCCGACCCAAGTTAGCCCGAGTGGGTCTTTCCTTCCTTATATGGTGGCATTTCTACAAGACAATCCCTCCATATTTTCACCAAAAGATGAAGATTATATTTCATTTTGAGAAATGATTATCTACAACACCAATATGTTGTTTGGCTATGACATGAGGTTTATTCTTCACTATCAATAACAAAAGAATATCAATCCAATAGATCTCATTAATTGGATGTGTCTGAAAGAGTGCAACATACAACGACATTTTGTAATTTTTTTTACTGATTTGAGATTGTTAACAACTATTATATCTCTATTATGGGTTAGATGGGCCTATAAAATGTGATTTTTCTTCTTTCATCTTTCACAACCGTCTCCTAATACAATTGGCAACTCAACTAGGGAAAACAAATCCAGTTAGCAGCAGCAGATCATGCATTTACATTTCTTACCCAGGGCAAATATTTCACCACAAGCTAGAGACAAAAGGTTTTTTGTCCAAATTACAATATCAAACAAACTATCACCCGATAATTTGCTATAAATGTGTATGTTATACAACATAGAAGCAAGTACATAAACAACAAAAGGCAAGCTCTTCCTCCTATATGTACTTGAGTTAGCTATTGGATGTGAAACTAACCTGGTACAATATGAGTTTGGAATACCTGCACTTAGTGTTTTTTTAATGGTGAGCTTTGCTCTCAGGTGGAGTACGCCATTACTGAAGTAGGGACTGCCCTCGGCCATGAAATCCGTCCTTTTGATAGCAAACAGGTTTCTGTAACCAACTGCCTTTCCACCAGTGAAGGTGTAGTTACCCTTATACTTGCTCACAAACTCCCCTGTTGCTTTTGTCCTTGCTGCGAACTCGTAGTCCACTTCAAAGCTCACTGTTAAGAAAGAGGGGAAGAGGAAGAGGAAGCGAAAGCGGAAGAGGTTATCGATTTTCGAAAGAGGGGAAACCGAAGAGGAAGCGGAAGAGGCAGACCGCAGACGAATGGGTTTCAAATGTATTTAGGGTTTTATTTAAGTTATGAATTGGGGTCGGGTTTTTTTGGATAGGGTTTTTTTCGAGTTGGGTCGGATTGAAATTTAAATTCTTCAGCCCAATCCGACCCGAATTTCATTCCGATTTTTTTTTTTCTAACTCAACCTGACCCGAGTTTACAATTTCTATAATCCAGCCCACACTACTTTCGGATCGGGTCAGTCGAGTCGGGCCAAAACCCAACCCAAGTTTCACCCCATTTTCATCTAACAACTCATTTAAAATTTTAGAAACGCGACATTCTTCCGATAACCTTCGAAATCTAAACGCAAATATTTGAAAACTGCATTCGGATTTGGACCCGATCGGTGACATCTGAATATAAGAGCAATTCTTTGCCACAGCAGATAAGCCTTCTTGCTTCTTCATTTCAATGGCTACTTCTTTTGCTTCTTCAGCTGCTTCTCTATCCTCTTCCTTTTCCCCCTTATCAGTACTCAATCCATCCGAAACCCCCTTTTTCTCCTTCAAATTCTCCCCAATTTCACCACAAACCAGACCCAAAATCCCCACTATTTCCCTCTCTTCGTTCCCCTCGAAAACCCATCAACCCACCAAGCTAAACGCCTCCTCCAATGACATTGACACCTCCTTCTTTGAAAACCTCAATCCAGAAGAGGAAATCCCATTTGTGCCTGTTCCCCCTCCTGAGGGCTATGTCCCCCCTCCCTACTTTGACGAAGGCCCCGTTGAAGCTGAAGACGAGACTGCTGCTGCCTACGAGGAAATCTATGGCCCTGCATACAGCGGTGTAAGCGTGCTTGGCAATGACCCGTTTTTGATGGATTCTAAGATGAAGAAGGTAAGTGGATTTGGGAAAAGGAAGAAGGGAAAGTTCGGGACGGGTTTGATGAGCGGGTGGTGCAGGTTAGGAGGGTGACCAAGGTGGTGAAGGGGGGGAAGCAGATGAGGTTCCGGGCAGTTGTTGTAGTGGGAGATAAGAAAGGGCAGGTGGGAGTTGGAGTGGGGAAGGCTAGGGAAGTTGTTGCTGCAGTTGAGAAATCGGCCACGGATGCCAGACGGAATATCATCTCTGTGCCAATGACCAAGTACTCCACATTTCCTCACAGGTAGAACTTGATTGCCACTTCACTTTAGTAATCTTCTTGTCTCATTTTTTTTTTTTTTTTAATTTATTCCTTTGATTTAATGGATTGCCTTTTGGTTATCCATCAGTAGCTTGTTGCTAAGTTGCATGGATACGGGTAAAGTGTTGGAGTCTCACATCGGTGCAAGGTGTTGGACCTCGCAAAAGGAAAATGATTAGAGGACTTGGAACCATGATTAAATCAATTTAAATTCAAATTTATTTTAAAATGGAAATAAGGTGTGAAAATGGCAATGGTGGAAATTAATGTATTAGTTTTGCTCTAAATAATCAAATGACAAACTTGTCAATATCAACTCTATTTAAAAGGAGAAAATTGTGATAATATTTTTGTTATACTAGAAAATAATGTTAAAATATACTAGAAGAATCTACGAATCTGTGAATGTGCATTGTGAATACTAATGAACAAAAGAGGAAGAGAAAGGAAATATATGAATATACAAATGCTCTTTGCAGGCAACGCGAACTCTATTTTATGTAATTTACAAGTGCTCTTTACAGGCAGTGTGAACACTATTTCCTTAAATTGTCTATTGTATGCTAAGGCTCTGTTTAATGTATGTGTGTTCGAGAGTACTGCCAAGTGGAAGTTTAATCTTCTTGGAAGATCATCTTAATTGGGACATCCATTGTAAACGGTTTAGTTTTCTATTTCATGTACCATGCATTGCAACTAAGATGACACAAAAGGTTTGACACAAATAGTGATCTAAATACCATTTGTAGTGTTCAGATTGTCACTCTCCTGTAGGAGTGTTAACCTTTTGCCAAGCCTTATGTTAGAACTGGTCTTTGTGACCCATGGACTTAAAAGTCCAAATTGACTATGGTCTCAAGTCCTAACAAGATGGGCCTATATATTATATATATTTAATGTCTTTAACTAATTTGCTAGATGGATAGGATAAGAGTTTGATGAGGATGATGATAACTTACTTGGTAATAGAAATTACATATGAGTTGAACTCATCATCATATCATTATTACCAAAATCCCATCTATCTAGGGCCAACTTTTTGAGTTCTACTTCTTATTTTGACTCATGGTCAACTCTACATTCAGTCACGCTACTAATCATCATGCCTTTTTTATCCCTTCCCTCCACAGTTTCAGTGGTCTACTACTTGTATCTGTGACTTGAGGCCTCTCAACTCTGCGTACTGGATCTATCTTTGGTCTTCTACTTACATGTCCAAGTCATCAAAAACAAGTTCTATTGATGCTTTTTTATACGATCTCTAATGCATTCATTTTTAATTCTATCCTTTATAGTTAATCTATTCATCCAACGTAACATGCAATCTTTTTTTTTTGAATGATAAGCAATTTTATTCATTCAAAGGATAGGGAAACCTCCCAGAAATACAGTACATGCCCCAAAAACTGGGGGAGAAACAAAGATAGACTGATATAATATCAGCTTACCCTTTACAGACTCAAAACAGCTTCAGAAAAAAAAAAATGAAAACAGAGGCCAAAAGGACAGAAAAAACTGCTACTGTCATATACAGCTCCATATCCTGATACAGACAAAAAGAACTAACAAAACAGACATTGCTGGAACTTTCATCCATGCAAACTGGGCCCTCCAGACATTGCTGCATGGGCTTTCCATGTTCGACTGCTGCCAGATCCTCTGCATTTATCTTCACTTGCTTCCAGGCTCTTGCTTCCCAAGTGCTGATGATACAAACAACAGAGCGGCAAACAGATTTACACAGTGAAATGCAAGCTGCTGGATTGCATTTCATTTCCTGATCCACTGTCTTTCTACTGAAGTTTCAGAACGAGAATCTTTGGCCTTAATTCTTCTTTTGTCCATACAGCAGAAAATTTCCTTACTGCCATATGCATCAGGGAAAACAGTAACATACGATCTTTGTCATTCTAACTTTGTCTATTTGTATTTTTTTCATTGCCAAACACTTTGCTTCATAGATTATTGCAAGTCCAATTATTGTTTTGTAAAATTGCTCCTTTAAGCAGCGTGGGACTCTCTTATCACATAAAACTCCACTAGCTTGTTTACATTTCGCCTCCTTGCTCTCATCTCATTTGTTATGTCTAAGTCCAATTCTCCAAGGGATTCTATCATAGATCCTAAGTATCTAACTTAATATAATGTGCCATTAAGTCATTACCAATTTTTATATGCTCAGCTTCCCTATCTATTGTTCCACTAAAGTTCCACTTGTATTATGTCTTAGTTTTACCATATTTTTGAAATGTTCTCTATTAATATAGAAAGAAAGGTACCAGAGGTGCAAAGAAAACTATACAAAGCACAATAAACTAACAAAGAAACCCTCAACCCTGTACTCCTGCGATCCCAAATACACAAGGGGATGGAGCCTGTAGAAATTGACTAAAAGCTTGGATAGTCCAATGCACTCTTTCTAGGCATGCAAAATGTAGAACATAAAAAACATGCTAGAAATCCACTAGAGAAGAAGTTCAAGTTGCGCATTTGGCCATGATCCAATGGCAAATATCTTGGGGACTTTCTATACGGTTCCTAAATACTTGATTGTTACGTTCCCACCAAATGCTTCATAAGGTAGCAAAAAGAGCAAGACGCCACAAAACCAAGCATCTGGGGGAACATTAGTAATTTGTTTGCAAAAGAAAATTGATCAACCGAAGAAGGCATTGACCACTGAATACCAAACAAGTCCAAGATAGAACTCTAGATTTTCAATGAGAAGGGACAATGAATTTAGTTGGTGGTCCACACCTTCAGAAGCTTGGAGGCAAAGTGGGCAAGCACTAACTAAAACCCGTTCACTCTTATGCAAAATATCTTAAGTGAGGATTTTCTTTAATCCCCATATGAACATGGCATGAAGGGGGGCTTTAAAGGACCTGATGGCAAGATCCACTAAAGGTGACGAGGTGCATTGGTTGTTCCAAGCATAGAAAGACTTTACCGAGAAGGCACCAGAAGGATCAAACAACCAAAACAGGAGTCGTCCTCCATAGTTTATCCAAAATTAGACTATCGCCACGCCCTACTTTAAACCGAATGCTTTGCTTAAATTTATCCACACAAGCACAAATGGCCCTCCACATACCAGAAGCCCTGCGAGGAGCAGCCTTAATGTCCAACCATTGTTACCAATCCTGTACTTGGTGATGAGAAGTGACTTCAAGAGGGCTTCCTCTTCAAACCCAATCATCCACAACCATTTTGAGAGAATAGCAATGTTGACATTCTTAATGGGGTGAATACCAAGCCCACCCGCTTCAACGGGGAGACAAGCTCGGTGCCAATTAATTAGGCGCTCCTCCTCCTGATCACTTCAAAGGAAATCTTTCATAATTCTTTCGAGGGACAAGATTACTTTCTTAGGGCACTTGAAAGTTGAGAGGAAGAATACAGGAAGAACAAAAAGGACCGGCTTCAAAAGGGTAATCTAGCCACCGAAAGATAGATGCTTTCCTCTCCATGAGGCAAGATATTTGTTGAATTTATTGATAATGGGTTGTCTTAGTTTTACCATTAGTCTCAAAAGTTCTTCTCCAAGATTCCAACATACTATTAGGCGGTTGTTTTGTCTCACTAATTAGAACTATGTCATCTACAAAAAACATATATTATGGCATTTCGTTTTGGATTCCTACTATTAAGTTATTAATGATTAATGCGAATAACTATAAGCTTAATGGATATTCTTGGTGGAGTCCCACTCCGATTGGGAATTCCATCATTTCTTTGCAAATAGTTCTAACATTGGTGGTCACACTATTGTAATTGTCTTGAATAATCTCTACACAATCATTAGGTATACATTTTATCTTTTAATGTTCTTCTGGTGCAGCCATCCAAAGCCTAGATGATCTAATTGAAGATGATGGGGCTCAATTAGATCAAAATTGAGGATATTGCAATCTAATTCTATCATAGGATTGATGGAGGCAGGAGAGGATCATTCATGAATTCTAATGGACCCACTTACCCTTGCTATGAGCCCATATGAGTATACTATGTGTAAGGGCCTGTTTGAACATGAGTTGACCCTTAAAAGCTCACATTTGGAGGCCCATGTGCTGCACACAAGCTGAAGTTATGAATTCCACATTATCTTTCACATCATTGTCTACTCATATGCCATGTGGAGGGAATCTCTCAAACAATAGCAACCTTGGGCGCATGGGAGCTTTGGAGAGACCACTAGACCAAAATAAAAATCCACAAAATAGCCACCATTCCTTGCTTGGGCGTGTGGATCAATTTGGGAGCAAAATCAAGCAAAAAATTGGCACAAGATCAAGCATATTCCATAGGCCAAATTCGCCTAAACCAAGTTGGGATTATGATGTAATGTTGTTCTTTTTTAATTTTAAATGTGATGTAATAAAGCCACATGGCTACACCTCGTTGGAGGAAGATGTATTAGAATTTAGGCGTAGTTAGCAAGCTTGGGCATGCAAGCCTTGCTAGGTTTTTGTTTTATTTTTTTATTTGCTTTAATCCTAAGATGCAACTCCAATCCATGTCTATAAATTGGATGGTCGCCCATTGTAGGACACACAAGCCCAATCAAAATTTTCAAGAAGCTAGTTAGCTTTTGGAGTCTCTCCTAGTGTGGTGAATCTTGGTTCCTTTTGAATTTAAATTTAATATTGTGTTGAGTTTATTTTAATTTTATGTGATTAGTTTCTTTGATTGCAAGTTGAATTTAAGTGTTCAATTGTTTGCATCCTACCAATACATAATTAAAATTGTATTCCATAACTTGATTTTAATTCATTAGAAAGTTCTTTTGATTTCAATTTGAATTTATGCCGGATTACATTTCATGCATGCATTTAATTTGTGTATTCCAATTAAATTGCATTAAACCATTGGGTTCGAAATTTCAATTCCATATTATAAGTGTGCCCATTTTGGATATCAGAAAATCAAACAATGATCTTCTATCAGGATTCTATGGATAGATTAGGAAGAGATGAAGAGCCAATTAAGAAATAAACCAAGATTTTGTGGTGCGGCAGAAACAGAAGTTTAGATTCATGTTAGGCGGTTGCCCCAGAACTCCAGCAAGGATGACCTTGTGGTTTAGTTTTCTTGATATGATTATTCCCTTTGGAGTACCTCTAATGAATTGAGTAAATGAGATGGCTGGCTGAGATATCTTTTTGGTTGTTTTGGGGCTTGTAAGAGTAAGCAAAATATGTTTCTGGTGTCAGAACTTACTCTTTTATTGTATTCTCTAGGATTTTTGAGAACTTTTCAATTTGATAGGATTTGATTCTTTTTGACCTTTTATAGATACTCTTCCTTTCATTTGTTTGTGTGGGATTTTGTGATTTCTACAACATGGGCACCAATCTTCTCATTTTATTCCAATAATCCTACATTGCAATCTTTTCTTTCAGCTGTTGCAATTGGTTGGTACGTCTACCATTGCATTGTTGTTCATAAATCTTTTGGAATTTTGGTACATATTTACATGCACGCAAGTATATATACTTCTACTTTAAGGGTAGATGGGTTCATAAATATTTTTCAGTTCGAGTTTGACATTTCTTGCACATTTGAACAATGACGTCTTCTGTTTGCTCTGAATTTGACTCCCTTTTTTATACATCACGAAAAACAGGGCGGATGGAGATTATGGGGCTGCAAAGGTGATGCTAAGACCTGCTTCACCAGGTACTGGAGTCATCGCTGGAGGTGCTGTGAGGATTGTGTTGGAAATGGCAGGTGTTGAGAATGCCCTAGGGAAGCAGCTGGGAAGCAAAAATGCTCTCAACAATGCTAGAGCAACAGTGGTTGCAGTCCAAAAGATGAGGCAGTTCAGTGATGTGGCTGCTCAGCGGGGCATTCCAATGGAAGAACTTTGGAAATGATGATGGGTGTTAATGAGAGGTTATCTCTAGGAGTAAGCTGCAATTTTTTCTCTTTAAATGCATTTGGTTTTCTGTCAGTAACAGTCAGTAAAACTTCTGTAAAACAATTATTCAGCATCTGTTAGTTGTTTTCACAATGACGGACTTTGAAACCCTTTTTATGGTCCTACTTTCATATTCTTTCTCAATGTGTTGGTAGATACTTATAAACCCTAGGCCCCTAGTGTTCTTCCAGTTTGACAGTAAAATAGAAGAGATGTTCTTTTCTTTGTCTCGTGGTCTTATTGCAACTGTTTATTTACTTCTTTGTTCATACAACAGGTGATAATTGTCACCTACTTTCAACTTTTCTTTGGATGCACAATGAAAAATGCCTTCCTGGAAAGAAAATGTAATCTTTTTTCCTGAAAATAGATCTTTCATGTCATTTGGTGCTTACCTTTTCAAGGAAAGCACATAGTAAAATTCTTTACGCATGATAGATGGGGGTCATCATGCAAAATGACTTTGATGTTGACACTGTTGTTTTAAAGTTCTTTAATTTCACCAAAACCATTGTGTCACGCCCCGACCCGACCGGTGGGCCCGGAACGCGACTGATTTTTTTTTTTTGAAAGATAAACTGAACCACAAACATTCTTACTGGGCCGGATCAACAGTTAGGCCCAGTGGTTACACATTAGCCCGTTAAGTGGACTCAAACATGTACCATATGCTTCTCAAAAACCAAAACATAATAACAACATAACATAACATGCTCAAATCAAACCCAACATTGATTAATACAAGGCGTAGGAAATTCAATCATTCCAAACATTGTCAAAAAGGCAACATGGCCTATTACATCGTTTACAAAATCACATCAGAGTAGCTACAGAAACGCAGCAGTCCTAGTTCAACCCATTGACGCACGCCAAGTACCACACTCGGTACTTTACAAAGGAAAATGGTTCCAAGAACCAGAAAGCATAAACACAAGGGTATTCCCCTCAGTGGGAATCCCAAAGCAACGCCGCAGCTTAACCACACTAAGCCTCAAACGGAGGGTCCTCCTCCTCTGGTTCAATGCCTGAAAGGTGAGTGGGGTGAGCTAACTAGCCCAGTGAAAGAAATATAACAATGCAGTTAAGTAAACAACAGGTGAATATATAATCAACAGTTGTAATATAACATCTCATGCTTGATAATAGAATCACAATATAAAGTCTCATCATCATTTTCATCCTTTCATCATCTTTCCATTACTGCTGTCATCCACCGTAACCTCTTGGCACCATATTGACAACAATAGTATTAAGTCCCAACACGGTCAAAATACATCCTTGCAAGTACATCTCTGGCTCTTAAACGTAGCCGGTACTGACACCCTCAAGTCAGCAACTGACGCCCCACAGTCCACCCGTGGTCCAGTAGACATAAACCATCTCTCATATGGCCGATATTGATTCAATAGTCCAGGCACGTGGAAGCAGTAATACACACTCATACGATCAACATCGTAATATCACAATCATCGTCAGCACTCTTACCACAGTGCGTCAAGTCTAGGCCAGCATCATAAGCACTCTTACCATAGTGCGTCACATTCAGACATATGAGTGGGTTCATCAAATCTGAAACCACTCATTGTTCGATATCCATATCCAATAACCAAACCTGTTTACATTTTAACTGCAAAGTTAAGTTCCCTCACCTTGATCGTGTGGTTTCGCGGTCTCTGTCAAACAACATACAAGTGCACAATCAATATACATATCAGATACGTACTTATACGTAGTATTTTGGAAATCACACGTTTTCCCACAAAATATACAGGGTTCATGGAAATGAGTCTCTTACTTGGTTTCTATCCTTTTTAAATTATCCACAAGATAATAATATAATAACATAAGGGGCTCAGTCCAAACTCATATTGTCTTCTGGGCATTGACCAGATTGACTTATTGAGTGAGGTCTAGATCCTCGGGTCACTTCTCGGTTGTCTTCTGGATAGGACCAGAGCTGACATTTTGAGTAGGCCTCGAGGTCACTCAGTACCCGACTATAGTGTCGTCCTGAAAGTGAATCACTCAGTTCCCGACTAGTGTCGGACTGAAAGCGTATACAATAGTATTTACACTATAAATAATAAGAGGAAAAAGGATTAGTACATTTTTAATTAACAAGGGGGTATAAATCATCACATCATTAATCACATCAAATAATAATCAAGATTTTGACAAAAACAATACTCCAACAATATTTTATCCTTTGAAACAGTATTCCTCGGAACATTGCCTCGGAACTGGGTGCAGTGGCTTCGGATCATCCGAACCACTCTAAACTGAGTCACTGGCCTCGGAACTTGAGGCCTGACTTCGGATCGTCCGAAGACTGGGTCTCGGACCGTCCGAAGTCCAGAAAACAGAAAAACAGAAGTCTCGTGAGTCTGCAAAGCTCGGAACGTCTGAATACAGGTTCGGACCTTCCGAGGATGCTCGGACCTTCCGAGCTGGCTCGGTCCTTCCGAAAAAGGGTTCTGGCTCGCCTCGGGTTGACTGGGCTTCGGGTCGAAGCTCGGAACGTCCGAGGGTCGGACCGTCCGAAGGTTCGGACCTTCCGAAGAACGGCTCTCGGACCTTCCGAGAGTCGTCTTCCTCAGCTGTCTGCAACTGCAGACAGTGACGGCGGATGAACAGTGAAATACGATTCCAAAAAGGGAGGGCTTCCCTGATTCGTTTTTCACATCGGTCTGGTTTGATGGACTCCTCTGGGAGCCCTCTTTCCACAGGGATTGGTTTGGAGCTCAGAAGCTCAAAGGGCCATCCGATTTTAAGGTCAAATCCTCACGGGTACAAGAAACCCATGGTTTTCCTTAAAACTTAAAACTGGTTTTTCTGATTGAAAACATGGTCAAAAACTGATTTTCTCGATTCTAAATCGGTTAGAATTTCAAAAGGAATGCAATGGATACCTTGGTTTCGATTCCTGGGTTGAAATTCTGAGTTTTGAAAATTTTTCCTTAAGCTTACTGTTACTGGAAAAACAGCAGCTTAACAGGGTCGGCCGAAAATGAAATTAGAGAGAGAGATGAAGGAATCGGTGGGAGTTGAAACAGAAGAAGGGGGCCTGAATTTATAGGCTCTGAGCCGGAAAATCGGCTGAAACCGATGGGACATGACGACGGGAGGTGATGATCACCGCCGGGAAAAGGGCCGAGCGGCCAGTGCACGCTGAGTGGCGTGTGCAGGCTGCTCTGGTTTTGCAGATCAGTCCCTCACATCTTTCAATTTTTGCAGAAAGGCCTAATTTAAGAAATTTTGATTTTTAAAACTAAAAGTACTAATTTAAGACCTCAAAACTTTGATCCAACCTTACAGATGGGTTAGGTTTTGAAAACCTTAGTCACCATAAAAATTTCAGATTTTATTTCTCACTAAAAACCCTTGATTTAAACAAAAATCACATTTTACCCATAATTACTTATTTAAACAAATGTAAAAATAACAAATTTGTAAATCTTATTTTGTAATGAAATGAAATATCTAGATCAATCTTAAAATGGTCCAACACCCAATACCATTTTCAAAATTTATCTCTTTTCCGAAATTATTTAAAATAATTAAAACTCTCTTTCGGGCGATATTTAAATATCATTTTCAGAAAATAATTTCATTTTAAAATCAGAAATGTAAATCCTTCATTAAGGAGAACATTATTCACCAATAATATACACGAAATCACACAATTTATAGAAATATGCACAACAAGTGGTAAATTACCAAAATACCCCTCCAGCTCGACGGGCTGGATCACCGAGCTTACGGCCTCAGATTGGGTCTCGCTTGGGCTTTCCTTAAAGCCTTGACCGAAAACTTCAAGATCAACCGATTAAACAAGATTAACGAGCTAAAACTTGCCTAATCTGGGGCAGGGTATTACACATTGTATGCATTTGAGAGGTGGAGTTTTACTTTCAAGGAAAGTCATAATGTGCAGGGTGGAGTGGGATTGATGAAATATCCTTTTCAATTTCAAGTAAGATTTTGAACAACTTGGCCTATCAGGCTGATAGGATCCAGGATTAATAAAGTATTTTAGAGATATTTGGCATTTTTGTCTAATTTTAGGGATATTGAGTATTTTTTTTGTAATTTTTCTTATTTCCATTTTGGGTTATAATTTTAAGCCTGTTTATAAGCTGACTGAGTAATGAAATAGGCTGAGAAGAGTTTTCCTACAAACAGCCTTGCGGCTATGAGGTTTGTTTCTCCTCGAAGTGAAACCAAAGGAGGTCGATTTCCCCTCGAAACGAAATCCCTATCCCCCATTCTTCTCAATTTTCTTCCATTTTTCACCCTTTTCGATTCAGGTTCCGATCAATTTGGTATTGGAGCCTCATCTTATTCTTCATCTTAGTCTTTGTCGTTGTCCCTGTCCCCATCTCCATCCTCCATCTTCCATCTTTATTCCTTAAAAAAAAAAAAAAAACCCTGCCATGATCTGTTGCAACCTTTCTTCCTCAGATCTAACAAGTTATTCAGAGATACAAGTTAAAAAGGAAAAAGAAAAGCACGCCCTGATGAGATTCAGTGATTTCATTGCAGTGATTTCATTGCTCCCTTCTACGGCCAAATCACTGACAAAACTCACCGACGCTGCTGCCTGCACTATATCCATTTCCATTAAAAAAAGATCCCAGTTCCGACTTTCATCGGACTCTTAACACAATAATCGGAAAGGAGAAGAAGCCACACCGCCGCCATCACCATTGATTTCAACCACCATCAACGCGATCTAGATCACCTCTGTTGACGATCTAGATCTCTTATCCCATCAAGATCTACAAAGAAGAAGAGCACCACTCTGTTCCACAATTGGCATCGAGATCCATCTTGCTTGCTTGCGAGGTTTTAGGCCACAATTCACTCTGAAATTTGTGTTTTCTTCAGCACAACCTCAATCACACCGTCTCCTTTATCTGCCATGATCTGTTGAGTTCCTAACTTGATAATGATGGCGTGGCCAGTGAGGCACTAGATGAGGGTGGCTCCTCAGTGAAAAAGTCCTACATTGTTTGGGAGGTTATCCGGATCTTGGGATATAAGTGATACTCTTCCTTCAACTAGCATGGGGCCTTTTGGGATTTGTGTATGGGTGCACATTCCAATACAAAATCGTGAAGGTGTGTATGAATTCAAAACAGATAATATCATGCTGATTGGAGCATGGTTGTTACACTGATCTACAATGATCTTCGCCATCACACACCGCTGGCATTGTTTCCTTCGCTGATAGCCCTTCTATCATAGCTAGTTTCTCTGGCATCGCGCTTCCCATGCCACTACATTTGCAGCTGTCCACTTCAACTCCAGCAAACGTTGGTTGACCGGTTATATTCTTCCTTTTCCACCATTTTCCACTGCCTTTTCCTTTTAGACAATGCCGTTTAAAAAAGTCTATTTTAATCTGATGTTCTTTTCTTCGTTTTTCTTTTTTCACCCTTTACTAAACCTTTTCTACCCTTATTTAAAAGGATTTTTTTTTTCTTTCTACCAGCTAGTATTTTCCCAAAAAAGGAAAAATCAACTTTACTTTATCATCTTTTAAAGAATTTAAAGAAAACCTATTTAAAAAAAGTCATTCTTTTTAATTTTCCCTTTTCCCCTCAACCCACCCTTATTTAAAATAAAAACAAAAAACAAAATAAACCCATTTTATTTTAATTTTATATTTTCATTCACCCTTATTTAAAAAAAGGTTTTGACACCATTTTGTTATGGACTCTATGGAAGAACGTGTCCCCAGGTTCGAAGTGGCTGTTAACGCATTGTTAATAGACACGGCGAACATAAAAAAATAGTGGCCACTCTCAAAGAAAAAATGGATCGCTTGGAAGTGAAAACTGCATTGAAGAAGGGCAGTTTGTCTTCAATATCAGTAAGATAGCGAGGGCAGATGGTGTCGCAGGGGATCCCAATACCATGGAGAAACAGCTTGATCTTAAGACCTTTATTAAAATATAGACAACCGACAAAGGAGTGCCTGTTAATGTTCCCACTAAACCAGATCAACTCGATCCAATCAAGGGTAAAGTTCGGAGGATTGATAGCGAACACAGAGGAGATGCTGAACACACCAGTAGATGCAGCAGTCCAAATGATTTGATCAGGAGTGCTACAGCGAGGAATGTCAATGGAATTGATCAATCCCCAAATATCAATAAGTTTGCCGGAGGTAGGAGAGGGGAGGGCCGAATTGCCATTAACAATGAATCTACTGACAGTGAAATTGCTCCCCAAACCAAGGTTGTAAATAGCTCCATCACCAAATTGCTCCGCAAGTATGAAGCCAGGGCGAATCCTAAGGATCAAGCCAAAGTAGAAGACCCATTACCAATGGCATGGACAATCATAGGTTTGGCCATACCCCTGACCCCCAAGCCAAGATGACGATCTAGTTGCATTGAGTTCCCATAGGCTTCGTCGCCGTAAGGTATTTTGAGTGCACCCAGCGTAGCCATAAACTTTCTTTTCTAGTTATTATAAACCAGATCTGGCGCAAGAGGCAAGCTTCATTCATGCGAAGAAGGCTTCTCGGGCCCAGCCTCCCTCGCTTTTATGGGGTACAAACTTTGTACCAATTGAGCATATGTATTTTCCAGCGAGTATGATCATCACCCCAAAAGAAGGCATGCATAATTTTCTCATTTTCTTCGAAACAGGTCTTAGGTAGGAGAAAGGAATCAGCCCAAAAGAGATAAGACTACTACTAACTGTAGACCTCCGAAGTTCTTGTCTCCCAGCGTAGGACAAACACTTAAGAGGCCCAACCATTTATCCTCTTACGGACCTTTTCCAATAAAGGAGCATAGTCATCTCTAAAAATTAAAATGGATGAAAATAATGCACCCTAAATCTAATATAGGCTGAAATTAAATTTCAATTAATACATACAATTAATTAATTTAAATTTACCATAAATAATCGCGCAAATTCTCAGAACACAATGAGTTGAAATGGGCATATCGTTTTAAATGATATACGGTTTAAAATGAGCATATGGGCATACGATTGGAAAAATAAAGAGGGGACACGAATGGAAAAATAAAGAGGGGACACAAATGGAAATTGGTGGAAAGGGCCAGATGCGAAGGCTCTATTTGGGCAGCTAGAAGGACAAGAGATGGTAGCGATGGAAAAGGGTCTACAAGGGGTAGATCTAGCTTGAACGACATAAACAGAGGGACTTAAGGAAGGGACAATGGCTTAGGAAGGGTACAAGATGGCTTAGTGATGGCAGATCTTGGCACCAAAGGGGTTGCAGGAAAGCCAGATGGATTTGGGAATGTAGGCAATTGTGTTTGGAGGCCAAACAGTGGTGGCAGCAGGGCTTAGCAAGCCTCTTAGAGGCAGCAGAAACAGTTTGGGCCAAAAGAAGGTGTAACGGTAGCAGAGAAGGGATGGGATTCACGACCAGGGAAGAAAATGAAGAAAACAAGGAGGAGGAGAGAAGAAGAAGAAATACCTTAAAGAAAAAGTTATAAGGATAATAGCTTCACGCCAAAAGAAGGGTTTCACGCCATAGGAATTGCTCCCAAGTATTTTGTCACACAAACGAAAGAAAACTTCAACTTTATTTATCAACCGATTGCCCTAAAGAGGCTTACAATGTATTTATAATAAACACACCAACAAAATGATGAAAATACCCCTAAATGTAAAATAAAACAAAATACGCTCAGATAAAAAAATAAAAAAATACATTAAACCAAACAAGTAATAAAAATAAAAATGATAGAATCATATGCCCCAAAATGCTCCGCATCAATCTCCCCATCTGAAAAGAACTCGACCTCGAGTTCAAATAGATTAAAAGACATCAATTTTCTCACGCACGCGTCTTCCTAGTGTGGGGTCTTCATAGTTTAATCACGCACACGTGAGGTCTTCACATGTCAACCAAGCAGGGTATCAATTGAAGCACAATGAGGATGCATGTCACGGCCCGACCCAACGGACACGTGAGAAACAGTAATATTTTTTTTTCTCAACTCTGAAGCATGCACAACTCATAGTCCAAACACGTGACACTTACACGTGTTGTGAGATCCCTATGGATCCAAGGACTTATTGGACCATTGATTTGATCGAACTGAATTATCAGCTGCCTACGTACTCCAATGGAGATCAGATCCTGCGTAGTTCTCAATTCATTTATTTCATGGTACTAACCTCGTGCTATTCATGATGTCACATCAAGACATTCTAATTACCCTATCGTGGGCCTCATCTATAGAATAGATCTCATCTATCACGGGTCTAGCCAATCACGGATCTATAATAACCATGGGAACACCGTCAACCATGGGATCAATGTCACACATGGGATAAATCTCAACCATGGGACCTATACTCGAACATAAATACATCCCTCATAGGGGACAATACTCTAAATATGGGTCCAATCCTCTATGGAATCAATGCCCTCCGTGGAAATATCTATCCACGATATACAATACTCATCCATGGTCACAAAGCCCTCCATGGGAATAACCATCCATGGGAAAATAATATCTATCCATAGAACCGTCATGTCCACCATGAGACCAATACGTCTACCATGGGACCACTATTTCTATCATGGAGTCAATATGTCCACCATATAATCAATATCTAGGCATGAATCCAATATATCTACCATAGGAACAACATCCATGGGATTCATCATCCATCCTTGGTAACTCTCCATCAGTGAGTATCATCTATCCATGGGTAATAACCATCCATGAATATAATCACTCCATGGGTATAATCCATCAATGGGCATAAGTCATACATTCGCAAAACCACTATGTCTATCATAGGACCAACAAGTCTAACATAAGTACCAATACGTCTACTATGGGACCAACATGTCCACCATAATACCAATACGTCTACCATGGGACCAACATGTCTAACATATGACCAATACGTCCACTATGAAACAAATATGTCCACCATGAAACAAATATGTCCACCATAATACCAATACGTCTACCATGAGACCAATATGTCTAACATAAGACCAATACGTCTACCATGGGACCAACATGTCTACCCTAAGACCAACATCCAAGCACCACCATGGGAACCATCATCTATGGGTATATGTAACGCCCGCCCCTTTTTCACTCGCTTTTCGAAAATCAGAGTCTATTTTTTTTTTTTTTAAATGGAGAGAGAGAGGGCGCGGACGTCACGACGCGAGTTAAGTCCGAGCTTCTAAAGCCCGACCCTTAACTGACCAACCCCATGCGCGCGCGGAACTAAGTCCACGGGAACGGTTCACGCGTAGAAAGTAAGCTCGCGGAAACTAACTGAATGCGGAACATGATAATAGAGTCTATCCTACCGGTTTTTAGATAGAAGGGAAGATACAACATTAAATTACCAAAATACCCCTATGTTCACATTTATGCCTCAAAACGATAGTGTCCATAATGCAGTCCAAACCATAGCAAGAAATATAAATTATACAGTCCGACGAGCTAAGCTACTTTAAATTACATCTCCAAAATGAAATTGAAATAAAACTAGATATTCGCTTCCCAAGCTCCTAAGCTTGGCTCCCGGCGTGTCCACCGTTTCCGCCATCTCCTGCGTCATCAGCTAGGGTAGAAGTAAGGCGTTAGTCAACGCGCCCAGTAGGACTCCGAGTAGGGCTAGCACATGGGTTAGTGATAACATGCATACCGACAATAATATAATAAACATATGATGAATGCCATGCCCTGGGTGCCTCTGTCATGTGTCCCACCCATCTACCGTATCATCATAAAATATCGTATCCCCCTTGACGGCAAAGCCTCGTCAAGGTGTCCCCATGTTTGCTTCTCAGTCACCCCGACGGAGCATGGACTCCGGTTATAGCATAAGAGTTATCCTCATGTCTGATTCTCGGTCGCCCCGACGGAGCATGGACTCCGGTTATAGCCCCTCAGGCTATCCCCATGTTTGCTTCTCGGTCGCCCCGACGGAGCATGGACTCCGGTTTCAATATTTTCCCGCCCATGCCATGCATGAGATGTAAGTGCATTATGCTATGTAATATACATATATATCTCATAAACTTAATATATCATACATAACCATATAATGCATAACATTAAAAATATAAACCATAGTATGAATATATAATTCATAAATAAAAAACCCATCATAATACAAATCACATAATTATCAAAATAGATTAAAATAACCATCACATATCCACGACTTACAAAGAGGTAAGAATCCTACCGAATACCGCTTAGCGTCCCGTTACGTTTCCGTTCGATAATCCGGTCGCCGATCGCGTACCGTTTTGCGACGTCCCGATACCTTATTACACATTTACCGAATTAGTCCATTTGTTATCCATGATTAAGTCCCTAACTGATTACAACCTTAGATTCCTAATTACGTCACACGTTTATCAAAATCATCCCCTAACTTAGCCACATTCCATTGGCTTAAACACATCCATAAATCCAATTTTGACCATTTTAAATATTCCGATTTGCGAGCCTAAAACGCAGCATCTATCCGTTTCATTTAATCATTCGCAATGTATCCAATAAAAATAGCCACTTAATTTAATTAACTTTAAAAACATTTAATCCCATAAATCATTTTATATTTGGCCCAAGATGTGGCCCACAAAAGGGGTCATGGGTTCGGCCATACACCATGGCCGAACCCATGGTACCTAATTTCCATTTTCTTGGGTCCCTTTTACTCCCTTCAATCCTATCTCTAATGAAATTAAATCATCCATTTAAGTCCCCATTTTTTTCATCCCATTCTAAATCATCACATACCATACTCATAAATCCATTAAAATTATCATCTCCCTCCATAATTTTCCATTCTTTTTACCTTTCATCAAAATCACCAAATCTCACCATAGGGTTCGGCCATAAACCATGGCCGAACCCATGGTTCATGGCTCACCTTCATGGGTGCCACCTTAAGGCCATTATCTCACTCATGTTTGTCCAAGAAAAATCCATTTTTAAAATCAATAACCCTCATTCATTTTGGCCCTTTTAAAACTTCCAAAATATTAACCCATTAATCCATCATTTCCATCCTTTAAAACCCATTTAAAAATCAGTTTCCAACACCATAGGGTTCGGCATGGTTCGGCCATGGACCATGGCCGAACCTATGGTTCATGCCGAACCTATGGTTCATGGTCCATCTTATCCATGCCATTTTTTGAAACCAAAATACTTATTTACATTTCTCATTAAAGCTCTTTAAAAATCATCAACTTTAAAACCTTAACAATCCACATTAACATCAGCCCCATTCACCATGGGGTTCGGCCATGCTACATGGCCGAACCCTATGGTCTATCTATTCATTAAAAAAATTTCATACTCTCCATGCTTTAATACAACCTTAAAAATTCCAAAATTACAATCATCTCAATGTCTTCCATTATTTAAAATCATAAATCACTAATGTTTACTCATTTAAAAACCTAAATCTCATTAACCATTTTCCAAACTCTTAAACCTTAAAATGTTAATAAAACCATTAATCACTTAGCATTTAAGAACCCTAACCCTTTCTCCATATTTTTCCAACTTTGAAATCCTCATAAAACCATTAATCATTTTAGTACTTAAAAACCCTAATTAAGTTCATACTTCACCTAATCACCCACCATGGGGTTCGGCCATGCTACATGGCTGAACCCTATGGCCCATGATTTTCTTTCAAACTACACAAATCCATGCTTAAAAATTTAAATCCAAACCATCCTTAATCCATTTATATTTTTTTCTCCTTAAACCATCTCTTCCATTTCATCCATTTCTTATCCTACCATTGGATGGATTTAGATCCATGGCCCACAACATTTTTGGCCATATTTAGTCTAAGAAATGGATTCCATAACTTATCTTAAAGGAAATATCTAAACTCTTGTTTTAAGAATTCTTACCACCTGACGACTCCTCCGGTCTTTCTTTGCTTCTCCTCTTGCTCTCCTTAGCCTTCTCTTCTCTTCTTCTCCTTGATGTTTGATCGGTCAAGGTGTGCTTGATCAATGGTGAACCATGCTCGGCTAAGGTAGATCTTGATTTTGAGAGGGAGAGGGGAAGGTGATGAGAAATTGTCTAGCCTCCTTGATCTTGAGGTGGTGATGGTTGGTCAATACTTGATTTTTCCTTTCTTCTCTTCTTTTCCTCTAAGTCTTCTTTTTCTTTTCCTTAGCACATGGAGGGACGGTTTTTGGGAGTGGAGGAGATGGAGATGAGTGAAATGGTTAGGAAAGAATGAGATGGAATCTCATCTTTTGGTTAACTTAGGTCACACTCCACATTAACTCTTCCCACCAACCAACATGACATTAATGGTGGTGGTTGGGATAAAACCACCACTTAAGCCCATGATTTTCAATTTGTGTTTCTTTAAGAGTGGTTTGTGTTTGTTGGAGTGGTTTGTGTTTGTTTGGGTGGTTTTGACCATTTGACCATTTTAATTTAGGTTAATTAACTTAGGTCAATTTGATCCTTAGGTTAAGTTAATTAATTTCTTCCCACTTAATTTAATCTCATTAAATTCCCTCTAAGATCCACCAAGTCAACCATGGTGATCGGCCCCACCACCCTTGGGTCCACACGCCACCTCAATTGGTGAGGTGGAGGTGGGCCCCATTTGGCCATATTACCTTGTTCAATTTATCACCAATTTAGGTGATTTAAATTTTATTAAATCTATCCTTCTTATTGGATTACCATTGGGTCCATGGCCCAATTTCATTTTTGTCTTACCCATTTACCTTAGGGTTTATATTAATTTGATCCATCGGGTCCCAAATAGGTATTAGACCCAATTTGACTATCCATGACCCAGTTACTTACCATTGACCAATTAAATGAATTAATTTCAATTCATGGTCTATTGGGTAACAATTGGGCCCATGGCCCAATTAAATTTCCTTCGATCCACTTACCTTAGGGCTTAGCTACCTTGGCCCATTGGGTCCCATATGCCTATTTGACCCAATTGACCACCCTTGACCCAAATTTATCATCATTGACCCATTTAAATGAATAAATCAAATCCATGGCCCATTAGACCACACTTGGGCCATTGTCCCAAAATTTAGTCCATTTGGCATTTTATCACATCAAACTTCAAATTTAAAATAATAAATGCCACTATATATTGATCCAAAAATTCGGGCTATTACAGTATACACATCCATCCCTGGTAACACTCTATCAGTGAGTATCATCTATCCATGGGTAATAACCATCCATGAATATAACCCCTCCATGGGTATAATCCATTCATGGGAATAACTAATCCAGGGGCACATCATCTACCATGAGATCTTCTATCTGTAGGAACAACACTCGAATGAATCACTACGTGACTGTGACAACAATATCAAATCATCATAAATATACTACGACCCCTATCAAGACTTAGGGCCCATGACTTACTAAGCGGGAGACTCACGATTAGCGTGATCAAGTCTACCTCGCCCTGAATCCCTTCACCTCAAGGGTGATTCAGTCAAGCTCTAAGACGGTTACACAGCATCTAATGAAGCAAGCACCACCCCTATGGTGTAAAATAGTATCTAGCTCTGCGCATCAACGCACATCAAGTGTGCTAAATAGCCGTGAGAGTTCCCTCCAGCGCGTAGCATGTGAGGGGCCTCCTCGACGACAACCTACGGGACTAAGTCTCAGTAGCAGACCCACCGTATTGAATATCTCTTTGGAACGGTCAGTCAACCATCATAATCATGTGAGGGATGTACCCATACCACGTCTCAATATAAGTGACCAAGTCACATATACATCTCAATGCCACAGTCTCCGTATGTTCATATCGAGGCTCCCGCGGTCTCACGGCTACTCTAGGCCTTACTCATGAAATCTATATACTTATCTCATCATTTTAACCAAACAAATGTGAGACAATGATCTACTGATAGGACAATTTCCTTTTTCAACACACTGAGGCATAACATTATCAATATCACGTGAGGGATATACCCATACCACGTCTCAATCATCAATATCACGTGAGGGACGCACCCATACCACGTCTCAATCATTAATATCACGTGAGGGACACACCCATACCACGTCTCAATCATCAACATCACGTGAGGGACACACCCATACCACGTCTCAATATAATCATCACGTGAGGGACGTACCCATACCACGTCTCAATATAATCAAGTGACCTAGTCACATACATCTCAGTGCCAAAGTCCTCATCTGTCCATCTTAAGAATTTTCACAGTTCTCTAGCCACTCTAGGCTTTACTCGAGTAACAAACATATATGTCTCACCAAGGCATTATAACCTCTTCGGGCCGCCTTCGAGGGATCAAAGATCTAGCATTAGGGTGTATATTAGGGAAGGTATATCCCACAAATTCCTTTCTATCCTTCACATTTGCTTAACATCTAACATCATCCTTAATATAAATGCATGACACAATGCATTTTGTGATCGAGTTGAGGTACAATGCTCTCAGTTGCCTACATACCACATAGTGGATCAGATCAACCGTTGTTCATTTTTTCACATTTGGGTTGACATTGGGGAGTAATCATACTTTTGCTTTGGAGAAATCAAACAAGACTTTCTTAGCATTTACATTGCATCCCTATTTTAGCACAAGTTAACCCCCTTGGGTTCTAAGATACATGACTTTAACTCACCCATATCAGTTAGTCTAACCTTTTACCAAGTTCCTCTTTAAATCATGGAAATTCTTTGTACACATGGTTATATCAATCCACCACAACAATTATCAACATAGATACTCACTAGTGATGTACACATCATCAATTAATCCAAGCATGGCATTAAAACACATTCATCATTCTTATTATATGAGTTACCCATCTAAGAATTCATAATCATGAGAATTCATTTGATACATACATTACTCATAACCATACACAAGTAAGGGAAGTTATCAAGGCCCTACATTACACATCTTGGACAATCTTGATTTATCATACATTCTATCATACTTTAACACATAACAAATCTATGAATTCTCAATTATAGTAAACATATAATCATAGGGAACTTGAGAAACTCATACATATGTATCTGATACACTATATTCACATCAATCACACGTAGGCATAAAGAGGTCAAACCATAACTTTACCCAACTATGCATTGGAATGTGCACAAGGCAAAATTCACTCAAACATATTATCACACACATTGTGAGCATAGAATTTTACAAATATTCCCAATGCTCTAATTGTATGGCATTCTCCAATTTTACCCAATATTATCAAACTCGAATCGTATCGAAATTGGTTAAGGGATGTGAATCGTGAATTGAAAATCGTAAAATCGTACGATTCATATATCCTCTTATTCCCATAATCATTTTGTTGACCTGGGCCATTACAATGCAGGATCAGGTCTCTTTCGCCATCGATGGTATACTCAAAAACCAAAGTGGATGTCACGAGCAACTCTTGGCGTCGGCAGCAGAAAAGTGTGAACATTATACTCCTTCGATGAAACAAGACTTTGAGATCGCTCTAGTAGATTCGGAGCAAGTCGTTGAAGCTCTCTCGCGGTCAACCAAGTGGCATCAGTCATGAACTTGGTCTACCACATTATTATCCACATCAATTTCTTTGGAATCACATTAAAAATTTGTAGCAAGTTCATATTTTTCATCGCATCCATTAATGTGACTTTTAATTTCAGCATGCGATTCATGAGTGTGGTGCAGATACATGTACAAACTCAGATAGATTGGGTAACACTGACACTGGACTAGGGTCTATGAATGGAGATAATATGGGGACACACCTAACTTTCTTAACCTGAGTGGGGCACTCACGAGCAAGATGCTTGTAGTATCGACAGTGACAACAAAATGTCCCTAAACCTAACTTGGTTTCCATACGGGTTAAGCAAGCACTTATCTCTAATACAACCTTGGCAATATGTGCGGGGACCATGTTGAATGTCCTAAAATGATCTACTCTAAGAATGATATATTGCAATTTTTTTAATTAATTAATTATTAATTAATCAATTAATTAATTACTTAATTAATTTTTTAAATGCGACCTAAGATCTGGAAAGTTAAGAAACTCTCCTAACCTAGGCTTTGATACCAAATTTAATGCAGGACAACTAATAGGGTGATCCTAAATGCCTAAATTGGTCTCTAAAAATTAAAAGGGATGAAAATAATGCACCCTAAATCTAATATGGGCTGAAATTAAATTTCAATTAATATATACAATTAATTAACATAAATTTACCATATATAATAGAGCAAATTCCAAGAACACAATGAGTTGAAATGGATTTAAATGGGCATATCGTTTTAAATGACATATGGTTTAAAATGAGCATATGGGCATACGAATGGAAAAATAAAGAGGGGATACGAATGGAAACTTGAGGAAAGGGCCAGATTCGAAGACTCTATTTGAGCAGCAAGAAGGACAAGAGATGGTAGCGATGGAAAAAGGGTCTACAAGGAGTAGATCTGGCTTGAACGACATAAACAAAGGGACTTAAGGAAGGGACAATGGCTTGGGAAGGGTACAAGATGGCTTAGTGATGGTAGATTTGGGCACCAAAGGGGTTGCAGGAAAGCCAGATGGATCTGGGAATGTAGGCAATTGTGTTTGGAGGCCAAACAGTGGTGGCAGCAGGGCTTAGAAAGCCTCTTAGAGGCGGCAGAAACAGTTTGGGCCAGAAGAAGGTGCAACGGCAGCAGAGAAGGGATGGGATTCACGGCCAGGGAAGAAAAGGAAGAAAACAACGAGGAGGAGAGAAGAAGAAGAAATACCTTAAAGAAGAAGTTATAAGGATGGTAGCCTCACGCTAAGCTTCACGCCAAAGAAAGGGCCTCACGCCAAAGGAATCACTCCCAAGTATTTCGTCGCACAAGCGGTAGAAAACTTCATTTTCATTTATCAACCGATTGCCCTAAAGAGGCTTATAATGTATTTATAATAAACACACCAACAAAATGACGAAAATACCCCTAAATGTAAAATAAAACAAAATACCCTCAGATAAATAAAAAAAATACATTAAACCAAACAAGTAATAAAAATAAAAATGATAGAATCATATGCCCTAAAATGCTCCGCATCAAACATCCAGATAATTGATCGGTAAGGGGGCTTCTTTCATACCAAAAATGGAGATGATCTCATGCTTGATTGCACAAGACTTAGAAAAAATGATTTGGCTATTTAAGGAGTCAGCTTCCAGCCCAGAAAAGGTGAAGAATTTGTCAAGGAGCCATTTAAGAGCCATAGCAAATGATCGATCAACATAGCAGAAAACCATCAGGTCATCAGCGAACATTAGATGAGAATGCGAAGGTTTCTAGCAGAGTAGGGGCAACTAATAGTCCCAACATCTACATACCTATTAAGAGGATAAGAGAGGCTCTCCATAACCAGAGAGAACAGGAAAGGGGAGAGAGGGTCTCCTTGCCTTAGACCTTTGGTGCTTGAGAAGAAGCCATTTGGGACCCCATTGATAAGAACAGAAAATCGAGGGGATTGAATGCTGCATTTCATCCATTGGATCCACTCATCAGCAAATTTGGCTTGTTTGAGAATACGCAAAACGCAACGCCACTTGACATTGTCGAAGTATCACGCTGAGGAATACCTTTGATAAATCATGGTAGAGCAGGATGTTACTTGAACTATCACGCTGAGGAATGAAAGCAGATTGATGAAAAATGACGAAATTTGGCATAACATACGGTTTACAAGAATCCTGGCAATGATCTTGTAGATCTCATTAGAGAGCGAGATGGGCCGAATTGTTCCGGAGTGTCAGCAGATGGAGATTTCAGAATTAACGTGATGAAACATACCTTGATCTGGTTGAGGATCTGGCCAGAGCAGAAAAAATCCTTGATTGCATTGATAACATCATCACTAATGATACTCTAGCAACACCGGTAGAAATGTAAATTGAACCCATCAGGCCCAAGGGCTTTGTTGGGATTGGCCTTGAAAAAGGCTTCTTCAATTTCCTTTCTGTCAACATTAGAAACAAGATCAGTAGCTTCGATATCACTTAAACTGCTGCAGATGGTAAAGATGCCATGATCATTCCCCTCAAACGAGGAAGACCCACCAAATCTGGATTCAAAATTGTGAACAAAGGAGTCCACAATGACAGCAGGGTTGTCATAGGTTCTCCCTCTTCAAGTTTAATCACTCTGATCTTGTTTTGGTGTTCACGATTTTTGACAATATTGTAGAAAAACTTGCAACCCATATCACGAAGATTGAGGTTTAACATCTGGGATCGCTGATGAAGGATGCTTAATTCGAAATCAAGAGCTTGCTCAAGAGAGGCTCTGGCTTAAAGAGGGTAGATGATTGGGCCTCATTAAGAAGAGTTCTTTTTGCATCAATCGGCTCTTTATATGTAGGCTTAGAGCGATGCCAATTGGAGAGAGTATGCTTTAGGTGCTTAAACTTGGAGACAAAAATGAACGTAGGTAACCCAGTAACCTCATGATTCCAATCCAAAGAAACAATACTCAGGAAGTTTTGGTCCTTGCTCCAGCAATTGAGAAATCTGAAGGGTGGGCTTTTTCTCGCGGTATTGGTTATCAGAGAGAGGATAATACCTCCATGGTCAGACAGACTTGGCCCAAAGAAGTAACGGATTGCTTGCCCATGCCTCTTTATAAATTGTTGATTAACCAACACCAGATCAATACGTTATTCAATCCTTCTGCTCCCAAATGATGAACTAGACCATGAGAAATTAGCACCAGATATGTTGGAAGTCCAATGAGGCAGCAGAATCAATACAGCTGTTGAAGCTATTCATAGAAGAGGCAAGGGGAGGGGCCTCCACCAGATTTTTCATAGGCAAATCTAATGCAATTGAAATCACCGATGAACATGATCGGAGCAGGATGGGATGTAGAGATGAGCACCATATCATGCCAAAGAGACTTTCTACGATGGGGACAGTTAGCTGCATAGATACAGCAGATAAGAACCTCCCCATTGTTGGGTTCCAAAGTTCTTAAAAGAATTAACTGGTCAGTGACAGTGAGGATAGTGATGTTTAGATTGGCATTTTAACCTACCCAAATCCTAGCATATGAACAGTAATAAGCATTGAGAGTAGTTACACCAGTTAGAAAGAAAACTATTTGCAGCATTGACATACAGATTGCCTTCTCTAATATGACTTTCAAGGATTCAAAATGTCAGCATTCATGGAGGAGATGTGATCTTTGACCTCCACTTGAAGGCATCAACAATGGTGTCAATGGTGTCTAGTGTATCTCCATCCACAAAATCTTGGTCACCAGGAAGGACCTCCAGGTTTTCAAGGGATTGAAATCTATTGGAGTGAGCTATTAGTGGATATTTTTAAAGGTCTGGGAACAATGAAGGCTGAACTCTGTCCTTCCCAGGTTTCTTACGAATGACAGTTTCAGAGGCAGGTTGAACATGAATGGCATCCTTCCTCCCCGGATTCACTAGAGGGCTCAACTGGCAAGCCACCCATGCTGTTAGGAACTTTGTTGCCAGACTCTTGTTGGTGATAAGCAGCTGGTTTTTTTTACCACCCAGAATTGCTTAACCTCAGGCTTTTTGGGACAGTCATTCTCTGAATGAAGAAATGTGTTGCAGGATTTACACAACTTTGGTTTCCAATCGTACTCCACTTTTTGGATGATTGAACCATAAGGAGTGTTAATGGTTAGAGCATCTGGGAAAAAGTAACTGGTAGAGACTTCCACACAAGCCCAAGCTTGGGCAATGTTTGTGTTTAAAATAATTTCTCTGTACTTGATTATGATTACAAGGGGTCTATTTATATAAATAATATTCCCCACAATTATAGGAAATCTAATATTGGATTCTTCTTGATTACATGAGATCCAATATTAGAGGAAGAATTATAGTAAGGTGATAACAACCTTCCTATTTACATGAGATTCTAACACCCCCCCTCAAGTTGGTGCGTGGATATCGCTCATGCCCAACTTGACAAGAGAGTCGAGAAACACCCTGCTAGCTATAGCTTTAGTGAGGACATCTGCCAGTTGGTCTTCGGACTTCACGAATGGAAAAGCAATGATTCCGGCTTCAAGTTTTTCTTTGATAAAATGTCTGTCAATCTCCACATGCTTAGTCCGATCATGTTGAACAGGGTTATGAGCAATGTCTATAGCTGACTTGTTGTCACAGTATAGTTTCATTGCCATTCTTGGTTTGATGCCTAAGTCATTCAATAAATTTCTTAACCAAAGCAACTCACATACCCCAAGTGCCATACCTCTATACTCAGCTTCAGTACTTGATCTTGACACTACTTGTTGCTTTTTACTTCTCCAAGTCACAAGGTTTCCACCTACAAAGGTGAAGTATCCTGAGGTAGATCTTTTATCATCAGCTGATCCTGCCCAATCGGCATCGGTATAACCTTCAACCTTTAGGTGACCATGATTTGAGAACAGTAAACCTTTTCCTAGAGCAGACTTTAAATATCTCAATATGCGTTCTACAGCATCCATGTGAGGTTTACGTGGGTCGTGCATGAACTGACTCACCACATTTACTGCATAAGCAATATCTGGCCTGGTATGAGATAAATAAATTAGTTTTCCAACGAGCCTCTGGTATCTCCCTTTATCGGTAGGAGATGCACTCCAACACTCAAAGAGTTTATGATTCTGCTCAATGGGAGTACTAACTGGTTTGCATCCTAGCATTCCTGTTTCAGACAATAAATCAAGGATATATTTTCGTTGGGATAAGAAAATGCCAAGCTTTGATCGGGCTACTTCAATCCCAAGAAAGTATTTAAGATCTCCAAGCTGCTTCATTTCAAACTCAGATGCTAAATACTGTTGTAAACTAGAAATCTCCTCATGATCATCACCTGTCACTACCATATCATCAACATAGATAATTAGGGCAGTGGTTTTACCTCTTTTGTGCTTTAAAAACAAAGTGTGATCTGAGTTACTTTGTTTGTAGTCAAAATTCCTCATAGACTTGGTGAACCTACCAAACCAAGCCCTTGGAGATTGCTTCAACCCATACAGTGCCTTTTTTAGTTTGCACACCATTGCTGTATCTGCGTATTTTGGTATACTTGGACGAGGATCCATATATACTTCTTTAATAAAGTCTCCATGCAAGAAAGCATTTTTTACATCAAACTGAAGAAGTGGCCAATCTTGATTAACTGCTAATGACAGAAGTACTCTCACAGTATTAAGTTTGGCAACTGGTGCAAACGTTTCTTGATAGTCTACACCATAAGATTGTGTATATCCTTTTGCAACTAGCCGAGCTTTGTATCTCTCAATCGTCCCATCTGCTTTGTGTTCGACCGTAAACACCCATCTGCATCCCACGGTCTTCTTTCCTCTTGGTAAGTGCACGAGTTCCCAAGTGGCATTTTTGTCCAATGCTGCCATTTCCTCGGCCATAGCCTTGGTCCATCTAGAATCTGCTACAGCTTCCTGCAATTTACTAGGAATAGAGACAGAGGATAATTGAAGTACATAAGATGCATATGACTCAGACAACTTGTGGGAGGACACATGGTTACTTATTGGGTATTTAACTTTAGCTTTCGGGTCAGGCTCATATCTAATTGCTGGTTGACCACGATTAGATCGGGGTGGAAGATGATATTGGGATGGTTCAGATGCAGGTTCAGTTATACTAACAATATCATGGATATTAAAGTCAACAGGAATAGGATCAGGTAATATCTCTAAGGAGTCCTCTGGAGACGATTGGATCAGTAGGATTGTACATGTAGGAGACATTGCACTATCATGGACTTGACGTTCACACCCTTCAACTGAGTGCTCAATGGAGGATGATTCGGGTGTCTCGGCTTCAATACTAGACGGCCTCATTATTTCAAAGAACCTTATTTCATTCGGATTCTGTACTTCATCGCTAGTCTCCCCCTGAAGTGAAGAATCTGGTATTGCTTTGGGATAAAAAAACATGTTTTCATGGAAAATGACATCCATGGAGACATAAAACTTCTTAGTTGGGGGATGATAACAACGATATCCTTTCTGAGTGGAGCCATACCCAACAAACACACACTTCAAGGCACGTGGTTCCAGCTTGGTGTGTTGATTGGAATGTAAGTGAACATACACTACACAGCCGAAGACACGAGGTGCCAGATGAACTACGGAGGGAAGCGTACAGTGGTCAAAGAGTACATCCAAAGGTCGTCTGAATCCAAGAACACTAGATGGTGTACGATTAATCAAGTAAACAGCGGAACTCAAAGCGTCACCCCATAGATGCGATGGAGCATGACCTCCAATTAAGAGAGAACGAGTAACTTCCAAAAGGTGCCGATTTTTCCGTTCAGCAACCCGGTTCTGTTGAGGAGTTTGAGAGCAAGATGTTTGATGAATAGTACCAACTAAATGCAGAAAATCAGTCAATTCATTGTTGAAATATTCACCCCCATTATCAGAACGGAGAAATCTGATAGGAATGCCAAATTGTGTTAACACCATTTGATGGAAAAGGCGATACACAGTACATACATCGCTCTTGTGGCGCAGCAAATAAACCCAAGTCATCCTAGTAGAATCATCAACAAAGGTAACGAACCACCTCATGCCATGATTTGTAGAAAGTGGGGCAGGACCCCAGACATCCGAGTGAACTAAAGCAAAATGTGCTGCAGTTTTATTATCATTCGAATGAAAAACAGAACGATGGCTTTTCGCCAGTACACAAGTTTCGCAAACAAAGTCTGAAATAGTAAAACCAGTAAACAATGAGGGAAATAATCTCCTAAGGTAACCAAATGAGGGATGACCCAATCGTGCATGCCATAACCAAATCTCCTCCTGCCTTTTAAAAACGCTGGCGTCCATAACGTGAACAAGCGCTCCATCATCTGATCTGTGTAACCCATCGTCCAGATAGTACAAGCCTCCACGTTGTTTACCAGTGCCAATCGTCTCCTTGGTATGGATGTTCTGAAAAAGACAGTAAGTAGGAAAAAATGTGGCAACACAATCATGAGACGCAGTTAACTGTTTAAGAGAAATAAGGTTACAATTTAGTGATGGGACTAATAAAACATTAGTGAGAGATAAGGATGGTGACAGGGGTACAGTGCCAACACCGACAATTGGGGAAGAGACACCATTGGCATTAGTAATGACTGATGTGGGACAAGAAGATAAATGGCTAAACCGAGATTTATCATAAGTCATATGGTCCATAGCACCTGTGTCAATTATCCAAGCACTATTTCGAGTAAAAAGAGTACGAGCAGAATTAGTGATACCTGACTTGGCAACGAAGCCGGAAGTAGTGACGACGTGGCTCTTGGAAACAGAATCCGCGGCTGTGGGATTATAAGTCCTTGGAGATGACGTCTTACCCTTCGGATGCCAATCATGGTAACCATGGAGCTTAAAGCATGTATCTATCACATGATTAACCCCATTACAATGAGTGTACTTACGAACACCTTTCTTTGGGTCTGGACGAGGACCAGATTTTCAAATAGCCATAACAGCGCCGTCAGTAGATGACGTACTAAGCATAGCATTTTGGCGATTTGCCTCGGCACAAATGATAGCATAAGCAACTGGTACAGTGGGAAGCAGTGTAGTTGCAAGAATACGACCACGAACCCCATCCAAATGAGAATCAAGACCAGCCAGGAAAACATACAATCGTTGAGAGTTGACCATGGAGGTATACCGCTCAAGATCCCGGGTACATTCCATAGTGCAAGGCGCAATAACATTAAGCTCCTGCCATAATGTTTGTAGTTTTCCAAAATAAGAAATAATAGAACCTCCATGTTGGCGGACAGAAATGACCGCACAATATAATTGATATGCCTTTGATGCATTTTGACTGACAGAATAAGTTTGTTTGGCAGCGTCCCAGATCTTTTTGGCAGTAGATATGCGAAGGAAAATAGACCTGATTTCCTTAGTCATTGCGTCAAGAAGCCAAGATTTGACCATATAGTTCTCCTCCTCCCAAGTTTCATATTCCTCAGAAGTTGTGACTTCGGGGGCCCGCTTACTACCAGAGATAAAGCCCCAACGTTTTCGGCCCTTGATTTTATTCTGAGCATTCAAGGGCCACTCAACGTAATTAGTACCATCGAGTCGTTCGAGAGTAATCAAGGAGGACATATCTTGTAGGTGGAACGGAGGCAAGATAGTGGGAGTAGCCTTCTCTTTCCCTTTCGGAGAGGATGAATCTGTCATGATATAGAGTTGGAAGAGGCTGAAACATACCCACAATCACCAAGATGCAAAATGTCCAGATCACAGCAGATCGAAGAACGGTGAAGAACAAGGCGTGAAGGGAGACTCCCTGTCCCCAAAGCCAAGCAGCAAAAAAAAACTCAAAAGAGAACACTCTAAATTTTTTATGTTGTATTTTTTTTTTTCAACTGAGAAAAAATCCAGAAACAATGCGGCAAATCGATGCAGCAAAAAACGGCAGGAGACGACTGGTTCGCTAGTCAGTGCAGATCGGAGATCCCTCTGTGGATCGGGCGGAAGTAGGGAAAGGCAGGAGACGGCAGCGACAGAGGAGCAGCAGCGGCCACTCTCACAAAAAAACGGGGCAGCAAGGACCGAGAGCAGTGCTCAGATCAGCTGGGCGAAGAGCAGTCGGGCGGAGGGTGCCAATCGGTGATGGGCGAATGTGCGGTGCTGCTGGGAGCAACAGATCTGGTGCTGGAGGAAGTACAGGGCAGGCAGCCCCAAGGAGTGGAAGAGCGAGAACCAGATCGGCCAAATCTCGCCTGAGAAGAGGCAAAGAACAGCGACCAATCAGATGCACAATCAGTGGACAGTCGGACGGACGGACAGATTGGGTACCGAGTCAAAAAGAGAGATGCAGCCGGTTGAAGAAGCGGTAGATCTGGGCGTGCGTGATACGGCCAGATCCGAGATAGCACAGCCGATCGGAATACGGGTCGGAGATAGCCGGCGGCGCAGCAGAAGAAAAAAAGGCACGGCGAGAACAGCAGAGCTGAGCGTGCTTTGGAGAAAGGACGCGGGTCACTGATAGATCGGCGAGACGCGGACGGTGATGTTGTAGATCGGAAGGACGACGGTACCGATTAGAGTAAGATGGGAACAGCCGATCAGAGCTGCAGTAAGCCGATCGGTAAGCCTTTTCCGAACACGGGAAGAGGAAAAAAAAAAAATTTGGTACCAAAAAAAATAATTTTGGAGGATAAATCCCGTTTGACAAGGCGGAAAAGAGAGAAAAAAAGAAAAGCTTCGATTCCTACGAAAGGAGATCGAACATTGGCTCTGATATCATGTTTAAAATAATTTCTCTGTACTTTATTATGATTACAAGGGGTCTATTTATACAAATAATATTCCCCACAATTATAGAAAATCTAATATTGGATTCTCCTTGATTACATGAGATCCAATATTAGAGGAAGAATTATAGTAAGGTGATAACAACCTTCCTATTTACATGAGATTCTAACAGTTTGTTCCTTTTGCAGTAGCTGAATCCATGAACAGAGGTTTGTTAATGCAACTGGCAATCCGACTCAAGTTCATTGCAGTTCTGAGAGAACCATGTATGTTGGGAAATTTCACCCAAAGGGGAACAGTTTCGAAATCGTCTCGCACAAAGAGCAGTGGAGAGTTTCCACCTCTTGAGCACGAGAGGGTCGTTGTGAATGAAGTATGGCCCCTTCTCTAGGATTCTCTGAGACTCTTCTTCACTGGCAATTTGAAACCATCCTGAAGGGAATGAATTTCCAGGCCAGAAGGGGAGTTCCACTGATTCATAAGCCCTGTTTTGACATGTGGATAGTAGGGTCTTTTACCCAGAAAATACCTAATCGAGTAGGAATTCAACTCCTTTTCACCTTCATCAATATCTTCCGCTGTCCCGTTAATAGTATGGGGGTTGGAAGGGTCAGGTTCCACGTAGCTGAGGGAGAGGGAAGTTGTTCCTTTCTTTTGGAACAGTGAAGACCACTGAAGGGAGGGGTTGTTGCTAGGACCAGCATTGGGGTCCCCTGGTGGACCAGCATTAAAATTGGGATCAGATTTGCCGAGAAAGGGGTTTTCTGTGTTACCAGGAATGGTACTCTGTTTTGACACGTTGAGAGGCATGATATCATTAAAACCAAGTTGTCCTTGATGTAATTTTTTGATGGTTGTCATCCGAAAGAAACCTACACTTCCCATTGTCGCGAATGACTTGCTCACACACCAGCTTCCTGCCAAGGTTTGTTGGTTTTGACGTAGAGGCCTGCCTCATTAAATGATCTTCAGCATGGTGGTCGTCCTTTCTATCACTTTGACGTTTATGACCTCTGCCAAGGTTAGGGCAAGTGGTGTGGGATGGCCATATATGGCTGGCTATGTCACTAAATGTAGTCAGTCATATAATTAAATAGTATTTTTTTTGATGACATGGCTGCCTATAATTTTTAGCCAGCCTCGTCACACGGTATGATGTTAACTAGAATGGCTACTTTTTAATATTTTATTATTATTTTTTTATGTACATTTTTTTAACAAATTTAAAAGAAAATAAATATAAAGATATTACATAATTTTTCACAAGTAATTAAATAAATTAACAAAACATATATATTTTTTACAAGTAATTAAATAAATTAAAAAACATACATATTCTCTCACAAGAAATTAAATATATTAAAAAGACATACATATTTGTGATGCTGGAAATAAATAAATTAAAAAGACATTACATACTCTAGTATAAATAAAAATACATTACATATGATCACCACCTTGAGTTAATTTATTTATGATTGCA
This sequence comes from Chimonanthus salicifolius, assembly GCA_013350335.1. Lineage (NCBI taxonomy): Eukaryota > Viridiplantae > Streptophyta > Magnoliopsida > Laurales > Calycanthaceae > Chimonanthus > Chimonanthus salicifolius. The sequence continues at coordinate 7,288,214 of CM023541.1, forward strand.
TTTTGTTGTGCAATGATCCACGCTTTTTCCATTTCTGTTGCCACCTTTGATGGAGAAGTTTAAAGAGAATATTTTTAGAAATGTAATTTTTCATATTGTTTGCGATGAATAAAGTATTATTTTTAATATTTTTGTTTCTCAATAGCTATAATTTTAATTTTTTGTTTCTCATTATTTTGTTTACAAATGTAAAGGAAAAAAAAATCAAAAGGTAAAGAGTTATTTTTATTTTTTGTATAAAAAATAAAATAACAAAGTAAAGAAAAAAATAATTATTTTCCCTAATATACAAATTATACCCAAAAACAAAACAAAAAATCCGAAATAATCAAATAAATAAATAAAAAGAGAAAATAAAAAAATAAAAAACTATATACAAGTTATATATACATATATACATACATATATATACATATATACATATATATATATATATATATATATATAAAAGAGGAGAGAGAGAGAAATGACTGGCTACACATCTGTTATCTGTAGCCAGCCATTTAACAACAAATGGTGTAGGCCCCACCAGTAGCCACTCCCATACGGTCCATGGCCATATGGCCACCACACCGCTTGCCCTTAGAAGGACTACCTGGTAGCACAGAGGTAGGTTTCACCTTCCCAGGCGAAGTAGATGGACTGAACACACCAACAGTGCTGGAAATTACATTGACACCCTTGTTCTCCTCCTCACCTCCACTTGAGTGGCAAGAGCTAGCAGAGGAGGTGGTTTCCTGAAGGACCATTCTAGTTTCCTTGATCAGTATCCACGGGGACCTGATTACCACTTGCAGACAAATAGTAGCAGAAATCATCCGGACCTTCTCATCCTTAGTGGATGCATAGAAAGTAGCCAGATCGAAAACAAAATGGTTTTCAGAATGCTTACCAGTAAAGTACTCGCTGCCCCATAAGCGTTTCAGAGGTGCTATGCCAGAGATAGAGAGAAGCTCTATCCTCACCGAGTTCCATTAGTTGCGATGGCATGGACTGAGGAATGAAATTCCTCTTGTTTCTGCAGATATACTTTGCTATAAGTTCGATTTTCTCCTCATCATCATCACTTGCTCTGAATTTTTTGTTGAACTCATCTTGCTTCTCAACCAAGAACTGTGCTCTGGCTTGCTCAATCAGCGGTTCTGGAGCCCCAAGAGGAAGCTCAATCTCCAGCTTTAGAGCTTTCACCACTTCAACTTTGTCAGCATAGTACTTGCTTAGGATTGTTGTCTCAATATAATCTGCCTCAGTATTTGAGGTCCGAGGAGCCATAGCCACTAATGAGGGGTCAAGAGGTTTAGACTTAGGCTTAGGAGAATTTCTCGGTTTCTTCTGTTTTCCCATTTGCACAAGGAGCTGCAAGATGGAACATGCAACAGAAGGTGGAAAAAAAGGAAACAAACAGAAAGGAGGGACGGGGGCCGAGGGGTGGGGCGGAAGGTCTGGGAAGAGAGAAAAAGTGGAAGATAAAAGAAGTGAAGAGAAGAAGTAGAAATAAAAGGATTTCCGAACCAATGAATATATGAATTTAGCAGGTGCCCGTTATTGCTATTAAAGATGTTGCAGTTTCGAAATGTAACCAATTAAAAAGAAAACAACATATGAATTTCGTTTAAAAAAAAAGAATTTCAAGAATGGGAGAAGATGCTTTCAAACAATCTCAGAAAATATGCATTTCTTTTTCTGGAAAGCACATTCCATGCATCCAAATGGAGCCTTTTGTTCTCTCTTCTTCGTTTTGAAATAGTACCTGGATTTATTTATGAAGTTTGAATAAATCTTAAAGAGTAATGGAGAACTGATAACCAAAGACATGCACCAAGGGAGCCTCCTCCAACAGTAGTCACGCACACTGGATGGATTCTGCTGTATATGACTCCTGCCATGTGGAAATGACTGCTATTCAAGTTAGATTATGTTGGGTTTGGCTCAATAGGCCAACAATTAGTTAAGCCCATTAGGACCTAAGTTCTCTTGTAAACCCATCTTATATGAGGGTAAGTTATTCTCCTTAGAGTTAAGCTAATGTAAGATTTTCTCTGAGAGATGAGAGTGGAGACTATGGAAAGATTCATTATAGCACACTGTACTTTATCTTCTTCATTGAAATGAGGAAACGCTCCGTGAACGTAACCTTTAGGTGCACTACGTAAAACCTTGTGTCTTGTGTGGTATGGTTATTGTGCGATTTGCATTCATTTACATAACAATTGGTATCAGAACAAGGTTCGTCGGATCTGAGCAAAATCACACGGCAGATCAGTATAGATCATAAGCTGGTCAAAGGGGGTTTCAAGAGAAAAGTCATATTAGTTTTTCTTGGTGAAAGAAGGAACGGTGAAGCACTGTTCCATCCCAGCAGCCAGATCTCATCTCCGGCTGACCATACCGCGAGGTGCAGATCTCATCTCAGAGAGCTCGATAAAACCAATCCAAGTGCAGATCAGCGTCGGCGTCTGCGTCAGCACAAGGACAGAGGGTTTTTTTCCATGTCTAACGTCCAGGCTTGTAGATCAGAGCAAGAGGCGGATGACGCAGCACAACAGAAACCCAACTCTTTCTCGGCAGATCTAGACAGCCAGATCCAGTCAGATCTGAAATTGCAGAAATAGAAAAGGGGATTTTCTAATCGGAAATCAGATGCCATCAGTGCAGAGAAACAAATCGTCGGCACAGATGAATCCTGTGCGCAGATCGTCGGTTTGCATAATCCAGTGATCCGTTGCTTCACGAGAGCAGTAGGAAGAGACGTTGCAGCAGCAGGGGGGATTGCAACCCAGTCTTATCTCTCTCAGATCTGAGAGCTAGCTGCAAAAGGGGATAGATTCACACACAACAAGCGAAAACCAAGGGGTTTCAGCACCAGCAGGAGAAGTTGCAGTCAGGTGGATACCAAATCGCAGAAAGGGGGTTTCTCAGTGCTGAGTATTCAGATCTGCAGAGGTCAGAATCCACCACCTTCTACTGTTCAGGCGTTCCTTCTATGCACAACCTAGAGTGGTACGGCTGAAAGGGGTTTTCCACCCAAACCGAATCACAACCGTGCTATCTACCCAGTCCGTGCGACAGTCCCTGGGCTTCACGGCAACTCTGTTGTAGCATCAAGTGGTCCTCAACCAGACAAGCAAATCAGAGTGGCGCAAAGCATAGAAGAAGTAACCCAATGAGATTTCTCAGTTCAAGCCAGAACTTATTGCATAAGGCAGTGCAGATTCTAGCAGTCCAAGAAGGGTCAAGTATTTGATCATTTGCTTCAAAGGAGGTTCTCATTAGTTGTTGTTGAGAGTTTGCAGACAGTTGCAATCAGTGCATAAAGACATCAAAATCAGCAGGTCAAATCTACGGTCCAGATTGTTTCGCAGTTTCCTGAGTCATATAGACTCAGAATTCAGATCCGTCTTCCCTAGTGAGCTCACAGTGACAAGATCTACACGGTGACCAGAGTAGATTACTGTTTTGGACTTGAAGCATAGATCTCCCTTCAATCTAGACAATGACATCAATGGGATCAACCGGAGGCATCAAGTATGAAGTTGACAAATTCGATGGTAGAGGTAACTTCGGAGTATGGCAGTTGAGAATGACAAACATTCTGATACACCAAGATTTTGATGTAGCATTGTCAGGCAAAGATAAAAAGTCAGTGGAGATGAAAGATGCGGAGTGGACAAGAAGGCACTTAGCCTCATTCAGCTTTACATCTCTCAAGAAGTATTGTACAACGTCATGGAGGAGACAACTGCAAAGGACCTATGGGAAAAGCTTGAGCAGCTCTACATGGGTAAGTCGTTGTCAAACAAGCTTTACTTGAAGAAGCATCTATTTGGGTTGAAAATAGTCGAAGGGTATGATGTGTTGGAGCACATGAACACATTCAACCGGATAATCAGTGAACTGTCGAGGCTAGAGGCTAAGTTCACCGATGAAGACAAGTCTATGATATTATTGACGTCTCTCCCAGACTCTCATGATCATTTTGTGACTACCCTGCTATATGGAAAGGAGATAGTCAAGCTTGATGAGGTTACTCAAGCGATCATGTCCAATGAAGCAAGGAAGAAGTCCACTAGAAGCGACTCACATGCAGAGGGTCTTCTAATGAAAGAGGATTCAGTGATTGTGGCAGGACTCGAGATAAGAGTAAGACACAAAGACACAACTCCAGATCAAAGTCAAGAGGCAAAGACTCCAAAAGTGCTACAACTGTGGCAAGAAGGGACACTGGAAGACGGATTGTCGAAAACTCAAGGCGAAGAGCACAGATGGGAAGGAGGTTGACAAGACTGGCATAGTCGGTGTAGCTTCACAACATGAAGCAGGTATTCTATCTATCTCGCAAGGTTCGACTCTATCCGATTCATGGATTTTAACCGTGATTTGTTTGAATCATATGAGTCTTATAATGGTGGGAGTGTTCTTATGGGAAATGATACACCATGTAAAGCCATAAGAATATGGACCATTAGAATCAAGATGTTTGATGGAATTGTGAGAACATTGGGAGAGGAGAGACATGTGCCAACACTTAGGAAAAATCTGATGTCTTTAGGCACACTTCAAACAAGCGGGTGCACATTCATTGGAAAGGATGACACACTCAAAGTGTCAAAGGGTGCAATGGTGTTAATGAAAGGCATCAGATTGTCTAACAAACTCTATAGAATGAAAGGGGATACAGTTTCAGGTGGAGCGGCAGTCTCCACAGAAGAAGAACACAGTGCATATGATTCTCCGTTATGGCATATGCGACTAGGGCATATGAGTGGGGGGCATGTTAGAACTCCATAAAAGATAACTGTTAAAGGGGGTTAAATCATGCAAGCTAGAATTTTGCAAGTTTTGTTTGTATAGCAAACAGAGTAAGGTGACCATTAAAGCTGCATATAAACACTATAGAACCAAGGGTATTCTGGACTATGTCCATTCAGATGTGTGGGGACCATCCCCGGCTAAGTCAAAAGGTGGAGTTTCCTACTTTGTGACTTTCATAGATGATTTCTCAAGAAAGGTCTGGGTCTACTTCATAGGGAAAAATCAGAAGTTTTCTCTAAGTTCAAAGAGTGGAAGGCAGAGGTAGAAAATCAAATAGGGAGAAAAATCAAGTATCTGAGGATAGACAATGGTGGTGAATATCGACATAGTGGATTTCTACAGTTTTGCAGAGATGAGGGCATCACGAGACATTTCACCGTTCCCAAGACTCCTATGCAGAATGGAGTTGCGGAGAGGATGAACGGGACTATTCTGGAAAAAGTGAGGAACATGAGGATTCATGTAGGCTTATCCAACGACTTTTGGGCAGAATCAGTCAATCATGCATGCTACTTAGTCAACGGGTCACCAAATACATTCCTCAATCTAAAAGCTCCAGAAGAGGTGTGGTCAGATAGAGAAGTGGACTACTCAGCTTTGAGAGAATTCGGTTGTCCAGCTTACGCACACATTCCTAGTGATCAACGTCCAAGTTAGACTCCAAGTCACTCAGATGCATATTTTAGTGGACTACTCAGCTTTAAGAGTATTCGGTTGTCCAACTTACGCACACATTCCTAGTGATCAACGATCCAACTTAGACTCTAAGTCACTCAGATGCATATTTCTCGGGTTTGAGAAGTGAGTGAAGGGATACAAGTTATGGGATCCAACAAATAGAAAAGTCATTTACAGCAGAGATGTAGTGTTTGATGAAGCTTCTATGCTGAAGAGGGAAATTGAGAAAGAAGTTCAAGAAAACAACAAACAGAAGGTGATTACAGAGTTGGTTCCACCTAGCACATAAACCACAACTCAGAATCAAACACAAGGTCAAGATGAGACCAGCACGTCAGGAGGTGAGGAACAGATAGAGGCTCAGCAGGAGCCCACCGGTTTGGCACAGGGAAGAATAAGAAGAACCATCAGGCCACCTCAAGCTTGGGTGGGATGCTGAGGAGGTACACTTTGCTCTTATCACCAGTAGTGGTGATCCAATCACTTTTCAAGAGGCTATTGAAAGCAGTAAAAGAGAAGGTTGGATGAGTGCCATGATTGATGAGATGGAATCTCTTCTCTATAACTCCGTCTGGGAGTTAGTTCCGAAACCAAATGACAGAAAACTAGTTGGCTACAAATGGGTTTATAGAAAAAAGGAAGCGTTTCAAGAAAATGAGAAGCCAAAGTTCAAAGCATGGCTAGTAGCAAAGGGGTACTTACAGAAGGAGGGGGTTGACTATGATGAGATATTCTCTCCGGCTGTCAAGCATACATCTATCAGGGTGTTGTTGGCTATGGTAGCACAGTTCGACATGGAGCTTAAACAGTTAGATGTAAAGGCAGTTTTCCTTCACGGCGATTTGGAGGAATCTATTTACATGGAGCAACCTGAAGGATTCAAAGAAGCAGGCAATGAAGATCATGTGTGCAGATTAAAAAAGTCACTGTATGGACTTAAGCAATCTTCAAGACAATGGTACAAGCGCTTTTACTCCTATATGTTGCAGATTTGCTACCAGCGATGTGAGTATGATTGTTGTGTATACTATAGAGTGCTTGATGGTGCTCTCATTTTTCTATTGCTATATGTGAACGACATGCTCATCGCCTGTAAGGACAAGTCCAAGGTAGTTGAACTCAAATCCCAGTTATGTAAGGAGTTTGACATGAAGGACCTTTGGACAACCAGGAAGATGTTAGGGATGGAAATCAGGAGAGACAGAAAGGCAGACAAGCTGTGGTTATCACAGAAGAATTACATCTCAAAGGTACTTGAGAAATTTAGCATGCAAAAAGCAAAGCCAGTGTCTACTCCACTTGCAACTCATTTCAGCTTGAGTGCTAGACAATGTCCCAGTACAGATGATGAAGTTGCAGAAATATCAAGAACGCCGTATGCTAATGCAGTGGGATGTCTCATGTATGCCATGGTTTGTATTTGGCCAGATATTGCTCACGCAGTGGGTGTACTTAGCAAGTATATGGCGAATCCAGGAAAAGAGCATTGGAATGCAGTCAAGTGGATTCTCAGGTATTTGAAGGGTACTAAAGACTTAGGTATAATGTTTGAAAGAAAACAAGGTTAGAAACTGTGGTTGGATATGTAGATGTTGATTATGTGGGAGATCTAGATATGAGGAGATCCACGACTGGTTATGTTTATACATTTGCTAGTGGACCCATCTGTTGGTGGTCAGTACTTCAGTCTACTTCAGCGTTATCTACTTCAGAGCAGAGTATATGGTATTGATATGAGCTTCTAAGGAAGCAGTGTGGGGTTGAGAGGTTTGATGAATGGTTTGAGGATTAATCAGAAATCAATCTTCATATATTGTGACAGTCAGAGTGCAATCTATTTATCGAGGAATCAAGTATATCATGCCAGGACAAAGCACATAGCAGTGATGTATCACAGGGTTCGAGACTGGGCTGCAACTGGTGAGATCTCCATTATAAAAATTCACACAGATGAGAATGTTGCAGAATTGCTTACCAAATCGGTTACCACAGAAAAGCTCAGGGATTGCCTGGACTTACTCAATTTCTCATCATGCTAGAGATTGGACCTGCACCTTTGAGGTGCAGGAGTGGTGGGAGTCACTCCCACCAGGTGGTGGTGCTACACATCATTTCAACAATCTTCAAGGGTTGGACATATTTCACCAAGGTGGAGATTGTTGGGTTTGGCTCAATAGGCCAACAATTAGTTAGGCCCATTAGGGCCTAAGTTCTCTTGTAAACTCATCTTATATAAGGGTAAGTTATTCTCCTTAGGGTTAAAGTTAATGTAAGATTTTCTCTGAGAGATGAGAGTAGAGATTATGGAGAGATTTATTGTAGCACCCTGTACTTTATCTTCTTCATAGTGAATGAGCAAACGCTCCATGGACGTAGCCTTCGGGTGAACCACGTAAAACGTTGTGTCTTGTGTGGTATGGTTATTGTGTGATTTGCATTCATTTACATAACAAATTATTGTGGAGGCCAAGCCTTGCTACTTGATTATTTGTGTTGTACTGTTGGATGTGTGCCTAGATGTTTGAGTCCCTACCAGATCCTATTCAAGTTAGATAATTGTGGAGGCCAAGCCTCGCCACTTGGTTATTCGTGTTGTACTGTTGGATGTGTGCCTAGATGTTTGAGTCCCCACTAGATCCCTTGCAGTCAAGTAGTGAATTCGGTTATCCTCTATCATGCGTACAGTTGCAGGATCCTCTTTGAGAAAGGGCTGTCCAGTGAAAAGAGTTCTAGTTTCAGTTTCTAGAGGGTCCGCTGACTACTTTCCAAGCCCCGACACCCCATCAGCCTTAATTTCTGACTTTGGAGGATTAGTGGACTACCTGCTAAGTTCCTAAGAACCCAGCTGGAAGCCCCATCGTGGTTCAAGATTAGTTAGCTCTGTGTACATATATAACTGATCTGGCGTTAAGAATGTGTTGATAAGATACGTATTGGTGTTACCTCCGTATCTGCTCAACCGACTTTGACTGATACAATTTCTCTCTCTTTTGAATTATACTGTAATGGCCGAATTTATACTATAACAGCTGAATTTATGTAAGGTTGCAACTGTTGGTGCAATAACCCACAAAGAAATCACACAATCACATAAATACACACAGAAAATGAAGAGGAGAAAGGTGAACACAAAGATATACGTGGTTCGACAACCATGCCTACGTCCACAGAGCATGTAACATGAATCCACTAGAAGAGAAATCCAATTACAAAGGATTAAACCCTTAACCCCTTTCTCTCTTCTCTCTTTGATTTTTCCTTTTCTTTCTCTCTTCTCTTACCCAGCTGCTACAGTGCACACACTGGCTTATCCTAAAAGGAAATAAGAGACATTATATACAAGTGGGCTAGGTTACAAGATTGGACCTAACTGGTCCTAAGTTTGGACTTGGGCCCAAAAGGTTGATCAGGCCTTCTGAGCCAAAAGTCCAACAAATCTCCACCTTGGCGAAAAAGACCGAGTCCAATGAAGAATGATGTACTGTGCTTGTAACCTTTCCACCTGCTGTGAACTCCACCAACTCGGGAAATAACCTGAGGTAGACTCATGTCTTGCATCTACAGATCTTTGCATATTGGCCGCCATCGGCAATGCTCCACCTGCAGTTGCTATCCTCTGCATCTCTGTGTGAGATGTGCATCCCCACGGCCAAGTCCAAGCCCCGCTTGAACTTGACTATCCATTTCATTATTGAACCTTTTGCATTCTTCTCTGTGTGGGACGTTGACGCTTTCATCTTTCCATCGCTACTTTCACCTGCACCATGGAAACCATTCATACTACCACAACCATCCAATGCAAAAGTCACCTTGTTCTTCGGGCCACACTTCACTGATGTCTTGTGGGTTCTTCTTATTCTACCCGCAGCCCGACTAGAAGATGCGTGTTGTCTGCCAAAAACCGTGTTCCCCAACAGTGTATACAGACCTCCTTGCCTCTTCCCCTTTATCACTATCATAGCTCCTCTAACCACTCTAAGAGCCCCATTTTTTGCTTTGAAGGAGAATCCCTCAGATTCGAGCATACCTAATGAAATTAAATTCATCTTCATGTCTGGCGCGTGACTCACATTCTCAAGCGTCTTCACAATACCATCAAAACATCTTGATTTTGATTGCCCCGGTCCCAATGATACTGCTAATTGCCCCATTTGCCATTTGGGCAATTCCTCCATTGCATGGTTTGTAGGTGTCAAGCCATTCTCTCATCGGACACATGTGGTAGGAACGCCCAGTATCTAAAATCCACTTATCATTTAGATTGTCTGTACCAGTAATGACTGTCAACACTACAGCAACTCCAGGAAAAATCTCCTAGCTGAGGCACCATGTGTGTCGCTCGAGTGATCCGAGTTTTGTGATCTGCCTTCCTGATCACGCTTAAGTTTGTTACAGTCCTTTATCTTGTACTCTTCCTTCTCACAGTAATAGCACTTGAACTTCCCAACATCTTTCCTTTTGATTTCGGCCGTGATGACCTCCTGCTACCAGAGCCTTTGTCAAAACCTCTTCCACGACGATGATCACCGGTAGCCACTAGCCCTTCTGTACGATAGGATCCCGAAGACTCACTCAATTCCTTCCTACGGATTTCTTCTTTTAGAATCAGATCCCGAATATCATCATATTTCAGTTTCGTACTTCCTTTGGAACTGCTCACAGTTGTGACAATAGCATTCCAACTTTCTGGTAGAGAGGATAGAAGAATCAATGCTCTGACTTCATCCTCAAAGTCAATCGTCACCGAACTCAACTGACTCGTGACTTAGTTGAACTCGTTTAGATGTTCAGCCACTGATGCACTTTCAGACATCTTGAGGTTGAATAACCGTCTCATCAGATGTACCTTATTGGACGCAGAAGGTTTCTCATACATGTTTGCTAGGGTATCCATCAAACCTTTTGTGGTCGTCTCCTTCGCTATGTTGAAAGCAACATTCCGAGACACCGTTAATCGAATAATGCCCAACGCCCGTCTGGCGAGAAGTGTCCAATCTTCGGCCTCCATATCTGTTGGCGTTGTTCCTTCAAGGGGTTGGTGCATTTTCATCTGATACACAAAATCCTCAATTTGCATCTTCCAGTACGCAAAGTCTGTGCCATTGAATCTGTCAATCTTGATTTTCACCTCTTCTGACATTGCTACCCACTGAGATTTACTCACACTGTCTCTATCAAATCTCCAAACTTCAGATCAGCACCGGCCATTATGTAGATCCTGTCACTACGAACACACAGGCGAAAACGAATCTGAATTCCGAATCCGGACGACTCTAGAAACTGCAAAAGAGTCTTGACCGTTGATTTGACTAAAGGAGTACCCGAAACTGTGGTCCTGTGGGATCACCAAAAATCGTGGTCCTGAAGACTACCAGATGCTACAGTACAGTAGTCTAGTGAGACTACCCGAATCCGTAGTCCCTCGGGTGATCGCCTGAAATAGTGGTCTCGTGGGTGCACTATCCAGATTCTTTTTGCATAGCTCAGTCCCTTGCCGCTCCAGCCCGTCGTACCACTTCCTCAGGCGCTCGCTCCAGCATTTTCCGCTGCTCCTATTGCTGGCCGGCGGCAGTCCTTGCACCGTCACAGATCTACATATCTGTTCTGTATTTGTTTCCCAGATCTCTCCTTTTGCAGATCCTTAGATCTGCGCTGATTTGGGAATCCCTGTTGCTCGACCTTCACTCTCGCCGATGCTCCTACTCTCCCTTCCGATATGAAGAACTGACACTGGTTCTGTCGTGGGTTCTTTAGAAGCCTCAGATCTAGCAGCCCTTTGTGCAGATCTTCTCAGATTTGATCTCACTTGCCGCTGCTTGCGGCTGGGCCGACCGCTCCCCTGCCTCAGGCACGCCTGCTGCCCTGGAAGCACCTTTTTTTTGCTCCGGCCGAGATCTGAACGGAACCCCTTCCTGCGGACCTTTTTCCTCGGCTTCGGTTTGGCGTTGCTGTTCTTCCTTTTGATCTTGTGGAATTCCTTCTCAAGATCCCAGATCTAAATCAGATTTGGGTTGCCTTAGCTCTGCGATCGTCAGTGCTTCCCTCTCATCTCAAGTTCAGGCTGAGATTTGCACTGCTGGCTGTTGCAGGATGCACCACTGCTGGGCTGCCCACGCTACCGTTCAGATCTGCACCCGGCTCTTTGCGATTCCTCCCTGATCTAATGATTGCTCGACCTTCCTCTCACCGATGCTCCTCCTCAGATCTCAGATCTGAACCGAGAAACCCCCTTCTCAGTTTCCCAGATCTGGCCGCCATTCCTGCAGTCTCCACTGTTTGTAGATTCTCACCGATCTACTGCTATCGTCGGCACTCGTGCCCGGCGCTGCTCGGTCTGCTCTGGCTGAGATTCTGCCCCGAGATCTCAGATCTCTTTTCTTATCCCTCCACCGATCTGAAGAGGAAACCAGATCTGAAACTGCTCCTGTGCTGGCCCTCAGATCTGTACTGCGGATCTGTCCCTGCTTCTAATCGTTGCTTTGTGATCTGCCAGCTACGCAGCAAGCCATAAATTGAAGAGAACCCATGGTGCCGGCTGTTTTTCCCAAGATCTGAACAACTCTCCTCAGTCCTGTGATGGATCTGGAATGCTGATACACTGTTGCAGCTGCCTATCTCAGATCCCCTGAATCTAAGAAAGATCAGATCGTCCTTGTTCCTAGCTGCACCTTTGATCCTTCTCTGCGCACGGACCAATTGCGATTCACTATGTTGCATATCTCTGCGTGTTTGATTGTGATTTCCCGTCCAGTCCGAACCTTCGGCTTCAATACCATTGTTGGTGCAAACAACCCACAAAGAAATCACACAATCACATAAACACACATAGAAAATGAAGAGGAGAAAGATGAACACATAAATATACGTGGTTCGGCAACCATGCATACGTCCACGAAGCGTGTAACATGAATCCACTAGAAGCGAAATCCAATTACGAAGGATTAAACCCTTAACCCCTTTCTCTCTTCTCTCTCTTTGGTTTTTCCCTTTCTTTCTCTCTTCTCTCACCCACCTGCTACAGTGCACACAAGTGGGCTAGGTTACAAGACTGGACCTAATTGGGCCTACATTTGGACTTGGGCCCAAAAAGTTGATCAGGCCCTCTGAACCAAAGTCCAAGAGCAACATATAGGTGCATCTTAGCCGATACAGTTTGGCCCCTTAGAATTCCGCAACGATTCGATCGATATTCATCGAATCGGCCGGATTTGTTACCCAAGTAAGTGATAAACTGGAAATTTAGAGAAGGCTTTAAATCTAAGGAAAATGCTAAATTTATGCTCACGTTATTTGAGCATATTTATGTTGACGTGGCAAGTAATTTGATTGGTATCATGATTAACTTGCAAGTTCAACCAATTGTGACTTGTCAGAGCAGCATGAGGTATAAAAGAGTATATTTTGGGGTAAGTGTAGGTCTCTCTAAATAAGTAGATTACGTACAATATTCGGTGTATCGAGTTTGCTTTGGAGGAGTTGAACGGACCTCTAGTTTATTCCCATTGAATTGAAATGCGTTGATGGTTATTTCATGGACCAATTGAATGGGAGTTGGGAAGAGTAACTTGAGACGGTGTTTTCTGATGTCATAGAATTTTTTTTTTTTTCTGGTAGATTGGCCCATCATCTCTTTGGTCATTTCTTAGTTGCTTATATATTCCTTCTATTTCTTCTTAAAGTATTTACGTCACCTCTCTGAAAAAAAGAAGAAAATCCTCAAATGGCACTCGATTAAGGGTCTTCTTTACAACACTGAGCCTACGTTGCTATTTATTTACAACTAAATATTGGACTGCAAAGGAAAGGCAGGAAGATAAATTAGGGGTGATATAGATATATATGGTTAGATGGATGTGTGGAGAAACAGGATAAAGATCAAAAGACGGAAAAGTACATCATGTTGCCATTTTCTATTCATTACCCGTTTTCTCATTTATCTGTGTTGACTTCTGAGCTGTACATTTCCAATATTTCTTGTAAAATCATATTGTCTGTCAATCCACAACCTATCAAGACCTTTTTTACCTCGTCATCCAGTATCTGAAGGCCTCCATTTATATTCTCTGTATTGAGGCTGTTTTTTGTTATTTTTTGTACATACTCAAAGCACTTAACAACCTCCCCTCCTATTCTCATTTATTTGGGCTACTTTTAATGCAATAATCAACTTTAATATTTAATGTTACTCCACTCATTCATCTTAACATACTTACTTTCTCAGATTAAGAGTTCGAATTGAGTGCATAAAAGTGTGTATCAATACATAAAGGGATGTGATGTAACACCCGAAATCTTAACCCAGTGGATAAATGTAATCTCCTCTTAAGAGTGAGCTTAGGGTGTGATAATTAATTCAGAGAGGTAAGAGTGATTTGAATTACCTTGTTAATTCTATTGAAAGATAAATTAATGGAGGTGATTAAGAAAATAATTAACTTGGTGGTGAAAATAGGTGATTAAATTAAGTGTTAATTTTAATTACATGATTACCGAGTGAGGTTTTGAGGGAGACTAAGTTAAGTGATGATTTAATAAAATCATTTGAAAGAGGTGGGATATCATTAATAGAAATAAATTGGTGATGTCGAAATGATGCCACAAGGGCATGCGGTGTCATGCACATGGGATGGCAAGGCCCCTTGACTAGGGCAACCAAAGAGGAGAGAATAAAGGACTTTACTCTCTCTCTCTCTCCATCTTCATTTCCTCCACCGATGCCTCACACTCTCCTTTCCTCTCTCTCTCTCTATCTAGTGCGACACTTCTTCCTCTCCCTCTTTCCATGTGATCTCCTCTCCCCTTCCCTTCTCTTCTCCACTTCCATTGGTGATGCCTCCAAGGAAGAAAACAAAATAAAGAGGGAAAAGAAAGAAAAGAAAAGAAGAGAAAAAAGGGGGATGAAAAGAAAGAAGGAAGAAAAATCTTGGAAATCTTCAAAAGAGGTAATTTTTCTCTCTAGATGTAGTATTAAGACTTAATTTGAGGATTAGGATGATTTAGAATCAACCCAAGACAAATTCGAGTAAGAAAATGGAAATGAAAAACTTTGGGGATTTTTAGATTTTTCCCACAACTCATGGAATTTGATTTAAGCTCCATGTGTTCGTTAATCAAATCATGAGTATTAACCTCCTAAAATGTGATAAATCGCATGTGGAATCAATAGAAGAGGTTAGGTTTAGAAATAAAGGCCAATGACCAATTCTTTAGTGATTTTTTCGAGTTTAAGAAATTCGGCTCGCACTGCATTTTCTACAGTTTCTGCACCTGTGTGATTGAGGAAGATAGATCTCGGAAGGTCTGAAGAAAAGTTCGAACGATCTAAGTGATTATTTTAGAGTTGAAGCTTGAGATGACCCGAAGCTGGTCTGGGGATGTTCCGAAGCCTGGACGATCCGAAGCTGGCCTGGGGACGTTCCGAAGTGACAGTAGCCAGACTCTCTTATCTTCTAAAACGTGAATTCAATTATTTATAAAGAGCACTTAGACTTATTACTAAATGTAATTTGTAAACCTCAGTGTAGGTTTCTTAAACAAGGTCTGTGGTGCCCTGCCCTTTTCCCAAAGCTTAAAATCAGAGTATATTTTTTTTTTTTGAAAAACGGAGAGGAAAGGGACGGAATTTGCCACGACGCGAGTCTATCCCGATTCCGAAGACTCGGACATCGACTGGTCCAATACAGTGTGTACATGGATTAGCTTCCATGATAACATTTGCACACACTTAGAACAAATCAGCGGAAATTAATAACATTTATTCAAGATCTATATGAATAGCAAAAATAGGAATCTCCTAGGAGTTAACATATCAAACCATTAACGGAATAATGAATCTAGGAGTCATAATTATTACATTCCCAAAATATTACTCCTGCAAAATACATTTCATCTATTATCAAAATGAACTGATCAAAAATATCATTTCTTCTTATCCAATTGCTCATGCTCTGCTGCCACTTGGTTTAGCTACGCCCTTGGCCTGCGTTATCATCTAGAGGGGGAAATTATGGGCTTGGTCAACGCGCCCAGTAGGTAAATCTGATCAAAAGGGAAGGGGGGTTGCACATGAGTGTTATAATCATTATATCATACACTTGTATAAAAACATACACTCATAATTCTCCATTCAAAAGTCATAAGATAAAGAATCATATACATATCACAAGTCATGATTAATCAGGAAGGGTTCATAAACATAATCATCTCACATAATTAGGATCACATACATCTAGCCCATTATTAACATGAATGCTATGCCATGTATGTCATGACCCATGCTTTCCCTTATTGATTCCATATTCAATCACAAATCATTCTCATTCAATCGTTCATATACTGGCCAAACATGTGTCCGCAGGTATTTCCGGGGGCAACCGATAGGGTGTTATACCCTATACTGACATTAACCGGGACTAACCGGGGGAGTGTCAATCTCCCATACTCCTGCGTAGGTTTCGGGACTTCTACTGACCCTGGAGCTCTCATGGTCCAATTTAATGCCTTCTTTGTAACCAATGGACGTGGCCAATTCATGACAGTTTGTTAAATCAGTCCAATCATCATTTCATATGCAAACTCAATGCTTGGTTTTAGCTAATGTAAGTCCCATCCCATGTCACATGCATGAGGTATGTGTATGCAAGATGTTAAGTCCATTTCCATTTGTATTTCCTCAATTCTTTCCAACACATGGTATTATATAATCAATGATTACTTAATCAAAATATACATACTATCATTTACCTAGTCAGATCACATGCTTAAACATAGTGTCATATGCTCAACATAACTCAATCACTTCATAATGATCAATCATCAATTTTACGAACATATACATATAACATTCAAATTACATCTCTAAACATCTCATGATATCATATATTCAAGGATTACTTAATCAAAATACACATACTATCATCTACTAATCAAGACCACATGTTTAACCAAGACATAGAATCAGATGCTCAACATAACTCAATCACTTCATGATAATAGATAAGATATACATAATATCACTCTTAGTGCTTCAATAAAGTAGGATCACCTACTTGTTTGATGGTGTTCACCGAAGGAGAGGATTACAAATCGACACGTGTAACGCCGAGGTCATTCTCTAGTCCTTCGTTCATTTTTCATGTATATCAAAACATCATAATCAAGTCATTACACTTAACCCAATTAATTGTCCTTAATTTCCAAATCTAATCTTGTTACTTTCATTAATAAGGTCTTTGCTCAAATTTAAAGTTAGTTATTAAGTGATTAAAACTAAGTGTATCAACCTATGAAATTCAGCCCCTAAGCTGTCTATAGTGGACATAAATCTTAGTTTAGGAGCTGTTAAAAACTGAGCCTGATATGTAACAAAAATGTGGTTGTTGGGTGTTAAGGACAACAAAACAGTCATGCATTTTGATTTAATTTGAAGCCCAAGTCCATTAAATTTGGTTGAAGCAATATGAACTATGAATGGGCTTTCCAACAGCAACACACTAGGAGTGGTAAGGTAGATTCCTGGCTGGTTTTTTGAGACTGAAGAACAACCTACCTTGGCTGGTTTTTTAAGACAGCAAAATATATCTCACATTGGCTGGTGAAAAATCAGTATATCAATCAAGTGTTTTTGGGAGTAAAAATCAGTCCCACAATTAAGTGTTTTAAGACATGGAAAACATTCCTAAGATTAATGGTTTTGCAACTTGAAAACAGTCCTAAAAATCAGCTAGGAAAAAGGGTCTTAAAATCATCTAGAAATTGGTCTTAACTCAGCCAACATTTGGTTTAAAATAGTCAGCAGATGGTCTTAATTCAGTCAACAACTTATTCAAAAAATCAGCCAACAATCTGTTCAAAAGTCAGCTAGCAATTGGGGTCTTAATTTCAGCCAGCAAAGGGCCCTACCATGGCTGGAAGAAAATCCTTCTATCAATAGTTTTGGGACTGAAAACCAGTCCCAAAACAAGCCAGCTAGCAGTCCTTATTTTAGCCATCAGCTGGTCCAAAAATCAACCAGCAAACAATTCTACAAATTAGTGGTTTGAAACATGGAAATCAGTCCCATTTTCAATGGATTGAGACTGAAAAACAGTCCCAAACCAACCAGCTAGGGGTCGAAGTCTACTCCCAACTTCTAGTCGAATATGGACTGAAAAAAATCAATCCCCAATTTCTTTCCAGTTTCCATTCTTCTTTACCCAATTCAAAATCAGATTGTTTCTAAACCATTTATAAGCTCCTAATTAAGTCCTAGTACTAAGTTAGAGAAAACCAACCTTTGGTAGAGCTTTTCCAAGATTTTTCCACAAGCTTTGAGAGGTGAAAAGATGTTCTTCCAATAAAATCTTTGTTTGTAACCAGCTTCTGAGTGTTTGAGGATAGATCTGGTGCTGAGAGAATAGGAGATGAGAAAAGAGGTGGAGGAAGGGAGAAATAGCTGAGGAGACGCAAGGACTATGGAGTTGTTCTAGCTCATAAATTCTTCAGATGGCTGGTAGGTTTTTAGCCCAAATAAGTGAGTTGTACGATGTCGATAGGCTAATTTCTTTCAGCTGAAAGGACTGATCTGGTTGGTGGGTTTTCAGCCTCAAATAAGTGAGCTGTAGAATGTGGGATATGCCTGAACTGATCCTTTCAGCTGAAAACCTGGATCTGGTTAGTGGGTTTTCCGCTCAAATAAGTGAGCTGTAAGAATGTGGATAAGCTGACTTCTTTCAGTTGAAAAGCTGGATCTGATTGGTGGGTTTTTAGCTCAAAAAGTGAGCTGTAAGTGTAACACCCGCCCCTTTTCACCGTAAAATCAGAGTAAATTTTTTTTTTAAAATAAAAGTGACAAAGGGCGCGGACGTCACGACGCGAGTTAAGTTCCGAGCTTCTAAAGCCCGGCCCTTAACTGGCCAACCCTACGCGTGCGTGGAACATAAGTCCACGAGTACGGTTCACGCGTAGCAAGTAAGCTCACGGAACATAAAAATAAGTGCGGATGATA